>CM060313.1:73834115-73864115 GCA_030674185.1 Monoplex corrugatus
ATTGTGTGGACTAATGCCAATAATATCATGTAGTCATTTGTATGGACTGATGCTGACAGTATGAGTCATTGTGTGGACTAATGCCAATAATATCATGTAGTCATTGTATGGACTGATGCTGACAGTATGAGTCATTGTATGGACTAATGCCAATAATATCATGTAGTCATTGTATGGACTGATGCTGACAGTATGAGTCATTGTATGGACTAATGCCAATAATATCATGTAGTCATTGTATGGACTGATGCTGACAGTATGAGTCATTGTATGGACTAATGCCAATAATAATCATGTAGTCATTGTATGGACTGATGCTGACAGTATGAGTCATTGTATGGACTAATGCCAATAATATCATGTAGTCATTGTATGGACTGATGCTGACAGTATGAGTCATTGTATGGACTAATGCCAATAATATCATATAGTCATTGTATGGACTGATGCTGACAGTATGAGTCATTGTATGGACTAATGCCAAATAATATCATGTAGTCATTGTATGGACTGATGCCAATAATATCATGTAGTCATTGTATGGACTGATGCTGACAGTATTGAATAGTCATTGTGTGAACTGATGCTGACAGTATTAAGTAGTCATTGTGTGAACTGATGCTGACAGTATTAAGTAGTCATTGTGTGGACTGATGCTAACAGTATTAGTCATTGTGTGGACTGATGCTGACTAGTATTAGTTATTGTGGACTACTACTGACTGTGCGGTTGTTATTCAAATCCCCACCAGTCCAATGATTCATCATCATCATGTGCCCTGCCACATGGCGTTGAAGATCGTGGTCCTCCACACGAATGTATCCCTGTCGCTGCAAGTACATCTCCCACCCTCTTGTCGTTCAGCCACCCTGCATGTCCGTCCAACATTTTCTCTCTGGCTTTACCTGGTGCTCTCTTTCCCTCTAGCTTTCCTGTTGTGACCAGGTGTTCTGATTCCCCTGTCCTCATAAAATGTTCTGTAATGTTGCTTGTCTTTTCCTAATCTTCTTTATTAATGATCGTCTTGTGCATGCTTCCTTCAAGACTGTCTCGTTTGTTTTCTTTGCTGTCAATGGAACTCTCAACATTCTTTTTAGAAACCACATTTCAGTTGCCTCAATTTTGTTCTGACTTTGCGTGTTGACTGTCCACGCCTCACAATCGTACAACAGTATCGGTTCTATATAACACTCAAGAACTCTCTTCCTGATGTTAATTGATAGACATTTGTTGGTTAGAACGCTTTTCATCTTCTTGAAAGCTGTTTTGGCATGGCTGATTCTGCTGGCTATTTCTGATGTGAATCTACATGTACCGTCTAGTGAGATGAATGTTCCTAGATATTTAAAATTATCAACCTGTCTAAAAGTTATGCCATTTGCTGTTATTTATGGGGGGATTTCTTGTTTGTTTGTTTGTTTTACTGATTATCATGATTTCAGTCTTCTTGCAATTTAGTCCAGCTCTTTATTTTTGTTTTCTATTTCTATTACATGTATATTCACAACATTTTGTAGGTCTTTTTCATTTTCTGCAATTAGCGCGGTGTCATCTGTGTAACGAATTGTCCAATGATTAGTGTGCGCTTTTTGGGGCCTTGACTATCCCATACCCACAACTGAGCATGCTTTGGACTCGCTGGAAATTCTGTGACCACACAATCGTGTGTTATCCAATTCACGGTGTGCATCACTGAAGGCATTGCTTATGTTTCCGGACTACTACCGCAAAGACCTGTTACAGGTCTCTCCGGCCTGGTTGACGTTAGGACATACTATGGAAATCTGTGTAGACTACAATTCTGTTACACAGTCTCAATCCAAAATGGAACTCAACAGCATCATCACTTTATCGTTATTCTCTTCCTCCTCATAACACTGTCAAAAACTGTCCCAGATTCTGTGGCCTTTCAAGCCCTGCTCTTAAGCTGACCACAGTGTACATGGCTATAGAGGTGCGTTAGACAGCCGAAATGCTCGGCGTTGGGGTAATGGCATAGGAGCGGTGCAGAAGACGTGGCCACAAAAACAACGATACCAAGAAACCCACCACCATCACCGACGTGACAAAAAAAAATGCAGCCACAGTTTGTTTATGTAGTCAATGCTTCGTTCACGAAACAACTGACTCACCCAGCAGTAATAACCATCAATTCCAACATACCTGAACAGACCACGTAATTTTGTAACCCGTCTATCTGTACACAAATCGGTATGCTCTACGTGTGCAGACTGACAAAAACAAACAAACAAACAAAACAACGACAAACAAACACACAAACAAAAACCAACCAACCAACCAACCAAACAAAAAACAAACAAGCAAAATATTGTAACAAGGTAAGTGTGGATGAAGGTATCTTCAAATAGTACACACCCAATAGCGAATATGTTTTTCAATGTTACATATCCAAAATACTTGATTCTCTTGACAGTAAAATTAAATAGCTGGAACTCAGTTCCTAAAGATTGTTCTACCTTTCAGAGCCGGAATCACTGTCGTTGCAGGAGCAGGCGTTGTTGAGGCCACGGTAACGTTTGGTTTATCTTATCGATAACAAAACAACCATGAATTAAAACAAAGTAAGCACAGCAAGATAACACCTGAATCAAAGTGACTGCCAGCGTTCAAGCAACTATGAACCAGAAAAACACAAAGGATAAAATCAGAACGCGAATTCAGAATGTCTAAACAAGACCGGCATAAATTTTCGGCCAGCTGGACTTTGTCAGGCGTATACAGTACATAAGACAACACACTTCATCATCATCATCATCAAGTGTCCTGCCGCATGGCGTTGGCGACCATGGATTTCCAACCATCTCTATCTCTCGTTGCTCCTAGCATCTCCCCCACCCTCCTCATCCCCAGCCACTCTGCAAGTCCGTCCAGCATTCTCTCCCTGGGTCTACCTGGTGCTCTCTTTCCCTCCAGCTTTCCCGCTGTGACCAGGTGCTCCAAATCCCCCTTCCTCATAAAATGGCCTATAAACGTTGCCTGTCTTTTCCTAATCTTCCTTATGAGTGATCTATTTGTGTCTGCCTCCATCAAGACTGTCTCGTTTGTTTTCTTTGCTGTCCATGGAACTCTCAACATTCTTCTGAGAAACCACATCTCGGCTGCCTCAATCTTGCTCTGGCTTTGCTTGCTGACTGTCCACGCCTCGCATCCGTACAACAGTATTGGTTCTATATAACATTCAAGGACTCTCTTTCTGATGTTAATTGATAGGCATTTGTTGGTAAAAATGCTTGTCATCTTCTTAAATGCTGTTTTGGCTTGGCCGTTTCTGCTGGCTATTTCTGATGTGCATCTTAGCACGATAAAACACACAACTTCACAAACCTGCCGGCCAGCGGAAGAACATGGCAAATATATATGTACATACACACCTGCCATTTCCTCCTGCAGGACGCCACATAAACACACCTGTTATTTTCTCCTGCTGGACACCAGATACACACCTGCCATTTTCTTCTGCTGGACGCCAGATACCTGCCATTTTCTCCTGCTGGACACCACATACATAGCTGCCATTTTCTCCTGCCAGACACCACATAAACACACGCCATTTTCTCCTGCTGGACGCCACATAAACACACGCCATTTTCTCCTGCTGGACGCCACATATACATCTGCCATTTTCTCCTGCTGGACGCCACATATACATCTGCCATTTTCTCCTGCTGGACGCCACATATACACCTGCCATTTTCTCCTGCTGGACGCCACATATACACCTGCCATTTTCTCCTGCTGGACGCCACATATACACCTGCCATTTTCTCCTGCTGGACGCCACATATACACCTGCCATTTTCTCCTGCTGGACGCCACATATACACCTGCCATTTTCTCTGCTGGACACCACATACACACCTGCCATTTTCTCCTGCTGGACGCCAGATACACACCTGCCATTTTCTCCTGCTGGATGTCACAAACATATCTGCCATTTTCTCCTGCAGGACACCACATACACACCTGCTATTTTCTCCTGCTGGACACCACATATACACCTGCCATTTTCTGCTGCTGGACACCACATACACACCTGCCATTTTCTCCTGCTGGATGTCACATACACATGTGCCATTTTCTCCTGCTGGACACCACATACATAGCTGCCATATTCTCCTGCTGGATGTCACATACACATCTGCCATTTTCTTCTGCTGAACGCGAGGTTTGTGAAGTTGTCTACCGTTTTACTGTGCTAAGCGTTGTGCATTTGTTAGTTGTTGTCTTCTGTATACTCTTGACAAAGACCAATCGGCCTATACTCTTGACAAAGACCAATCGGCCGAAATATCGTGCCTGTTTTGTTTTGTTGTATGAAATATGCGTCCTCATCCCATTTTTGTGTTAGAAATCATCAAAATCTTACGAAAACATAAAGAATTCTTCAAATGACAAAACCATGTTTCATCCATCCCAAACAAAGATTGCTTCATATAGCTGCAGAGCAATGTAATGGGAAAAAACTACTACCGAATGCAGGAAATCTGGTTGACATGAAAAGTAGATAAAGTGCAGCATTGTGCAGAAACGATCATTTGTAAATTATTCTTTACGTCCACAAAAATTGGTTTCCAGCTCGTACAGCAAATGGACCAAGTTTTCTCTGAACGAATTAGTAAAATTCAGGTCCGAACCTACCTGTTTCATTATTCTTGTTTGCTCACACACTTTGTTTGTTAAATTTCTTCTGATGGATCATGTCATTTCACTTTCAAATATTATGTTTTCATTTTACCTCATAACATGCGACTAAGGGCAATATTTAGAAAATATGTAAAAAAGCACCCCAATGCAGCCAGAATATACTTGTCTCCAGGAATTCTGTTTATCTTCATGGATAAAAGGGACAGTTTTTTTCTGTTGCAGACTCTTGCCATATTAACCCTTTGACTCCCACACCCTATCCACCAACTGCAAAAACTTAACCTCTTAACTCCTGCACCCTATCCATGAACTACAAAAATTTAACCCTTTGACTCCTGCAGGAAGCTGGTGGACAGGGTGAGGGAGTTAAAGGGTTGAGGTTTTGCTTTGCTTGGCTAGCGTGGTTGACAATACAGAATACTAGTGGACAGGGTGCGGGAGTCGAAGGATTGAAGGCTGTAATTGTGAAAGCGGTATAGTGGGAGTCTTTCTTAACCATGACAGAATGGAGGTGACACACCAACTCCTACCCCCTTCCCATATCATCATCAAGTGCCCTGCCACATGGCGTTGGCGATCATGGTCTTCCATATGCATCTATCCCTTGTTGCCGCAAGCACATCTTCCACCCTCTCTGTCCTCAGCCTCTCTGCAAGTCCGTCTAGTATTTTTTCCCTGGGTCTACCTGGTGCTCTCTTTCCCCCCAGCTTTCCTGTTGTGACCAGGTGTTCTAATTCCCCTTTCCTCATAAAAGGGCTAATAAATGTTGCATGTCTTTTCCTAATCTTCCTTATGAATGATCTTCATGTGTTTGCCTCCATCAAGACTGTCTCGTTTGTTTTCTTTGCTGTCCATTGAACTCTCAACATTCTTCTTAGAAACCACATCTTGGCTGCTTCAGTCTTGTTCTGGCTTTGCTTCCCCTTCCCACACATGCCTCTAAAATTGCTGTTGAGACAATACACTGCACCTAGTCGACAAGTGCCCACATCAACAAATTGAAGAGGGAATGGTACATTTCCTAGTTTTGATGAGACATACGGCAATTCAACACAAGCCACAAAGCAAACAATGCCAGACATCAGCCTGCCGCACTCTTGACACACTCAAACATTCATTCATCCATTTTTATTCTCACATGATCACGCCAGTACCGGTTAAACGGTTACAGAAATGATTGATTTGACACATCGTATTCACACACACACACACACACACACACACACACACACACACACACACACACACACACACACACACACACTCACAAACATAAACAAATACACACACACACACACACACAGATACAGAGAGAGAGAGGGAGAGAGAGAGAGAGAGAGAAAGAGAGAGAGAGACAGACAGACAGACAGACGGACAGACAGACAGACAGGAAGACAGACAGAGACAGACAGACAGAGACAAAGACAGACAGAGACAGACACAGAGGCAGGCAGAGAGACACAGACAGAGCCACAGACAGACAGACAGACAGACAGACAGACGGACGGACGGACAGACAGAGACACAAAGAGAAAGACAGAAATAACTTACCGTAGAAGTTTAAACTAGTAGTTCCTCTCTGTCCCTGGCGTCCGTGGTACTTGAGCTCGTCCCTTTTGTAGAAGTCGGTGAGCTGGCCCATCGCCCAGATCACGTGAGTCTGCTCGTCCTTCAGACTGTGGTCTGCTTTGTCGTTGGCTGATACACAACAACAACAACAACAGTCGCCGCGGTGTAGTGGTTAACGCAACGGACTACCGACTGGAACGTCGTGGGTTCGAACCCCCATCAGTACCTTCAAAAATCATTGTGGGATTTCTCGTCTCTAACCGGCTCCTACCCAGAGTTCGGCGCACTATGGGCTCATTGGGAAGACTGGAATCACACAGTCGAGTCTCATCCACTTCGCGGAAGCGTCATTGAGGGTGCTGCTTAAATCTTCTGACCAACACCGCAAGTGTCTGTATCTCTCGGGCCTGGTAGACGCCAGGATATGTTATGATAGTAAGCTAGAGTACAACCCTGTCACGCAGTCTCAATCCTAGATGGAACTCCATAGCGTCATGATTATCATCCACATCGACATCATCATCATCGCATAATTAAAAACTGTTTCAGCTTCTGTGGCATTAAAGTGGCGAAGAAAATGGGACAAAAACAAAAACAAAAACAAAGAAAAAAAAGGGTGAGCACAAGGGTAACCTCCCTGAGTGCAATAATCCTATAAAAAAAACCCCATAACAACAACAACAACAACACTATTCACATGGTGGGGTGTGTGACCTACCTACTGGATAAAGTGCTCAGAATCATGGGTTCGAATCCCTCGTCACTCAGAGATTTTCCTCCTGGCACTCCTCCCCTCTTCCATGTCCTCTAAGACTTTGAGCTGTGGTCTAGGTGCCTGTCTTTGGACGAAATGATAAACTGAGGTCCCGAGTGCGGCATATGCACTTTGCGCATGTAAAAGAACCCATGGCAACTAAAAAAACTTAAAAAAAACTGTCCCTGACAAAATTAAGTAGACAAAATCCCTTCTGATAAAAATCATCAGCAGACATTAAATAAAGACTGATGGCACTACACTGTAGCAAGACACTCTCCCCATTGAGAGTGGCTTGATTTTCAAATGGTAAATTTATTCTGATAAAAAAAACTGTATAAATGAATGAGTAAAGAAATGAATAAATAAACAAACAAGTAAATGAAAAGGTAAATTACATACATAAAAAAATACAAATAAATAAAATACTAAAAACGCACACAGTTTCTTTCCAGACTGGGAACAGTTTAGATTATTCACAAATTATGTTGTTGAACATCTAGAATAAAATATTGTTAATCTTACAAAGAACAATCAAAGAAATCATCTGTAGCACTAAACAGTTTGGAAAGGAGTACTGGTAGAAAGAGAAACAATTTCTAATAAGAAAAAGGAAAGCCTGAGACGAAATCCCCCAAACAATACACACAGACAGTATCGCCAGTTTCCAATAAGGTCTTCATTGACCAATCTAGACAACACGGCAAAAACACCTTACCTATCGTTGATGTTTCTATAAACGAAATAAGTGTGTGTGTGTGTGTGTGTGTGTGTGTGTGTGTGTGTGTGTGTGTGTGTGTGTGTGTGTGTGTGTGTGTGTGTGTGTGTGTACGTGTGTGTGTGTGTGTGTGTGTGTGTGTATGTGTGTGTGTGTGTGTGTGTGAGTCTGTGGATGTGTGTGTGTGTCTGTGGATATGTGTGTGAGCGCGCTCGCGTGTGTTTGTGTGTGTTTGTGTGTGTGTGGATGTGTGTGTGTGCATGCGTATGTGTGTATATGTTTGTGTGTGTATGTGTGTGTTGTGAGTGTGTGTGTGTGCGTGCATGCATGTGCGTGTGTGTTTGTGTGTGAAAGAGAGACAGCGGGGAGGGGGAAAGAAAGAGAGAGTGAGAGAAAGAAGCTATGATTTTATGTATTCACGGCTTGTCGTATTTGGTGGTGGTGGTAGTGGTGGCGGTGGTGATGATGATGATGATGACGACGACGACGACGATGATGAATGATGAGGAGGAGGAGGAGGACTGATGACTGATGATGATGATTGATGACTGATGATGATTGATGATTTTGTTGTTTGGTGCACACTGAGCAGGCTTTATGTTGCCGCACACTCTGCATATTCTCATCTTCACCCGTACATCCCCAAAAGCCCACAAACGTATTCTCGTAGGTAGACTTACATGTCAACTTCTTCCTGAAGAGCATGACGGTGTAATTGCCTTCCTCCCACGCCATCCCGGCTGTCAGACTGTTCTCACCGCCCAGGTATTCGTCGTGCACAGGCGTAGAGCGGTCACGAGTGTAGTAATCTCCGATACGAGAGTAGTTTCCCCTGGCACTAGCGACGACGATGTCGGTGCAGTCCATTGGGTGCGAAACTGGCCCCGGATCTATAAACAGAGCATAAGGAGGACTTAGCGATTTATGCACTGCACAACTTTATGTCCTCGACAATGGAAAAATATTGCGGTCTATAAAGAATGCCTAAGACCTAAGTCCCCTTTGCGCACTCTTTAGGGGTGCGTAACTTTATGTCTCCTCAGGGGGAGACTTAGCCAACCTTGCGCACGCCATAACGTCGTTTCCGCCACGAAGCTAGAAATCAAAACAATGTGGCAGATCGCTTCGGACACGTCGTTTACAGGATTCAGTTGCGCCAACCGCGAATATTTCGTGACTGAACAACCTACTGAACATGCACGACAACATTTTTGTTATTGTCAACATGGACTGTTGGAAATTATTGACGAGTTTTCACCACGACTGGAGGGAGGAAGAGAAGGCGGTACTGCATTGTATTACAATTGTTAATAAAGTGTCTGTTATAAACACTGCACTTGAATGGACTGTACCCTGTTGATTGCAACACTTGTTATAACTAGAGGATGTTACTTTATATACTATCATAAGAGAAATCCCTCTCCTCTCCTCCTCGTCTCTGGGGCTTAGTTTGTCAGGGGAGAGGGATAACACTATTGTTAGGGCTTCTTGTAACACAATTCTTATCGCTAGTCAACAAATACACTTATTGTGGTAAGACTAAACTTTATGAAAGGAATAGAAGAAGTACTATGGCAGTTTTAGTACATATGGCCCACGTGTCTAAAAAAAGAAGAAAGTAAACATAGTTAAACGGATCTAAACGCCCCCAAAACAGCCTATGTAAGGGAGAAGCACTTTGGTTCAGTAACTTTTTTTAAAGCTGACTGAGTTTGGTTCTAGATAGGTAAAACATAAATTTACATCATTCTTACATGACGTCAAACAGCAGAAACATGGTTTGTGATTGTGTATATTAATTTCTCTCTCTGTCTCTGTCTGTGTGTGTGTGTGTGTGTGTGTGTGTGTGTGTGTGTGTGTGTGTGTGTGTGTGAGAGAGAGAGAGAGAGAGAGAGAGAGAGAGAGAAAATGAATGAATGGATATTTCCATTGTTTGTGCCAGAGTGTAATGCTTTTTTTTTTCTTGTTATTCTTGCATTTGCATGAGCCCACATGTGGCCCTTTGTGGTCCACAGGGCTTAAAGTTAAAGCCACATGATTTGATTTGATTTGTATTCTCATAACAACAAAAAGTCCAGTGGTATGACAGTAAAGCTGTATGTCTGCATGTGTTAGTACATACATATATACTTTGTGTGTTTGAGACTGAGACTGTGCACATATTTGTGTATGTGTGTGTGGTTGTCTGTTTAATGGTGTGCATCTAACACTGATTACCTTCTTAACCTTTTATCACCTCCAGTCTATGTGTGTGTGTGTGTGTGTGTGTGTGTGTGTGTGTGTGTGTGTGTGTGTGTTGTGTTGTGTGTGTGTGTGTGGTGTGTGTGTGTGTGTGTGTGTGTGTGGACAGATATACAATTGTGCCACCATGTCAGTCTAAATGTTCTTAACAAGAGCTACTGAAAACATTTGAACAAATTTCTCACATGAAACAAAGTATGGATGATGACTTAGAAGAGGAAAAAAAAAAAAGCTAAGGGAACTTGAATTTTTGTATTTCTTGTCATTCTATTTCCCTCTGTTTGCTTTTCCTTGTTCTTTTTTCCTCAAGATTAATTACTGTGCGCATGTTTCTTGTATTTTCAGATACTCTCCAGTAACAACAGTTTGCCAGATTATCAAGGCCTGCATCATGCTACATGCCATTGCTATCCACAACAGAGTGCCTGTCCCAGAATGGCCATGCTATGGAAGATGATGCTAAAGAAGCTGTGGCAGCTAATGGAAATGCAGATAGTCAGTGAACAGTTCATGCGAGATTGAATTGCAAGAGTATACTTTGGTGCTGTTGTGAATTCCAAATCTTCTCACTAAAAATAGGATGACTTGTGTATAATGACCTTAACTGGCTGTAACTTTACACAAATAGGTTACACAGTAATTAACTTTGCACCTCCAAAAGGACCACAGACTATAATTTTCAAAGCCACTCCCCAATTATAAACATAGCCAAAAACAGGCAATGCATCTATTATTATTTACCATACATACATGGTGTGTTTGTCATTTGTTTTAATCAATGCATGGAATGTACTTTATAACAGCAATGTGCTGTAATTGGTTCTTCATGCTTGTCCACACAGTTACATCTGTACAAAAATAAATTGACACTATTCATGTATATATCATTAAAAAACCTTTTATTTCAAGTATGAGCAAGATATAGAGTACACAAACATATGTTGTTGTACTTACCATAACAAACTTTTATTTCAAGTATGAGCAATATATAGAGAACACAAACATATATTGATGTATATACCGTAACAAACTTTTATTTCAGGTATGATCATGATGTAGAGTACACAAACATATAGGCATTATTGTTGTATATACCGTAACAAACTTTTATTTCAGATATGATCAAGATACAGAGTACTACAGCTGACAAGTAGCAAGTTAACAAATGTTACATTTTTTACTTCATTAATACAAACACTGTGAATCGCTTCTTTCTTGCCCAAGTCATCCTTTTTCTTCCTCTACTAAAAAGAACAGAATTGCAAACAGTCAAACTGCATCTCCCCTCTCTCTCTCTCTCTTTTAAATAGCTGGAAGGCTGTCATCACTGGTGTGTATGCTTGTGTTTGGGAATATATGCTCTGGAACCATATGGTGACCCCTTGATGCTTATGTGTCGTTGCAGCTCCAGTATGTCATCTGCAAAACATATCTGATGAAATATAAAAACATTAAAGAAACAAGTAAATGTGGTAAAATAAAAAAAAATGAATTAAACAATAGTAAATGAAATCTGAAAATTAAATGAAAAAATAATAAAATAGGCCTACATACCCTAACACACACACACACATAACACAATACAACACATGCTGAAGCACTTTTGTCTGAAGCACTTTTGTCCATGAACATTTTGTTATATTTTTTTCCATCTGAAACACAAACTCATATTTAATAGGGAGTGGGGTTGGGGTGAGGGGGAAGACAACAGGAGCAATACAGCTATTACTGTTCAAGAACACAGTGATAAATAGGCCTACATATTTCAAACAATGGGATTAAGAAGTGGATAGAAAGAAACTCTAGGGAGAACTAGACAACAGAAGGTCTTGAGAGAAGTAACCCCCTTTAGACAAGTGTTTCGGCCCTGAACTCCTTACACTCTCGGGGGGCCGGGCCACATCCAGGTCATGATGTCTATTTTTTTTTTCCCCACGCCGGGGAGCGAACCTGGGCGATTCTGCGCTTCAAAACTGCGGTACGCGGTTTACCAATGTGCTAACGGGGCACACATCATCTGTAGGGAATTTAATTCTTATGAAGTCCACTTTGGTTCCTCCTTGCCCATATCCAGCTTGAGCTCCTTTCTGCTGCCTCTGCCATCGCTTTAAGGGCTCTAGTCCTCTTCTTCCCAGAAATGGCGAGTTGTTTCATGAGATCATAAGCGGAGGTGCCCACAAACCCTCTTACCCCGACCTCTATGGCGAAGATTTGGAAACTGATGTCCCTTGCACTTGTAAACAGAACAATTGTGTGTGTGTGTGTGTCTGTGTCTGTGTCTGTGTGTCTGTGTGTGTGTGTAAAAGAACAATTGATAACTGTTTTTGTGTGTATTTTTAGTAGGTAGACACAGGTCCATGCCGGCACTAAAATCACTGAAAAGCATGGATTTTAATGTTTGTTTTGTTTTGCTTTTTGTTTTACAAACTCATACTCAGCTGTTACTGAAATGTTTGTGATGTGACATTCATGACAAAATAAAGATGGACTGAGTTCTTTGTAATAAGTTATTTTTGTTTGGCTTAAGCAAGTGCTACAAGAAAGAGAATAAAATATGAACTCTGTGCAAGATTACCTTTAGTGTGTTGTGACCCATTCTTGGCATGGTGGATTGAACACTGACTTGTAATTATAGTATTTACTGTTTTCAAAACAAAACACAGACGGTACCACAATGATAATACTACCGTATCTGTGTTAACAATTTCAAGAGAACACAAACACAAAGAGTTCCTTTCAGCATGACCTATATATTTTTGAATATTGTTTCTAAAGCATCGTCCTACAATTCACATTTTTTATCACATATCGGTCTTAATTAAAAAATTGTATCGGGTAAGGGGGAGGCAAAATATCTCAGAAGTGCACACACACACTCAAGCAAAGGAGAGAGTAAAAGAAAAAAGAAAAAACAAACAAACAAACAAACAAAAAACAAATGAAAATACTAAAAAAAGTGATTGGGCAAGTCACCTCCAATACCCACACATCCACACACTATGTACATATATAACATTAAAGATAGCATATCTACACCAATGATAATGGTATGAATGATTTTCACAGCTTGTGTTCTTCTTTGTTTCTGGTTGTAAAAAAAAAAAGGCCCTAGTATTTCAATATATGAATTAACTACCTACCTACCTACACACACACACACACACACACACACACACACACACACACACACACACACACACACACACACACACACACTGGTCTTCCCTGGCATACAACACTTTTCTCATACTCCCATCACCTATTCTGTACATCTACAAAGGAAAAACTGGCAGGAAGGAGAGGAATCTTACAAACACAGCAAAGCAGATATTTCCGTATCTTCAATATTCAACGACAAGTTCATCCGAGGGTAGCAGAGGAAAACCAGGTGCACAAATAAAAGAAACAATACATTTATGTAGCATTTTCACCCTTAGAACATTGTTTCACAAAACTAAAAGCCATTTATGAATTATCTGTTAATTAAGACAGGACGATGGAGTGCTCAGATGGTGTGTAAAACTAAAAGCCATTTATAAATTATCTGTTAATTAAGACAGGATGATGGAGTGTTCAGATGGTGAGTGTGTGTGTGTGTGTGTGTGTGTGTGTGTGTGTGTGTGTGTGTGTGTGTGTGTGTGTGTGGTGTGTGTGTGTGTGTGTGCACGCGCACGTTACAGCTGCAGTTAACAGTATAAGCCAAAGTGACAAATATTTGTTCTGTGACCATTTCACAAGGCAGGGGGAACTCTGTAATGCTAACCCAAGTGATATTAACTTAAGTAGGCTATGTGACACATATGATTACATTGTTCAGATTCAAATAGATATGAAAGCTGACATCAAGATTCACTAATCAATGAATGAAACATAATACATAAACAGTTGCATATGTCTAGCAGACTAAAATATACAGCAATTAACCTATGAAAATAAGACCACAACACAGTGTTCTTACCAAATCTCTACTCTGCCATGTTCAGGGCAACAACATGGACAGCACCAAACAGACTGGACTTGACATCTCTACACAGAATTTACACAATTCAATTCAGATAGGCTACATGAATGTTTTTAGAATCCAACAAAAATACTGATCATTGTTAGGTATTTAATAACACTGATCTTTTGATGAAAGACATACCTGATGAGAACTGAAAATAAATTCCCCAAATATTAAAAACAACAATGACAAAAACAACAATAGTAATGATACTACTACAACTACTAACAATATATAACAACTACCATATTAGGTCACACCTGTTGTTATAATTCTTATGATTTTAATTATTATCATTAAACAGTCACAACACAACACCATGACTGAAAATATTATAGAAGCATTCAAAATCTGGTTATACTCAGCAACTTTAGTGCTACAGAAGTGCAACACACACACACACACACACACACACACACACACACACACACACACACACACACACACACACACACACACACACACACACACACACACACACACACACACACCACACACACATATCTGCTGGCTGCTGAAACTTACTTTCACACACTGAAATATTGGCATTTTCGTGAAATTGTATGTAAACTGAATGTAATCAGATGCAGTGTACTAGTTTTATACTAAGAAGAAGCATAACAAGGCTTCATAGCTGACAATAGCCCATACCACTACTACATTGTATCATTGTTCAAATACTGTTGACCTACAAAATATTTGTACCGTACTCACCTTGAGTTCTAACACCTTTCAAAACAGCAGACTCAGCTCCAATGCGTTTCAAGATGGTATCGTGATCCATGCATTCGAATCTGGCAGCCCTCTTCCAGTCTTGGGCTTCTTGAAATCTGTTGCTTACTGTCTTAGGCATCGCTATTTTTGGCACCTTTGTATCTCGTTCTTTTTGCGACCGGGAAGGCTGCGTACTCCTCAGCATTAATCTGCAGAACGCTTTATTGTTTTTTGACGTCACTGTAGATGACAGAGACGACGTCAGCACTTTAAAAGTGTCTTTTACTTCTTGGAGAAGGATTATGATCAACTTTCCCGATTACTTAGCAGAACGATGTCGCCATATCGACAGGGGAAGTTACTGCGAGCAAAAAGGCTTCGAAGCCTTTGTGCACTGCACAGTTAGTTACACCTTTATGTCCCCTCCATAGATCGCAGAGTACTTAGCATTATGTACCCGGACTTTGTTATGTACACGAGGAGGGCATAAATATCATATGCACTGCACAAGGTAAGTCCTCCTTATGCTCTGTTCATAGACCCGAGCCCTGGTCAACACAGACGATGACATGAGCAATTTGAAGTTGTCAGACACTGAAAAACGAGCAAACTGGCTCTTTTCTGTCTACATTACTTGACTCGTCATTCTTTTGCTGTATCCTTATTAATTTTTTTGTTGCTGTTGTTGCTGTTTTGATACAAGTAGATTAGCAAGGATAGATTGTCTGTCTGTGTGTCTGCCTGCCTGTCTGTCTGTCTGCCTGCCTGTCTGTCTGTGTGTCTGCCTGCCTGCCTGTCTGTCTAACACGAAGACATTTGCAATAAACATACAAGGGCTTCATGACTGCCTGAGTTACGCTTGTAACTGCCGGTACAGACAAACATAATGATATCTCTTCATTTCTTCGTGGTGATCTACTCACTGTGTTTTTTCTCTGTAAAACGAACCAGCTGGGAATCGATCAAGCGCATCAATCTACATCAACCTAAGTCACCTTCAAGTGTCCCTCATGTATGTTTTGTCCTGCCACACCTAGATTTTCGATCATGTATAGACCCCCCAAATTTCCTCTTGTCCTCACCAACTTTTCTCCTCATACTTGTGTCAAATTTTTAGTGTTGTCCTGTTATGGAATAAAGTGTAGCAAGTTCACAAGGCACACAGTTTACTTTTATACAACACATCGTGCCCAAACATGATCCCTTTTCTGAAAACAGCGATATTACTTTTGTCCATATTATGTCTAAGTCGTAATTTAGCTGCTGCTCGATTAAAATAGTGTTTAACTCACTCTGTAAACCGATAACTATTTCTGACAAAAGTAGATATCATCAGCAAAAAGCAGAGTGAACAATTCAATAAAATAATGTGAAATTGTCACCGGATGCCTGTTATTATCTATTATCTCCAAGACAATTTCACTTTTATATATAAAGAGAATAGAACAGGACTGCATACATCTTTTTGTTTCACTCCTTGACTACATCATCATCAGGTGCCTTGCCGCATGGCGTTGACGATTATGGATTTCCATCTGTCTCTATCTCTTGTTGCCTCAAGCATCTCTTCCACCTTCCCTGTCTTCAGTCACTCTGCTAGTCCGTCTAGTATCTTCTCCCTGGGTCTACCCGGTGCTCTCCTTCCCTCTAGCTTTCCCGTTGTGACCAGGTGTTACGATTCCCCTTTCCTCATAAAATGGCCTATGAATGTTGCCTGCCTTTTCCTCATCTTCCTTATGAATGATCTACTTGTGTCTGCCTCCATCAAGACTGTCTCGTTTGTTTTCTTTGCTGTCCATGGAACTCTCAACATCCTTCTTAGAAACCACATCTCGGCTGCCTCAATCTTGTTCTGGCTTTGCTTGTTGACTGTCTACGCCTCGCATCCGTACAACAGTATTGGTTCTATATGACATTCAAGAACTCTCTTCCTGGTGTTAATTGATAGGCATTTGTTGGTAAGCATGCTTTCCATCTTCTTGAATGTCGTTTTGGCTTGGCCGATCCTGCTGGCTATTTCCGATGTGCATCTGCCGTCTGATGAAATGATCGTTCCCAGGTATTTAATCTTATCAACCTGTCTCAAGGCTGTGCCGTTTGCTGTTATTTTGCATGAGGGGATTTCATGTTTTTTGCTGATCATCATGACTTCAGTATTCTTGCTGTTTAGTTCCAACCGCTTACCTTTGCTTTCTATTTCAAGTATATTCACAAGGTTTTGTAGGTCCCTTTCACTTTCTGCAATTAGCACGGTGTCATCTGCGTATCGAGTGTTGTTTATCATTTTTCCTCCATCCTTTAATCTAGGGTCTTTCTCTAGGTTTCTCAAGATGTTTTCGCTGTAAAGTGAAAACAGATCTGGTGACAAAACACAACCCTGTCTGACTCCTATTTTAATGTTTTGGAAAGAGCTTATATCGTTTTTTATTCTCATTGCAACTGTTTTTTCTGCAATACATATTTCTGATTATTCGTAGATCTTTTCCATCAATATTGAGTCTTTCTAGTTGGTTGATCAATTGTTCATGTCTTACCCGATCGAAAGCCTTGGTATAGTCAACAAAGCATAAATATAAATCCTTGTTCACCTCGATTGACCTCTCTATGATAGTTCTTAGGATGTATATGGCATTAATAGTTCCTTTCCTTTCCACAAATCTACACTGTTCCTCTGCTATTTCTCTTTTGATTCTATTCCTTGTCCTCATCATGATTATTCTTAATAGGCTCTTGGTTACATGACTCATCAAACTGATTGTGCATTGGAGTTGGCATTCTATAGCCCCTGTCTTCTTTGGATGTGGATTGAAAATTGATTTTGACAAATCTTTGGGGATTTTCCCAGTGTCGTAAATTTCATTTAGGAGGACTGTTATTTTTTCTATACCGAATTCCTCCAGGGCTTCAATCATCTCTGTGGTAATGTTGTCTGGTCCTGGGGCTTTTCCTGGTTTTATCTTTCATTGTGGGTGGTCCTTCAAAGTTCTTACTTATAATGTGTTCTGCGTTTCTGTCATCTTCAAAAAGGTCTTTAATATACTCTCCCCATCTGTCTAATATTTTGTTGTTTTTTTCCCATGAGAATCGTACCATCTTTCGATTTTAAACAACCAGTTGATGTGCATGTATTTTTCCTGTAGACAATTTCTTCAATTCGTCTGTACATACCCTGAGGATCCGTTTTGTGTTTGTCTTCTATTTCTTTGCTTCCTTAGCTTCATTGCATCTATTCCTGATTTCTTTGTTTATCTTCCTGTATATTTCCTCGTTTCTCTTTGCCTTCCTCCGTTCCTCCATCAAGCCTAAAATTTCTTTTGTCATCCAGTTCTTTTTTGCTTTTCTATCTACTACAGGGATTTCTTCAATAAGCTTCATTTATCGAATTTCTCAACTTTGCCCATTGTTCCTCACTGTCACCAACGTCTTCCAGAGCACTGAATTTGTTTTGAACATGTACATTAAATATTTGACGTATCACTTCATCTGTCTTTAAGAGTCCAAGATCTAGTTTGATGTTGCTTTTGGTCTGTTTCCTCTACAGGATTGTGGTCACTGTTGCAGTCTGCGCCTGGTAGTGATTTTGCTGACAGTAAAGAATTTCTAAATCTTTTATTAATGAGGATGTAGTCAATCTGATTTTTGGTATTATCTCCTGGATTCATCCAAGTCCATTTTCTTCTATTAGGCTGTTCAAACCACGTGTTTCAAACCAGGTGTTTCCTACTATCAACTCATTCATCTGTGCCCATTCTACAAGTTTCCCTCCCCTTTCATTTTGTGTACCAAGGCCATGAGGTCCAACTATATCCTCTACCCTATCCTTTCCCACTTCAGCATTAAAATCTCCCATCATTATGGTAACTTCTTGTGATTTGCATTGGGCCTTGGCCATCTCTAATACTTCGTAGAAGTTGTCAATGTCTTCCTGAGTACTTGTGGATGTTGGTGCATACACCTGAATGATGTTGATAACAAATGGTCTGCCTCCCAATTTGACCAGCAAGACTGTCGGATACAGCCCAGTATCCCTAAACTGCTTTTGATTTGTCCCTGTCCATTACAATGCCTACTCCTCTTTCATGTGAGTTTCCACCAGAGTATATCACTGTATACTCTCCGGATGTTATCATGCCTGCCCCCTTCCATCTCACTTCCCCTAGTCCTAAAATACTAATGTTAAGCCTTTCCATCTCCATTTTGACATTATCTAATTTTCCCTTTTGCAGCAATGTCCTCACATTCCATGTTGCGATCTTGGTATTTTTGAGTTTGATTTTGATTTTGGTCGCTGTATCTGGCTGACGGTCTGGTATCACCTGTGCCGTATCACGGTACCTACCGGACGAAGGTGCGCCATCGGAGCACCTATTCACGTCGTTATATTCATTGTCCCTCTTTGTTTTATCCTTAATGTTCTTGGGAGATTACGATGGTGGTTTCCCGTTGCCTTCCATCTTTTTTTTGGTTTTTTTTTGCGGTCTCTCCGCTAGCCTTATTCTCTCCCGAGATGTCCACAAGGCAGTGGAGCTATTTACCCATAGCTGGGGGTCTAGTTCGTGGGCACCAGGGCATATCCACACGCCGGTGGGCCTGCGTGCCGCACGTCTGGGGGCCAGACCTCCTCCGAGTTCCTCGAGATTTAGCCTGAGTCCGTGAGGTGCTCAGTTACCGCATGTCGCCACGATGAGGCATAACGTAGGGCTTGCTGATGGAGAGGCTATGTACTGACAGGAAGAGACATATGCATTCTGCTCTTCTTTTCGCATAGCTGCAAGAAGCAGTGCTAGCCAGCAGTGCAGGCTGAGAGTGAGGGGTGACAAGCACGCAGTCACTAGCCGACACACTAGACGCATCACATCTGCCATGACTACAGTTAATATAATCACTAAAAGTAGCACCACATCTAACCTTACCTTTCATTTGTTTATACATACCCCTGACACATTGATACAAAAGTCTTAACCCTTTGACACCCACACCATATTCACCAACTGTAAAAACTTAACCATTTTACTTCCCTCCCCCTATCCACCAGCTTCCTGCAGGAAGCTAATGGATAGGGGGAGGGAGTCAATGGGTTAAGTTTTTGCTTTGTTAGCATGGTTGACAAATGCAGGATGCTGGTGGGCGGGAGTCAGAGGGTTAATAGACGTAGATATCTGTTTGAAGGACGGTATCATTTCAGTCGTCCATAAGCTGTTTTTAACCCTTTGATTCCCGCACCCTATCTACCAACTACAAAAATTTAACCCTTTGACTCCCTTACCCTGACCACCAGCTTCCTGCAGAAAGCTGGTGGATAGGGTAAGGGAGTCAAAGGGTTAAATGTTTGCTTTTCTAGCATGGTTGACGACGAAGGATGCTGGTGGACTGGGTACGGGAGTCAAAGGGTTAATATAATCACTAAAAGTAGCACCACATCTAACCTTACCTTTCATTTGTTTATACATACCCCTGACACATTGATACAAAGTCCCTTGAGTACATTTTCTTCACTAAAATCGGTCATGGAAGCTTTATTCAGACAGAATCTAACCTTTTTTCGAAATCAGTGAATGTCAAATACAGTTTATGGTTATTTGTCAGTTATTTCTGAACTGCACCATGAATGTAAACTTATGATCGATTGTCGATTAATGTAAAAAAAAAAGAGAATATTTTGAATTGTACTATCATCAACAAAATATGACCCCTCCCCTCTATCTCCCTTGCTACCATATATACGATGAACAATGTCTCCTGTTTTCGTTAGCTTCCCGTCATTTTCGTTATCATTATCACTATAATTGTCACCACTCGGTTTGCTGAAATGACACACACCTTTTTGTGCGTCCGGCAGCCAGTCTGAGAGAGAGAGAGAGAGAGAGAGAGAGAGAGAGAGAGAGAGAGAGAGAGAGAGAGAGAGAATATTCACTTAACTATAATTACCTGGTTCACTCGTTGTCTCTCCTTCTCCTTCTGGTTCACTCGTTGTCTCTCCTTCTCCTTCTGGTTCACTCGTTGTCTCTCCTTCTCCTTCTGGTTCACTCGTTGTCTCTCCTTCTCCTTCTGGTTCACTCGTTGTCTCTCCTTCTCCTTCTGGTTCACTCGTTGTCTCTCCTTCTCCTTCTGGTTCACTCGTTGTCTCTCCTTCTCCTTCTGGTTCACTCGTTGTCTCTCCTTCTCCTTCTGGTTCACTCGTTGCCTCTCCTTCTCCTTCTGGTTCACTCGTTGTCTCTCCTTCTCCTTCTGGTTCACTCGTTGCCTCTCCTTCTCCTTCTGGTTCACTCGTTGTCTCTCCTTCTCCTTCTGGTTCACTCGTTGCCTCTCCTTCTCCTTCTGGTTCACTCGTTGTCTCTCCTTCTCCTTCTGGTTCACTCGTTGCCTCTCCTTCTCCTTCTGGTTCACTCGTTGTCTCTCCTTCTCCTTCTGGTTCACTCCTTGCCTCTCCTTCTCCTTCTGGTTCACTCGTTGTCTCTCCTTCTCCTTCTGGTTCACTCCTTGCCTCTCCTTCTCCTTCTGGTTCACTCGTTGTCTCTCCTTCTCCTTCTGGTTCACTCCTTGCCTCTCCTTCTCCTTCTGGTTCACTCCTTGTCTCTCCTTCTCCTTCTGGTTCACTCGTTGCCTCTCCTTCTCCTTCTGGTTCACTCCTTGTCTCTCCTTCTCCTTCTGGTTCACTCGTTGCCTCTCCTTCTCCTTCTGGTTCACTCATTGCCTCTCCTTCTCCTTCTGGTTCACTCGTTGTCTCTCCTTCTCCTTCTGGTTCACTCGTTGTCTCTCCTTCTCCTTCTGGTTCACTCGTTGTCTCTCCTTCTCCTTCTGGTTCACTCGTTGTCTCTCCTTCTCCTTCTGGTTCACTCGTTGTCTCTCCTTCTCCTTCTGGTTCACTCGTTGTCTCTCCTTCTCCTTCTGGTTCACTCGTTGTCTCTCCTTCTCCTTCTGGTTCACTCGTTGTCTCTCCTTCTCCTTCTGGTTCACTCGTTGTCTCTCCTTCTCCTTCTGGTTCACTCGTTGTCTCTCCTTCTCCTTCTGGTTCACTCGTTGTCTCTCCTTCTCCTTCTGGTTCACTCGTTGTCTCTCCTTCTCCTTCGGGCTCACTCGTTGTCTTTCCTGAGTCACTACCTGAAGCACTAGTATCTGGGAAGTTCTGGCATGATTTGTCAAGTCCTGAAAGACATTTGAAGGCTTATATAATACTTACTCCCACAACTAAATAGAGGGAGAGAGAGAGAGAGATATAGAGACAGAGAGACAGAGAGAGACAGAGAGACAGAAAAAGAGAGAGAGACAGACAGACAGACAGACAGACAGACAGAGAGAGACAGACAAGCAGACAGACGGACACATTCAGACAGAGAACGAGAGAGAGAGAGAGAGACAGAGAGAGAGAGAGATCGACAGACATATCGACAGACAGACAGACAGTGACACAGAGCGAGAGAGATACATAAATAAACGCTGAAAGAAAGAAAGAGAAGGGAGAGTGGAAGACTTGGCTGAAATGCTGAAGGCCATGACCAACTCGATGAACAGTGAGTTTGGTAAAGTAAACGAAGGAGTGGCACAGCTGAATGAGCGGTATTCATCTTTGGACAGAGGTATCAGGGATCTGAGAGAGGAGGTGGGAGTTTTGCGGTCAGAAAATAAGAAATTAATGGAAATAAACTCTGAGTTGGTAAATAGAGTAGAAGAATTAGAAAGAAAAACAGATGATCTCGAGGGAAGATCCAAGAAGAACAATTTGATTTTTTACGGAATTGCCAGGGGACAAAGCGAGACCAATGATCAGTGCGAAGGAAAATTGAAAGATGTGCTGACAGACCAATTAGAGCTGTCACAAGATATAGAATTCGATAGAGTGCACCGTATTAACACAAAGCCTGACTCACCGATCATTGCCCGTTGCTGCTTCTACATGTATAGACAAAAAAATTTAATTCTGAAATCTAAAAGGAAACTGAAAGGCAGCAACGTTTTCATTGGTGAAGACTTCTCTGCACGGGTTCGAGAGATCAGACGTAAGTTGTCTCCACATCTGAAAAAAGGTAGGGACAGTGGCAAAAAAGCGGCTATGGTCTTTGACCATTTGATTATTGATGGGAAAAAATGGTATTTAGGGGACAATGGTACTTTGGAGGAAAAGGGATAGGGGGTCGGCCGGCCCTGTGACAGTGGCTGTTTTTGTCCTGGGGGAACTGATAGGGTGAACCAAGGGGTGGCGGCACCGGGAGCGAGTTCGCCTGTCAGTGCGGCTTTTGAGCACATCGTGTTGGGACAGGGTGGTGAGCGCTCTGACAGTGGGGAGCGCGAGGGGATTGCAACGGTCACAGAAAATAAATATGCCTTTTCGTTCCTATCATGGAATATAAATGGTCTGTTGACAAAATTTTGTGATCAGGATTTTGTTAATTTTGTCTGTAAGTTTGATTTTGTTTGTCTAGTTGAGACATTTGTGGAACATGTTCAGACTGACATATTTCATGGATTTAAAGTTTTTTGTAAACCTGCCATAAAATTGTCTAGAAAAGGGAGACGATCAGGTGGAGTTGTTTGTCTGGTAAAAAATGAATTTCTACCCTTTGTCAAAAAAGTTGAGGTTAATGAACATGTTAATTGCTGTGCATTTGTTATCAGTAAGCAGTTGTTGGAGTTCAGAAAGATGTGTTGTATGTTTGTTCATATGTCCCACCAGAAGGTTCTCCATTTTATGAGTATTTTGATGTTTCAAACGGAATTGAGTTACTAGAAGAATATCTCATTGATCTCCTGCTAAAAAATGATTGTTGGGTTATTTTGTGTGGGATTTGAACAGTAGGACGTCTAACATTCGCCATGATATTCATGTAAACAATATCCTTGAAATGCAATGTAGAAGTCAGCCAAATAGTGTTAACTGCTGCTCTCAGGATTTATTTTTAAATAACTATGGTAAATTACTTTTGAGTATGTGTACGTCATTAGATCTGTGTATTTTAAATGGTGTATGTAAAGGTGACCTTCAAGGTCGCTATACATATATTTCTGATTTGGGTAATACATGTAGTGTCAATGATTATTTTATTTTTTCAAACGATCTGTTTTCTCTTGTTTGCGATTCATGTGAATTAGGTGTCGATGAGAGAATTGAATCTAATCATATGCCTGTAACAGTGCGTATTGCCTTCCCAAAAGGAAATAAACCCGTAACTGTTAACACAGAGAATGAAAATGACATGATCGAAAAAATTGTTTGGAAAAATGAGTCTGCTCATGTTTATTATGAAAATCTGTGTAAGGAAGAATCACAGACACAGTTTAGTGCTGCTACAGATTTAATTGACGTGAATGTTAATGATGCTCTCGACTTGTTTAATGAATGTATTAAGAAATGTGCTCGTTATATGCAAAAGCGTGTATATATTAACAAAAGTAAGACACCATGCGATTGGTTTGATCAGGAATGTGTAGGTAAGAAAAGATACGTCAGGAGACTGTTAAAAAGAAGCCAACGGTCATTAAAACCAGAAGACCAACACGAGTATTTAGTTGCCAGACGTGAATATAAGAATCTGCTAAAGAAAAAGAAAAAACAGTTTAATGATACATTGCTGGATAAACTCTTATCTTCTATAAAAAGTCAAAGGGAATTTTGGGACACTGTTCGCAGAGTTTCATTTAAAGGAAAACAACCAAAAAGCAATATTGCACTTGACACATGGTTCCAACATTTTAAAGCATTGCTCGAAATAGAGAATGTTAATGGTACGGAACATGACGATGTATGTGTTGGTGAGGTACCTGATGATGAGGGGAGTGGATATATGGATCGGCTAATCACGACAGAAGAGGTATTACTTGCATTGAGAGAGAGAGAGAGAGAGAGAGAGAGAGAGAGAGAGAGAGAGAGAGAGAGAGAGAGAAGAGAGAGAGAGAAAGAGAGAGAGAGAGAAAGAGACAGAGACAGACAGAGACAGAGAGAGACAGAGAGACACAGAGAGAGAAAGAAAGACAGACAGAGACAGACAGACAGAGACAGACACACACACAGACAGATACACACACAAATTGACACACACACAGATTGACAGACAGACATACAGACAGAGGCAGACAGACAAAGAGAGACAGAGAGGGAGACAGACAGACAAAGACAGAAATAGAGACACAGAGACAGACAGAGACAGGCAGAGAGAGAGAGAGAGAGGGCAGACAGACAGACAGACAGACAGAGACAGAGAAAGGGGGGTACCTGGAGGTCGCCAGCCCAGTGCCATCCATGATCGAGTTCTGGCTCTCACTACTACCTCCACCTCGTCCTGTAACAAGCCCGAGTTTCCGGCATCATCATCATCATCATCGTCGTCATCATCATCATCATCGTCGTTGTCATCATCATCATTGTCGTCGTCATCGTCGTCGTCGTCGTCATTGTCGTCGTCGTCGTCGTCATCATCATCATCATCATCATCGTCGTCGTCGTCCTCATTGCCATCGTCATCCTCCTCGTCGTCGTCATCATCATCATCATCATCACCGTCGTTGTCGTCATCGGCATCGTCGTCGCGTTTCGTCGTCAACATCCTCTTGATCACTGTGTTGTCGTCGTCATCATCATCATTATCAACGTCATCGTCGTTGTCATCGTCATCGACATCATCGTCATCATCATTGTCTTCACATTCACCATCGTCGTCATTATCATCTTTATCCTCATTGTCATTGTCATTATCATCACCATTGTCAGTATCTTAGTAGTGAAACAACAACAACAAATAATCGTCATCGTAGTAGTAGTAATAGTAGTAGTAGTAGTAGTAGTACTGGTTGTAGTAATACAATAGTAGTAGTAGTAGTAGTAGTAGAGTAGAAGTAGTAGTAGTAGTAGAGGAAGAAGAAGAGTAGTAGAAAGAAGAAGTAGTGGTAGCAGCAGCAGCAACAGCAGTAGTATTAACAGTAGTAATAGTGGTTGTGGTTATGTAATAATTGTAGCAGAAGTAGTAGTAGGAGGCGGAGGAGTCGTAGTAGTAGTAGTTGTAGTAGTAGTATTGAGTGGTTTTGAGTGGTTACAGTGTTGAAACGAGTAGGCGTACAGAACGTGTTGGATACTTCACAGGCAATACCTAACCATTGTCTGTATCATTGTTATGTTAATCGAAACAAAGAAAAGGAGCAGTAAGCCATATATGCACACGTACACACAAATGCACACGTAAGGAATGTTTTCTTCTTTTTCGTTTTCTCCCTTAAAACAGCCATTGGGGCGCCACGCCACTCTCAAGAAATATTACTGTTCACCAGATTGTTCTGGCTCTGTCTGTTGCGTGCCAAAGCCTTGGTCTGTCCATTCAGCAACATTGTCAGTCCTTCATCATCATCATCATTATCATCATGTGCCCTGCCGCATGGCGTTGGCGATCATGGCCCTTCATCCTCTCGGCCTTCAGCCACCCTGCAAGTCCATCCAATACCTGTGTCTACCTGATGCTCTCTTTCCCTCCAGCTTTCCTGTTGTGGCCAGGTGCTCTAATTTCTCTTGTCTTATAAATGTTGCTTGTCTTTTCCTAATCTCCTTTATTAATGATCTTCTTGTGTCTGTTCCGTCAAGACTGTCTCGTCTGTTTTCTTTGCTGTCCATGGAACTCCCAACATTCTTCTTAGAAACCACATTTCAGTTGCCTCAATTTTGTTGCGACTTTGCGTGTCGACTGTTCACGCCTCACAACCCTACAACAGTATCGGCTCTGTGTAACACACAAGAACTCTGTTCCTGATGTTAATTGACAGACATTTGTTGGTAGGAACGGTTTTCATCTTTTTGAATGCTGTTTTGGCTGGGCCGATTCTGCTGGCTATTTCTGATGTGCATCTGCTGTCTGGTGAGATGACCGTTCCCAGATACTTAAACTTATCAACCTGTCTCAAAGTTGTGCCACTTTCTGTTATTTTGCATGAGGGAATTTCTTGTTTTTTGCTGATTACCATGACTTCAATATTCTTGCTATTTAGCTTCAGCCCTTTATTTTCGATTACTGTGACTTCAATATTCTTGCTATTTAGATTCAGCCCTTTATTTTTCTTGTCTATTTCTATTACATTCACAAGGTTTTGTACGTGTTTTTCGTTTTCTGCAATTAGCACGGTGTCATCTGCGTAACCAGTGTTGTCAGTCCATCGGGTTTGTTGTTTTCTTCCTCGCCGTCTCCTTTCTTCAATCGCTCCCTGGAGAATTAGTTTAGCGACACCTCTGGATCTTGTTACATGGCCATCTCATCTCATCTATCTCCATCGCCATGGACGACGGTGGGAGCTCCACTCCTTTGTCACGAAGGATCGCCAGGCTACACGGTCTCTGCTCCTGTGTGTGATGTCATGGAGCCCCAATTTGCAGGCATCAGCGATGTTGTCCATGAAAGATTTTGCTGGCCTTCCTTGTTTTCTTTTTGCCTCGACTCTCCCCTGCAGGACTGATGTCATCAAGTAAGTTCTTGCGTTTCTGTTCATGTGCCCGATATACTTCAATTTTCTTTTGTTGATCTCTGGGAGATTTTACATTGGACAGCTAGTTCCTTTAGCACGCCTCTGTTGGTTCTTTTGTCTGTCCATTTTACTCTGAGAAGACGCCTGTAGAACCACATTTCTGCTGCGTTTATTTCATTTTCGTCATCTTTCTTCAAAGTCCAGGCTTCACATCCGTATATGACAACAGGCCAGATTAAGCAGCGTGAAATTCTTATTTTCAAATTTGTTGGTATGCCTCTGTCTTTCCATATGTTATTCATCTGGACCACTGTTTGCTTGGCCATGCCTATTCTTGATCTGATGTCCTTGCTGCAAGATCCTACGTTGGTTTTGACAGAGCCCAAGTACTTGGAAGTTGTCCAGGTTTTCCAGCTCTGTTTTATCTAATCGTATGCTCTGTTGTGGCTCGTTAGCTGATCCTTCTACGTGCTTGAGACTGGTCTTCTGGGCATTCACTTTCAGTCCTGCCTTGTTTCCTGCAGCATCTACTCCATATAGAATTCTCTTCATACTTATGATGTCGCCTGCTAATAGGGCGGTGTCATCAGCATATCTTAGGTTGGTGATATTCCTTCCTCCTATTTGCACTCCCATACCCTCTGCCTCTCTCATGACTTGCTCTATGTATATGTTGAAGAAGTTGGGCGAGAGAATGCAACCTTGCCATACCAAAGTAGTCTTCTTTCCTTTTCCGATGTCAGCAGATTTTCATATGGTCCACAGAGCTACTAGATGATTTGACGCGCTTGTTTACTGGTGTTATGGTCAGTGTGTCTAACGTTTAGTGTCTTACGTAGCACCTCATTTCTATGTCTTGAACTGGTCTTTCCTAATCCGATGTGAGGGTCTATGTCTTGCACGCATATAGAAAGATGGAATACACTAATGCACCTGACACCCTGATCTTGTATCACATGGAGGTGTTCGTATCCTTCCATACAGGTTTCAGCCTGGACTGTGCTGATGCTGTCTTTGCTGCTCTCTCTCTCTCTCTCTCTCTCTCTCTCTCTCGAGAGAGAGAGAGAGAGAGAGAGAGAGGAACATAGACAATGAAATTAAATAAAGACATAAATCTAAACATGCACACATTTTACATTTAAAATCAAAGTAATATCAATAACTATGACAAGAAGAGATCATGTGAATACGAAGTTGGTGAGCTCTGAACAAAACAGAATGAGTAAAAAAAATCAACGAATGAGAAATATGAACATGTAGGAGGGGGAAGAGATAGTAAGGATGGAAAAGAGACGGAGTTACTAAAAAAAATAAATAAATAAATAAAAAAGACAGAGAGAGACAGAGACAGAGACAGAGAGAGACAGAGACAGAGAGAGAACTCAGATTTTATCTTCTAGGGTACTGGCATACAGACAATGCCCTTTAACAAAGAGCTTTCACCCCCACCCACCCCCATCCCCCATGAAGAGTCTTCACTAATACAAGTACAGTATAATCTTCATAAAGATATACGGATAATAATGAAGACATCAAAATGACATGAAATTGGAACATGAGTAGTAATGAGACAGACAGAGATAGATACAGACAAAGAAAGAAAAGAAGACAGACAGACAGACAGAAAGAGAGAGAACTAAATGCACCACATGACATTAATTTACCTCCACTACTCTGTGGTAGATTGTGACGCCAGCGTCGGTAGACGGAGACCATGAGGTGTAGATGCTCATGTCAGTAGGTCTCTCCGTCACACTAGAATCTGATGATGAACAACCAATGTAGTTAGTGGCCAACACTGCAGGTGTCTGCATCTCTCGGGTCTGGTCGACCCCGGGATATACATGTATTATGATAGTAAGAGTAGAGTACGGCCGTGTCACACAGTCTCAAAATTATTCATGGCACTCCGTATACGCGTAGCATTAGGATTGTCATCCCTATCGTCATCATCATCATTATAGCATAGGCAAAATTGCTCCAGGTTCTGCGGCCATCAATGTGGCTTAGGAAATGGGATAGACAAAAGAAAAGTTTGTTACGTATAAATGCAGAACCTACAAGTCAACGGAGATAAATAAATAAAGAGAAAAGGACTAATGAAGAAGGACACCTAAAGCACCACAACATACACACACACACACACACACACACACACACACACACACACACACACACACACACACACAAACACACACACAACACACACACACACACACAACACACACACACACACACACACACACCACACACACACACACACACATGTTCACACACACACACACACACACACGCACACACACACACACGCACACACACACACACCACACACAACACACACACACACACCACACACAACACACAACACACACACACACACACACACACACACGCACGCACACACACACACACACACACACCACACACAACACATACACACACACACACACACACACACACACACATGTGCACACAGCTGCACGCACAAATGCAGGCACACGTGCACGCACGCACACACACACATCGCAATCATCATAATCACATCATCATCATCATCATCTTTGTCATCATAAGCATCATCATCATAATCATTGCTAGCCATTTAGTGTAAAGTTAACACTGAAGCAAAAATACTTAAAAACAAACGCATCATGAATAAAAGTGGAAAACATGTTTACATTTTGTCCGATCGTAATCTGGGTGATCAATCTATCAGATCGCCAACTCACTAAACCTGAACAGGAAGTACTAGAGAAAGGACTAAATTTCGCCGTAGCCCCTAACAAGCTTCCAGTGGTAGACCTCATCACAAGCATTGAAACAGCTTGCAGGTATATTGGCCCTAATTCAGAAGAAGCCACACACTTAAGATCAGACTGTGTCAGAATCATGAAACAGGCC
>CM060313.1:73874115-73876615 GCA_030674185.1 Monoplex corrugatus
AGATGCACACACACACACGCACGCACACACACAAACACACACACACACACACGTACACACACACACACTTACACACACGCACAACGCACACCCACACACACGCACACACACACACACACGCTCACACACACACACACACACACACACACACACACACACACACACGCACAACACACACACACGTACACACACACATACACGCACACACACAAATACAGATGCACACACACACACGCACGCACACACACAAACACACACACACACACACACACACACACACACGTACACACACACACACTCACACACACGCACAACGTACACCCACACACACGCACAGTCTACCTGCCAACAGGTCCAAATGACCACAACACAGAATGGCTGCGGACGATTCCGGATCTGCAGCACGGTAAATGGTTAATTGGTGGAGACTTTAATTCCCACTCCCCGTTTTGGGAAAAAGACTGTTGTACTGTCACAAGCAATCGGTTGGTAGAAAATACAGTTGACAGTGCGCTTTACCTTTTGAATGATGGGAGTGTCACTAGAATTCCTGATGTTTCCAAACACCGGGCAACAGCCATCGATCTGTCTTTAATATCGCCAGACTTAGTACCATGCTGTACCTGGGACACTCACAGAGATGTCTTGGGAAGTGATCACTTACCTATCATCATAACAATAACTAATGAAAATATCAGGAAAAAAGACAGTACTCCTGATATTATACCAAAATATAATTACTCGCGCGCTGATTGGTCCTTGTTTCAGACTGCTCTTGCTAAACACGAATATAAACATGAAAGTGACAATGTAGACGTTATGTTTACTGAGTTCCAGGAGTCAGTTCTAGCTGCTGCAGACCTCTCAATCCCGAAACTCAAAACCGTTAAGTCTAATAACCGTTTGGGTAATGTTTGGTGGACAGAGGCATGTGAGAAAGCAGTTCAGTATAAAAAAGAGAAATACAAAATCTACATCAAAAGCAGAATACCCGAAGATCATATGGAGATGAAAAAAGCTAACACCCAGTGTAATAGAATAATCGCTGAAGCAAAGAAAAAGTATTGGGCATCATACTGCACCAAAGAAATTTCAGATTTCAGGGATTTCCATAAAGTCTGGACAAAAATGAATCAAATGAAAAATGGAGCCAACTTACCTTGGTGTCCAATAATGATTGACACATGTCACAAATTTCCTTCCGATATGGACAAAGCTGAAACTTTTGGAGAACTTTTTGCCGAAAATAGTAAAGTAGACGGTTTGTCTCCTACATGCAAACACTACAGAAAAATAGCAGGTAACAACCCTATCTTCGCTGACCCAATACCTCAGAATGATCGCTGGTTTAATGCTCCAATCACCTTAGAAGAGCTAAAAAAACAATATCTTGTCTCTACACAACAAAAGAAGTTCAGTAGGTGTCGATGCAGTTTCAAATGAAATGATTAAACATCTTCCGGAAAACTGCATTATTTTCTTACACAAACTTTTTCAGAAATGCTGGGTTAGTGGAACTGTACCACAGATATGGCAAAGGTCTATTGTTATACCAATATTAAAAGCGGGTAAGCCTAAAAATAATAAAAACAGTTACAGACCTATTGCGTTGACTTCCCATACGAGCAAACTAATGGAAAGATTGGTATTAAACAGACTTGTACATTACTGTGATAAAAATAACGTTATTCCAGTAAATCAGGCAGGTTTTAGAAAAGGGAGATCCACAGTTGAGCACCTGGTTAAACTTACAACTCAGATAAAGCAACAGTTTGCCCGCAGAAAAAGTCTTTTAGCTACTTTTTTTTATGTAAAAAAAGCTTACGATCAAGTTTGGCATACGCGTTTATTGTACAAGCTGAAATCTATTGGTTTATCTGGCAATATGTATGATTACATTAAGTATTTTTTAGCCAATAGAACAATTCAGACACGAGTGGGAACTAGTTATTCTACTTCACGACATCTTGACATGGGAATTCCACAAGGTTCAGTGATAGCACCTCTTTTATTTAATATCCTTATACACGATCTTCATAAAGCACTCTCAAATCATGTTGTTTTGGTACAGTACGCTGATGATATATGTATTTGGATGAATATTACCTTAAAAAAGACAACTCCACAAAGGGCGAGAATTACATAAGGAAGTTGTATTAATCTGATCTTGATAATCTAGGAAATTATATGTTAGAAAATGGTCTGTCGTTGTCAGCGGAAAAAACTAACATGATGCTATTTAATTCTGGTGGTACTTTAAGTAACTTGCCTACTTTCAGATTGCTTGGTGAAGTGTTACATTACAAACAGGTTATAAAATTTCTGGGAGTCTTTATAACATCGAAATTAAACTGGAATATCCATTTTGATTATATTTCAACAAAAGCAAGAAAAGCCTTAAATTTTCTAAAGATAATAAGCAGATTACCCTGGGGAATGGATACAAACATATTAATTCATCTGTCAACAGTACTTGTACGATCTAAATTATCCTATGCAC
>CM060313.1:73886615-73889115 GCA_030674185.1 Monoplex corrugatus
AAAGGCCACTTGGCCGAAAATTTGCGCATGTCTTGTCTTGTTATATCAAATACGCGTTCTTATTCTTCTTTTTGTGTTTTTTTCTGGTTCATATATTTCTCTGTTCCATATTTGGTTATGAAATTCCGATATAATATGCATTTACTACAGGTTTCCAGAACTCTTTTCCAGACTTGCTGGTAATTATCCTGAAATGAGTGACCTGTTTTATAACACATTTGGAAACTTAAACTTTGCACATTATCCCCCCCACCCCCTTGCTCATTGAGAAAGGAGACAGTGCATCAGTTTTGGGCCTGGAGGTTCAAACCCCCACTATTCGGCTTCGGCCTTGGGGCCGGACTCCTGAAAGTTGCACGTTCGAGTTGGTGTTCATGTTTCGGTTGGTATATTGTGCTGTGACCTGTGTTGCGTTCCGTGAAGGTTGTATTTATGTTGTTGTGTGTTTACGTATTGTGTGTAACGTGGGGTGTATTTATGTTGTTGTGTGTTTACGTATTGTGTGTAACGGTGGGGTGTATTTATATTGTTGTGTGTTTACGTATTGTGTGTAACAGTGGGGTGTATTTATGTTGTTGTGTGTTTACGTATCGTGTGTAAAGGTGGGGTGTATTTATGATGTTATGTGTTTACGTATCGTGTGTAACAGTGGGGTGTATTTATGTTGTTGTGTGTTTACGTATCGTGTGTAAAGGTGGGGTGTATTTATGTTGTGTGTTTACGTATCGTGTGTAAAGGTGGGGTGTATTTATGTTGTTGTGTGTTTACGTATTGTGTGTAACAGTGGGGTGTATTTATGTTGTTGTGTGTTTACGTAACATATTGTGTGTAACGCTGGGTTGTATTTATGTTGTTGTGTGTTTACGTGTTGTGTGTAAAGGTGGGTGTATTTATGTTGTGTGTTTACGTATCGTGTGTAAAGGTGGGGTGTATTTATGTTGTTGTGTGTTTACGTATTGTGTGTAAAGGTGGGGTGTATTTATGTTGTGTGTTTACGTATCGTGTGTAAAGGTGGGGTGTATTTATGTTGTGTGTTTACGTATTGTGTGTAAAGGTGGGTGTATTGATGTTGTTGTGTGTTTACGTATCGTGTGTAACAGTGGGGTGTATTTATGTTGTTGTGTGTTTACGTATCATGTGTAACAGTGGGGTGTATTTGTGTTGTTGTGTGTTTACGTATCGTGTGTAACAGTGGGGTGTATTGATGTTGTTGTGTGTTTACGTATCGTGTGTAACAGTGGGGTGTATTTATGTTGTTGTGTGTTTACGTATTGTGTGTAACAGTGGGGTGTATTTATGTTGTTGTGTGTTTACGTATCGTGTGTAAAGGTGGGTGTATTTATGTTGTTGTGTGTTTACGTATTGTGTGTAACAGTGGGGTGTATTTATGTTGTTGTGTGTTTACGTATTGTGTGTAACAGTGGGATGTATTTATGTTGTTGTGTGTTTACGTATTGTGTGTAAAGGTGGAGTGTATTTATGTTGTTGTTTGTTTACGTATGTGTGTAACGCTGGGTTGTATTTATGTTGTGTGTTTACGTATTGTGTGTAACGCTGGGTTGTATTTATGTTGTTGTTTGTTTACGTATTGTGTGTAACGCTGGGTTGTATTTATGTTGTGTGTTTACGTATCGTGTGTAACGCTGGGTTGTATTTATGTTGTTGTGTCGTTTACGTATTGTGTGTAAAGGTGGGGTGTATTGATGTTGTTGTGTGTTTACGTATCGTGTGTAACCGTGGGGTGTATTTATGTTGTTGTGTGTTTACGTATCGATTGTAACAGTGGGGTGTATTTATGTTGTTGTGTATTTACGTATCGTATGTAAAGTAAGTTCTAGTTTTATTTGTCCATACATAGCTATGTAAATGAATAGGTATCGAAGTCGTAGTTAACATTTTCGGAGGAATATTTTTGTATTTGTATGAATGGGGTGATTTTGTAGGTGTATACTAATAGATATTTTCGTCAATGCTTTTGTTGATGTTTTTTGGTGGAATACATTATCAATATTTTTTTTTAGCGTCGTGATCGTTTGTGGGAGTGTTTCGTCTTGTGAAATTGTCTGACAATGTGAGAGGTGTTTTTAAAAAGAAAGACTCCACCTGAAAGGAACCCCTCCCCCCTCCATTTTTTTTTTTAATGAATTGTGTTTATTTAAAGAATGAAAGCACATGAACTGTACCGGTAATTCAAAACAAACATACTAAGTGAGACTAAAAACTGCTGCATAACCATAGCTCAAAGGATCGCCCGCCTGTAAAGTGAATTTTCTATTAAAAGTCCGACGCCCTCACCCACCTGGATAATGGGCCCATCATATTGTTTTGTTTGATCAAGAGACGACACGGCAAATTTTACAGCAGCCATATCTTTGCTTTATGTCTGCATGTGCTGGATACTGACAGAACCTGATAAAGACGAATTTGAAAACTGTGACAGAACTTGAGACAGACAAATTTGAAAACTGTGACAGACCCTGATACAGACGAATTTGAAAAC
>CM060313.1:73899115-73901615 GCA_030674185.1 Monoplex corrugatus
ATTTTATCAGCCTACTGCTGGAATAATCTTGGTTACACGTAAATGACATGTGGTTGTGTGTATCTTGCCTTCAAAGGAGGAACATACATATAAAGTAAATATGTGAATAGATAATTAAAGCTCTGAATCACAACACAACTAGCTATTCTCTGTCTTGGCCAGAACAATGTGTGTGTTGTGTGTTTGTTTATTTGTGTGTGTGTGTATGTGTATGTGTATGTGTGTGTGTGTGTGTGTGCGCTTGCATGCGTGTGTCTGTGTGTCTGTGTGTCTGTGTCTGCGTGTGCGTGTGTGTGTTTTGAAGATTAGCCCCGCACACGTTTACCGTGTATATATCCCGACCAATTCGATGGGATGTTGTGTGCGAGTCTGTCTGACAAGCATGACAAGATGTAGACAAGAGACCTTCACTTGTTACGGGCAGCATGTCACGAGAAGGACAGCATGACGTACGTTACGTCATAATCGACAACACGATCCATTGGAATGACGTCCATCATATTGATGACGTCACAGGGATTATACAGGTTTGGTGTAGGTCACACGCTCAGCGGGCCCCAATAGCTCAGTTGGTTTGAGCCTCGGATTCACATGCTAATGGTTGTGGGCTCGAATCCCGGAGTGCGCTATGTTAACCCTTTGACTCCCGCAACCCGTCCACCAACCGCAAAAACTTAACCCTTTGACTTCCTCATCTAATCTTTGACTTCCCAATTCTATCCACCAATTTCCTGCAGGAAACTTGGCGGATAGGGTGAGGGAATCAAAGGGTTAAGTTTTTGCTTTGCTAGCATGGTTGACAATGCAGGATGCTGGTGGACATGGTGCGGGAGTCAAAGTGTTAAAAATGGCCATCAAACTGTCCTTAACATTACTGTTGTTCTGGTGGTGTCAGTATAGGATTAGATAAGCCCCCTCCCCCCTCCCCCCTTCCCCCACTTCCCTGGGATGGTTATCCCCGTCAGCCATATCACCTGCGGTGGGTGTCGACGTAAAAACTGAACCAAACCAAACCAACCACGCTCAGCTCACAGCGTTTGTCACAGTTATCGTTCCGTCTGGGTTAGGACTTATTTTGTTTTTCTTCTTCGCCATCCACGTGGTCACATTCGACGTGACCTGAAAAATGCTGATTTAATCCTTTGACTCCCGCATCCTGTGCACAAGCATCCTACATTGTCAACCATACTAACAAAGTAAAATACTTAACCCTTTGACTCCCTCATCTTATCACCAGCTTCCTGCAGGAAGCTGGTGAATAGGGTGAATGAGTCAAAGGATTAAATCAGCATTTTTCCAGGTCACTTCAAATGTGACCATGTTGATGACGACCGAAAAAAGAAGTCCTAACCCAGACAGAATAAGAACTGCAGGAAGCTGGTGGATAAGGTGAGGGAGTCAAAGGGTTAAGTTTTTGCAAGTCGGTGGATATTGTGCAGGAGTCAAAGGGTTAAGGCCCGTGTCTGGCTCGTGTGACATCGTTTCTTCCAAACCTTTACATTTCCCGACTTCACGATGGTACACACTTTTGACCCACGCGTGGTAAAAATCCATCTAGAAACAGCTGCACAAATCTGGCTGTCTCTCTCTCTCTCCCTCTCTCTCTATCACACACACTCGCACGCACGCACACAGACACAGACACACACACACATACGCACACAAACATACACACGCACACACAAACAAACATACACACAAAATACAAACGATCACACTTACACACACGCACACAAATACACACTCACATACACACACAGTACACACACTCACACTTACACTCATACACACAAACACAAATGCACACACACATATACACTCACTCACACACACACACAAACACAACACACACCACACACACACAAACACACACATACACACAAAATACACACACACACTCACACATACAGACACACACGCGCGCACTCACAAAGAAACAGTCAAACAAACAAACACGCACACAAATACACACAAATACACAAACACACACAAACACACACACAACCTAGATAACATAGAATCACATCCCCTTTCATTAAAAAAAAAAAGAGAAGCATAAATAATAAAAAAGAGGAATTGAGGACGATGATCACGCTCTGTGACTCTGTATGACAGCATTGATAGCGTTTCTGTTGTATAAGTAGACCAGTGAACCATGGTGTGTGTATCATCGTGTGTTTAAAAAAAAAAAACACCAACAACAAACACACACATACTTCATCCCTTCCCCATTTGCCCCAGAAAAAAATAATAAAATGCCATACATCGAGTCCCACGACTTCTACACTGCAGACCTATTTGTCTGACATGTCAAAGTCTAACATTACATATGTTTAAAGAAAAGCGCATTTATTAATTCAGTCTTCACTTGCCGCTTCCATTCTCAGGAAATAGGAAACCTGATTCCAAGTGTCAGCAACGAGGAGTGTGTGTGTGTGTGCTAGTGTACTTGTGAGTGAATGAGAGAGAGAGAGAGAGAGAAAGAGAGAGAGAGAGTGAG
>CM060313.1:73906615-73921615 GCA_030674185.1 Monoplex corrugatus
TTGGGGGATTTGACCAAAATACAACCTCATCGGCTGGCTGAGCAGACATATAACAAACAAACAAGATATCTGGATTTAAACCAAGAGGCAAACCACGAAATACGTCGATGGACGACGTGAAAGAGACTGGCATTACGACAGTTCTCCGCTTCAGGCCTTTGAGTTCTCTGTGGATCGTCAAATCTTTCCCTCCGTGTTACCGTGGATGGTTCAAGAGACGATTAAATCAAAGAAGATAAAGAACGCCATAAAAAAATTATCATAAAAACAACAGACATTATCAGCATGGCTACACTGTTTTATGTAATCTATCCAAGCCAAGACAGGATCTCTGAACGGGACTGACTGACTGATTGACTGACTACGCTCTGTTGATCAAAGGTTAGTGGCTATTAACTTGTTTCTTCAGGCGGAAATGTCTCAACCTACAATCTTCTTTCGACAGGCAGACAATCCTGTTTGAAACCATGGGACCGACCTCTCCATCAATATCAATAAATCTGCACCATCCCCCCACCCCCTCCCCAACCCCACCCCACCCCACCCCAACCCAACCCCACTTTCTCCTATTGCCAATCCAACACAACTCCTTTTATTTTTATTTCAATATAGCGAGCTGACAGTCAGAACCCTCGTCATAAGTGAGTGTTAATAAAGCCAAACTTAAAAGTTTCATGTTCTATAGATGTGAAGAAAAATCAAACAGAAAATATAATAAAGGCTTGAGCATAGAAATCAACAATCAGTCTGCCATCTAGAGGTATGCAATGAAGTATTCAACCAAACCATAGTAGAAGTATCGAAGCCATGTTAGTTAAAGCGATGAATCAATTTAAAAATCTAGGCCAGTCATGCATTCCATCAAACGTAAGACATTCGCGGGGTGGGGTGGGGGGTGGGTGGTGGTGGTGGTGGTGGTGGTGGTGGTGGGGTGGTGGGGTGGTGGGGGTGGTGGCGGGAGGTTACAGTGTAGGCCTCATGGAATATGCAATCCACAGTATGCAACCGAATATACTCAACCGAGTGATAATTTATATCATAAATGAAATACGTTTCTAATGCTTCATGAAATAATAAACAGGAGTTCACGATGTGGCGTTTCTCGAAACGGGCTTCATCGCTCTAGGAAAATTCCTTATGCCCTTCAACCACATCTATCAGCATTAATCTGGCAGACTCCTTAAGCCTGAGCAAAAGAATGTGCGGGCAAGGTCTTGAAATGGGGAGGGAAACGAGACTTATGAGACACTAAGCTGACTCCACCAAAATGATTAGAGCTTTAAGATGATCAGCGAACAAGCCAACTTTTATGTTGCCGGACGGGATTGAACTTAAGACATGAGATCTTTGAGTCCACAGCTACGTCGAAACAGCCAACATCCAGCCAACCCGCATAAGAATGAAACGAAGCCCCCAGATGAGGAGGCTCGTCCGGGATAAAAACCTTCTGGCCCTAGTGAGGATCGAACCACGACCGTTGAGTGATCAGCGAGGTGATCTAACCAAATGAGCTAACGAGGCCACTTTAACCCTTTGACTCCCACATCCTATCTCATCATCATTAGGTGCCCTGCCGCATGGCGTTGGCAATCGTGGACTTCCATCTGCCTCTATCTCTCGTTGCCCCTAGCATCTCCCCCACCCTCCTCGTCCCCAGCCACTCTGCAAGTCCGTCCAGCATTTTCTCCCTGGGTCTACCCGGTGCTCTCCTACCCTCCAGCTTTCCCGTTGTGACCAGGTGCTTCAAATCCCCTTTCCTCATAAAATGGCCTATAAATGTTGCTTGTCTTTTCCTAATCTTCCTTACGAGTGATCTACTTGTGTCTGCCTCCATCAAGACTGTCTCGTTTGTTTTCTTTGCTGTCCATGGAACTCTCAACATTCTTCTTAGAAACCACATCTCGGCTGCCTCAATCTTGCTCTGGCTTTGTTTGTTGACTGTCCACGCCTCGCATCCGTACAACAGTATCTACCGACTGCAAAAACTTAACCCTTTGACTACCACACCCTATCCACCAGCTTCCTGCAGGAAGTTGGTGGATAGTGTGAGGGAGTCAAAGGGTAAAGTTTTTGCTCTGCTAGCTTGGTTGACAATGCAGGATGCTGGTGGACAGGGTACAGGAGTCAAAGGTTTAAACAACTCTATGAGCTGCCTGAGGTCCAAACACACGATCCGTGAAGATATTTATCATAAATGAACGAACGAACGAACAAACGAACGAACGAACGAATGAACGAACGAACAAACAAACAAAACAAAAAACAAAACCAAACAAAACAGAAAACGCTGGCAAACCCCTATCTGATCTGGTAATAGAACTCGAAATTGGGGCGTCCTGGGCGAGTGTTTGGACCATGGGGCTACCTCACTACTACACGTATTATTTGAACTTGTTTGTGTTATGATAGTCATAAAAGTGGGCGGGAGCTTCACGTTTTAATATTTCCCTCCTGTTGAAAATAGTACGGTTAAGTCATTTTCTGAATTCTCTTACCTTTGTTTAGAATACAGTGTTTCGTTTTCTGAGTTCCTTTACCTTTGTTTAGAATATAGTGTTTCGTTTTCTGAATTCTCTTATCTTTGTTTAGAATACAGTAATATTCAGTAAACACTATGCAACCGACGAACACACACACACACACACACACACACACACACACACACACACACACACACACACACACCACATACACGCAGACATACATATGTATATATACACACACATACACATACTCACGCACATGTACACACTCACACACACACACATACCCACACTCACACACACACATACCCACACACACACACTCACTACAACACACACACACACACAACACACACACACAACACACACACACACACACACACACACACACACACACACACACACACACACACACACACACACACACACACACACACACACACACAAAAACACACACGCTGTCTTGGCTAATTACAACCCTGAAACTTTCCACAGTGGTTTCAGTTGTAAAATGAGAGGAGCCTGTCAGCACTACCTCCAAACACACTTAAAACCACATACTGTGCATAGACCCATAACTGACTCCAACTCGACACAGTAAGGAACACTATAACATAGTTCATAACAGTCTGACATTACGAAGGAAACAGCGTGAAGGAATGTAAAGAATTACGTATAAAAGTATAAATAAACAACTGAACGAATGCAATGAATTACGTATAAAAGTACAAATAAACAAAAAGGAATTACGCATAAAAGTATAAATAAACTATTAAGATATATAAATAAGAAAATGTTTGTCTCCGTCATGTTCGATTTTTCTTCTTCATTATTACGCAGTCCCTAGCAGTCACGTTCTTTTCAGCAGTATAAATAAATAAATACTTTGTCATCAGCAAAAACTTAATCCTTTGACTTCCGCACCTTATCCACCAACTGCAAAAAATAACTCTTTTTGACTCCCTCACCGTATTCACCAGCTTCTTTTCTGAATAAGGTGAGGGAGTCAAAGGGTTAGGTTTTTCCTTCAGGAAGCTGGTGGATAGGATGAGGGAGTCAAAGGGTTAAGTTTTTGCTTGCTATCATGGTTGACAAACCAGGATGCTGATGGACAGGGTGCAGGAGTCAAAGGGTTGAACTACTTTGACGAAGAAATGTGTGAAGCACGGTTGGTGGGCTCACGAAACGACGCGGGTAAACAAGTAAACAATACAAAAACTAGGACACATTTTATTTACGAAGGTATGAAACAAGCAATGCGTCAGAAACTTTCTCAGCTGCCTCCTCTTTCTCTCCCATTATGTAACACATCAGTGCCAATTTCTGATTCAGCTAAAAACCTTGGTGTCTGCATTGACTCTACCCTCTCCATGAACAACTTTGTTTCTCAAACTGCCAGATCTTGCTACTATCACCTCCATCGTATAAGCCTGATCAGGAAGTATCTCTCTGTCGAAACAACTGCAAAACTCGTTCTCTCCTTCATAATGTCTCGCATTGACTATTGCAATTCACTCCTGTCTGGTCTTCCTGCGACCACCATTCACATCCTACAGCGCATTCAAAACAATGCTGCACGCCTTGTACTCAATAAGAAAAAAGCTGACCACATATCTCCTCTCCTGGCACAACTTCACTGGCTCCCTGTATCAAAGCACATATAGTACAAACTAGACACCATGTGCTACAAAAGCCTCAATAACGCAGCCCCCGATTACCTGTCAAGCCTACTTGAGATCTATGTTCCCTCACGTACCCTCCGCTCTGCCTCCGATCCTCTGACTTTTCGCTTTCCACGCACTAAGCTCAATACCTATGTCCACGAGCCTTCTCTGTTTCTGGTCCACTCTCCTGGAACAAACTTCTTCTTTCAGTCCGTCAGCAACCTACTTTTGTCTCCTTCAAGTCCGCTCTCAAAACTCACCTTTTCTCCTCTGCATAAAACCCTGACCTCACTCAACCCCCTCTGCAGCCTGTCTCCACTCGGAGGGGAATCACATTGTAATATATAATTGTATATAATATGCTCTCTATAATTTTCCATTGCTTTTATTCTTTCTCCCCATTTATAGCCATGCGTGTGTGTGTGTGTGTGTGTGTGTGTGTGTGTGTGTGTGTGTGTGTGTGTGTGTGTGTGTGTGTGTGTGTGTGTGTATGTGTGTGTGTATGTGTGTGTGTATGTGTGTGTGTGTGTGTGTGTGCGTGCGTGCGTGCGTGTGTGTGCCTGCGTGCGTATGTGTCTGTTTCAGCGCTTAGATTTGATTTTATCAAGATTTTGCGCTGTATAAATATTGTAATTATTATTATTGTAATTATTATTATAGTATACATTACTTACATTTTGCCCTCGTTCACAGAGAATCTATACTATACATAAGTTACATTATACATGTATCGGTGACAATCATATTCCAGAGATGCAAACAGTAAAATGTTAATGTTAAAGACACAGATTTTCAATTCATACAACGAGTAGTTTAAAATAAAAATGTAACTGATCTAACAGTGTTAAACCGGGTAGTTTAACCGTAAAAATGTCAATGATCTGATTGTTAAATATTAAAGGAGGTATTGAATTTATGAAACGTGGTCCGTATCTATTCTTAAATAAAGTAAAATGCAGATGTTCTGGCATTATTTTTTCAGAGGGTGTCTCCTGAATACACAAGGCCATATCTAAAGAGGTCAGTTCTTGGTATATCAATTCATTTTCCTACATGTAGTACTACGTGTATAGTTTACTGAGAACAGAATCTTTATGTTATGTAGCATATGTCCATTTGTTATTTTTTACCTTAATATTCCATCGTTATACTGAAATCTTACTTTTAACAAGAGAGACACAGAGAGAGGTAGACAGAGACAGAGACAGACAGACAGACAGACAGAGACAGAGAGACAGAGGGACAGAGACATAGAGAAAGAGACCTACAGACAGAGACACAGAGACACAAAGACAGACACAGAGAGAGAGAGCGAGAGAGAGAGAGAGACAGACAGACAGACAGAGAGACAGAGACAGAGGGCCAGAGACACAGGGACACAAAGACAGAGAGAGAGAGCGAGAGAGAGAGACAGAGACAGACAGACAGACAGAGACAGAGACAGACAGGCAGACAGGCAGACAGAAAGACAGAGACAGAGACAGACAGACAGACAGACAGAGACAGAGAGACAGAGGGACAGAGACATAGAGAAAGAGACAGACAGACAGAGACACAAAGACAGAGAGAGAGAGAAAGAGCGAGAGAGAGAGGGGGGGGCACACAGAGACAGAGACAGACAGACAGACAGACAAAGAGAGACAGAGACAGACAGACAGACAAAGAGAGACAGAGGCACAAAGACAGAGAGAGAGAGAGAGCGAGAGAGAGAGAGACAGAGACAGAGAGAGACAGAGACAGAGACAGACAGACAAGCAGACAGACAGAGACAGAGACAGACAAGCAGACAGACAGACAGAGACAGAGACAGACAAGCAGACAGAGATAGACAAGCAGACAGAGACAGACAAGCAGACAGAGACAGACAGACAGAATCAGAATGTGTTAAAAGCTTTCTACCGATTCACATGGAAATGGGAGACGGGGTATGTGATTGTGAGGAGGGGGTAGGGGGAGGGGGGGTTCAGGGAGTACAGGGATAGGAGTTCGGCAACAACATGGGAACCAGATCATGGTACAGGAACGTCGAAACACAAACTGCATTTTAAACGCAGTCCATCCAGCCACACGTTAAGTACAGAGAGTGAAAAGACTTTAATAAAAAGATTTTAGAGCCTAGGCCTGACATTATGAAATCGGTCATACTTTTCATGACAAAGTCCAGTCGTTTCCCCTTTATCTACTAACACTTGTTCGGATTTTCCTGGCCTTACCACCACAAGCGATGAACATTCTTTTCCTTTCTCTTTTTGTCTCTGGACACACACAACACACACACACACACCACACACACACACACACACACACACATATATATATATATATATATATATACACACTTACACATACACACTCACATACACACACTCACTCTCACACACACACACACATACACACACACGCACACTCACTCACACACACACACACACACACATATATATATATATATATATATATATATACACACACTTACACACACATACACACACACACACACACACACACACACACACACACACACACACACACACACACACACACATAAAAGAATTACTCTATTCTTGCCACATGGAAGTTTCAGTTTCAATCTCTCAAGATGACGTCTCCGCACCCAGAATAAATTCTTTATGCCCTTTCGCCGAGGATACCATGTGATAGACAAGATCCAAACTGATCATGGCATAGTCCGGAAACCTAACCCTAATCCCAGGCGCTTTCAAGGTCTTGAAATCTCACTCAGCTCGTGGGTTTTATACAGGGGGGTGCAAAAGTAGGTATACAGTAAGTATCACATCATTATCATAATGCTTAATTCCGCTCTCGATTAGAGGAGTGTGTGAATACCGACGGCAAGCAGTTTGAGTATCTGAGGGATTAAGGCTGTGCTTGTTATTACACGTATATGCAATATTCATTTGTTTGTATAATGAATGCAATGAGTATTGTACGTGTTTTCTTTTTTCATAACTGTATATCTACTTTTGCACCCCCCTGTATTTGTCATTTTATTATTCTGAAATTGAAACAGTGTAGATCATACTTTTAAAGCAAAAACTTAACCCTTTGACTCCCTCATCCTGTACACCAGTATCCAGCATTGTCAGCCATGACAGCAAAGCAAAAACCTAACCCTTTACATCCTGCAGGAAGCTAGTGGATCGAGTGGAGGAGTGAAAGGGTTCGGTTTTTGCAGCTGGTAGAAAGGGTGTGGGGATGAAAGGGGTTAACTTCGGTGATCGGACGAGAACCGGCGTTTTCAACGTGGTATGGTATGGCAGTTGGCGCATTGTGTGAGAATCTATTATTGTCTGTGGGATGAAATTAAGTGGGTAGGTGTTGGCAGAGGTACACCTGAGGAGCACGAGCTATCGTCACTTGTCCTTTTGCTGCTGAATAAATCGGTGAGTCTCTTGGCTATCTTCTTGTCTCCTCGTTAAGTTGGGATTGACACTTTCGGCAAATTGAAACATTGTGACCTTAAGCTTGTCTATGCATATCAGTGGGCTGGGCTGCTTGGTTTCGTCAGTTGACGAACGACAAGTGTCTAATTGTCTTTGCTCTCTCTCACTCTCTATTTTGAATGAAAAGACGGGCACCTTAAAGCACGGTGTTTGACATGCTTTCCGAAGTGGGTGGGCGTCCTTCTTATAGACATGGTCGTTAAATTTCCATCAAAAAGCCAAAGTTTGTTTGATTTCGTTGTACAAAATACGTTTTGCCGGAAACCAGAGAAGGGAAGCGACTCCCAGAGAGAGAGAGAGAGAGGAGGGAGGAAGAGAGAGAGAGGAGGAAAGCAAAGAGAGAGAGGGGGGGGGCAGAGAGAGAGGGGGCAGAGAGAAAGGGGGGCAGAGAGGGAGGAGGGGCAGAGAGAGAGAGGGGGGAAGAGAGAGAGGGGACAGAGAGAAGGGGGCAGAGAGAGAGGGGGCAGAGAGAGAGGGGGCAGAGAGAGAGGGGGCAGAGAGAGAGGGGGCAGAGAGAGAGGGGGGCAGAGAGAGGGGGCAGAGAGAGAGGGGGGCAGAGAGAGATGGAGGCAGAGAGAGAGGGTGGCAGAGAGAGGGGGGCAGAGAGAGAAGGGGGCAGAGAGAGAGAGGGGGCAGAGAGAGGGGTGCAGAGAGAGAGGGGGGGGGGCAGAGAGAGAGGGAGCAGAGAGAGAGGGGGGGCAGAGAAAGACGGGGCAGAGAGAGAGGGGGCAGAGAGAGAGGGGGGCAGAGAGAGAGGGGAGCAGAGAGAGAGAGGGGAGCAGAGAGATTGGGGGCAGAGAGAGAGAGGGGAGCAGAGAGATTGGGGGCAGAGAGAGAGGGGAGCAGAGAGAGAGGGGAGCAGAGAGATTGGGGGCAGAGAGAGAGGGGGGCAGAGAGAGAGGGGGCAGAGAGAGAGGGGGGCAGAGAGAAAAAGGGCAGAGAGAGAGGGGGGCAGAGAGAGGGGGCAAGGAGAGAGGGGGGCAGAGAGAGACAGGGGGCAGAGAAAGAGGGGGCAGAGAGAGAGAGGGGGGTGCAGAGAGAGAGGGGGGCAGAGAGAGAGAGGGGGCAGAGAGAGGGGGCAGAGAGAGGGGGCAGAGAGAGAGAGGGGGGGCAGAGAGAGGGGGCAGAGAGAGGGGGCAGAGAGAGAGAGGGGGGGGCAGAGAGAGAGGGGGCAGAGAGAGAGGGGGCAGAGAGAGAGGGGGGCAGAGAAAGAGGGGGCAGAGAGAGAGGGGGGGCAGAGAGAGAGGAGGCAGAGAAAGAGGGGGGCAGAGAGAGAGGGGGGCAGAGAGAGAGAGGGGGCAGTGAGAGAGTGGGGCAGAGAGAGAGGGGGAGGCAGAGAGAGAGAGAGAGAGGAGAAAGACAGAGACAGGGACAGAGACAGAGACAGAAAGACAGAGCGACAGAGCACTAAAATCAATCAGTTGTACGTTGACATAGGGGAAAATGCCCATCATCGTAGGCATGCTGCGACATACCTATAACAAACGGCGCCAGAGGCCATTTCTACATTCAAGCTGAGCTTTTGAAAGCTGTTTGAACCCCATGGGACAAAGCATGGTTCACAGCATTAAAAGAAGACGACGTAGTGGCCATCTTTCTGGCAGGCTATGGATGAGTGAATGAGTTGAATTTAATGTGTTTAATGTTTGTCTCTGTCTGTCAGAACCGATAAATCGTGTGAAATTTGGGCCCCTCCCAACAGGGGAGATCGCGTCGCCACAGTACAGGGCCACACATTTTCGTGTCTGTGTATGCTTTTTGTGGATTTTTTAACAGAATTTTTTCCGGTGGATATCTGTCTGCGTTGTCTGGGTTCTTTAACGTGCGTGCTACAAACGGTATGTCGGTTTATCGTCCCATCAAATAGGCTAGCACTCAGACCACCACAAAATTCTTGTGCTGGGAGTTGAGGTGGGGTGGGGGTGGGAATGAGAAAATCCCCAGTGTCCAACTGTGAATAGAACCCGGGTTTCTCACATCCTAGGTGTGGGTGTATTATCCACTGAGCCACCCCCACCCCCAACCCCCACTGAATTGGCAAGACCAAAAGCTATATCACCGTATGAAAATCAGATCAGGGGGGAATCCCTTTTCTTCAACACTGAACAGTAATCCGACCCAGCAACTTGAGGAAATCCAGCTTACAAGCCAAAGTCCTTCCCATAGAGATTGCAGCAAGGGTCAGTAAGCACAGCTGCCCATGACCTCATGAAACAGCTCTCGATTGCTGGGAAAGAGAGGACCAGAGCCCTACAGACAATGGCAGAAGCAGCTGAAAGAGTTTACGCTATATCTGGTCGAGGAGGAGAGAAAGTGAACTCAATGAGGCTGGATTTCCTCAAGTTGCTGGGTTCGGATTAAATTTCCCCTATATACAGCAGGTGTCTGTTAGATGAGCGGTTAAGACATCCACCACAATATATATACATAATATATGTACACATACATATGTATGTATGTATATATATGTATGTAGGTATGTATATATATATATAAGACAAGGAAGATAAATATAATAAAGAATGAAAGAAACGAAGACAGATAAATAATTAAAAACGGGTCAGCTGCAAGCGGGCATCCCCAACAAGACCAGCCCTAGACTTGAACTGATAGACAGGCAACTAGCTTCGTCATACCCTGTGGCACATCGTCTCCCTGTGCCACGGAACGTGCGACTACACAAAGCTAAACAGTGTCCCTTTTTATCCACTGGACGAGGCGGCAGGGAAGTTTTTAGTCCTCTTTTTATTATCCGTGGTTTGGTGTTTGTGGTCTGTTTGTGACCGTGCGTTCGCGCTTGACAGGGGCCGGTTGGCCCAAAATTTGCGCTTGTTTTGTTGAATACGCGCTTACATTGGTTTTCTTGTTCTTCCGGTTCCTGTTTGCTTGGGCGCGGGCAGTCACACTTGTTTTGGATCTAGTGTTGCTGTGCCATTCATCGATCGAGCTTCAATTACATTTTTGACAAACTTCTGTCGTCAGAAAAACAGAAGATTATAAGTAATCAACCGAAAAATTATTTTCAACAGAGAAAATTATAAAAAGAAACCCAGTTATCCAACACACCAACCAACGACCAACTAAACGTCCATGCAAATTAAAAATCACAATTCAAGCAGAAACGAAAGTGACCTAAGAAAATAGTAACCGAGTCCCAAATCGATAAATAATAAACAGGTCGGTGAAAACTATTGCCACATAAATAAACGTAGTATTATAAACTAATCGATCCTGAGGAACCAGAAAAAAACACGAAAAAAGAATAAAAACGCGTATTTTAATACAAGACAAGACAGGGCAATTTTTTCGCAACTGCTTTTGTCAAGAGTAAGATCACAAAAACAAAACAAAACAAAACAACAAAAACCAACCAAACACCAGGTACAAAAATTAGGAGAAAAAGACTGAAACTTCCTTGCTGCTCTTTCCAGTGTAAGAAAAGGTCATTTTAGACAGTTTATTCCTTTTCTTACACTGGAAGGAGCAGCAGGGAAGTTTCAGTCTTTTTCTCCTAATTTTTGTACCTGGTGTTTGTTTGTTTGTGATCTTACGCTTGACAACAGTTGGCCGAAAATTTGCGCCTGTCTTGTCTTGTTGTATTAATAACGCTTTCCTATTCTTTTTTCGTGGTTTTTCTGGTTCCTGTTTGCTTGAACGCGGGCAGTCACACTTGTTTTGGACAATGGATCCTTAACTTGTCTCAACGTCATATCGGGCTGGTTGGTTCTTTTGATAGAACCGTAGACTGAAGATCTGCCATCTCGGGTTCAATTCCAGCTGGCAACATTAAAAACTGGCGTATCTACTGGCCATCCATAATGTTTCCATCATTCTGGTCGAGTCAGCTTAGTAATATTCATAGGTTCCTCTCGCCCCTCTTCATTTCAAAGACCTCGTCAGCGCATAGAATTGTCTCAAGTCCGAGGAGTCTGTCAGATAATTGCCAGCAAATATGGGTGGAGCGCATATGTCCGAGTGCGATGAATCCTTCATGAACAAACTCAAACTCCAAACTCTCACGTGAATTCGAGGCTAAAATGGAAATAAGGTCACAAAACAAGTAAGAATCGATGCTGGAGGTAAAGTGTCAGAAGTACGATGGATTGCCTACAGTAAATATTCATGGACCAACCAAGCGTGCGGGTAAATTTGAAAGGATGCGGGGAAAGGGTGGGCTCAGGGAGTAGAATGAGTCAGCAAAAATCAGCCGGATGTGGCGCACGAGTGCACACACGCATACACACACACACACAAAAACACACACACACACACACACACACACACACACATACACAGGTTTGGATCTTGTTGAAGAGAGCTTCACCGCAATTGGACAATTTAATGATCAAGCTCCACCCAAACTTGCCAGGAATGGTCTGGTAGACTGCTTTCAGGTTTAGGTTCATATTGCTTATAGCCCAGCCGACTGTTACAGCCATATCAGGGGTTAACACCACGTCAAAAACGACAACCGGGTTAAGATAAAAGACAACAGTTAAAAACCATGTTCACCGTTAACCTTGCAAGTCTAAAATGCAGTCAAAGAAAGACTTACTCAGACTAAAATCATATCAGGTGAAATCTATTAATCTCGTTTGAAAACTGGAAAATTGCACCCAGAGGGACGTCTCTGAAGAGGTTCTTTAAGGAGTCCGCCGTGCAGTGCTTATGTCTCACATCGTACACGTCCCAGCATTCAAGGAGTCTGATGCTCAACGGCTCGTCACATGGTATACACCACAGTGTTTCTTCGTATTTTTTCCAAAGATATGAGTGAGTGTAGGATGTGTGACCCGTGTGGTCAAACACTGGCAAGGCTTTGAAACGCGGAGCTGGGAGTGCAAAAGGGACCTGTGAATTTTTTTTTTTATTATCATTATAGTTTAAAGCCCAGCCGACTATCAGGGCTATAATCGTTTCAAAACATATACAATACTTCAACAGGAAAAAAAGGAAAAGAATAAGTACATATGTCAATGCATTCGCGCACATAATCTAAGGAGATGCCCCTGGCGTCGACCACTCCGTCCAATTTATCGTACGTGGGGATTTAAAAAAACAACAAACCTGATTACAACTTTAAACATAAATAAGGACACTAAAGCATATACAAAAATTGGCTTGAATTACCTAAAATTGCTTTGGCATGTGTCATTTCCCTAGATCCAAAAATGCTCTTAACACATGTACCTAATTATCAATCCTAGGAGAAAGAACGTAAGACTTTATCGAACACATACAGGTGAATGGACCAACAAGGCAGGAAATAATAGGAAGAAATGACAAAGCAAAGCAACAAGGCAGAAACAAAGAGAGTGACAGAAAAGAGGAAATTTCTAGCACAGAATTTTCAGAAGGTGGGGGGTGGGGTGGATTATACATGTACTGAAACAGCCCCCGGCATCCCCACGGGGGAGCGGGGGGAGGGGGGACTGTGAAATGCTGATATCACCAGTAATATGGGAGTAATAAGAAGACTAACAAGGAAACCAGTTTTCAAAATTCGGGATGAGATTAAACTGAAGATATCAAATCAGCAATCTACAGGCCTATGAACTCGGTGAAATTGAGAAAGGGCATCGGGGATGGGTACTGGTGGTGATTGGGGGGGGGGGGGGAGGAGAAGGTCAGATCAGAGTATAAGTTGTTCAATGATCATCAGCCGGATATGACCACGCCCTTCAACATGACTGTCAATATCACTGTATCCGTTAACCGCACTGAGATACTGCCGATGCAGAAATCAAGATCCTGCTTCTGTTTTGCAACCACAGGACCCTATCTAGTTTGCTTTTAGGTAGTTAGGGGTTCCTGGAACCACAAGAGCTATCTAGCGTGATTTTAAATAGTTTGGGGTTCCTGGAACCACAGGGACTATCTTGTTTGATTTTAAATAAGGGTTCCTGAAACCACAGGAACTATCTAGTTTGATTTCAAATATTTAGGGGTTCCTGAAACCACAGGAACTATCTAGTTTGATTTGAAATATTTAGGGGTTCCTGGAACCACAAGGGACTACCGCGTTTGATTTTAAACAGCTAGGGGGTCCTGGAAACACAGGAGCTATCATGTTTGATTTTAAACAGGGTTCCTGAAACACAATAGCTACCTAGTTTGCTTTTAAACAGTTAGGGATTCCTGGAAGCACAGGAGCTATCTAGTTTGATTTTAGATAGGGTTCCTGGAACACAAGAGCTACCAAGTTTGCTTTTAAACAGTTAATGGTTCCTGGAGCTATCTAGTTTGCTTTTAAATAGTTAGGGGTTCCTGGAACCACAAGAGCTATCTAGTTTGATTTTAAATAGTTTGGGGTTTCTCTTTCTTGTCATTCTCTCTTTTCCTCACAAGACCGTGTTATTTCTGCCTTCCTGATAATTCACTTGCAGCTCTTCCATAAACTCTCCTTACCTTTCCTAAGATGGAGAATGACTGCCTCTTAGACGGAATAAAGAACATGCAAAACATCCACTCATTTTGCTAGATGGGTAAGTTTGTATGATGATAGGAAATGCTCAGATAGGGAATGCTCGTAGAAGCTCTAGCCTGCGTAAAACAAGAAGAAGACGAAGAAAAAGAAGGAGAAGAAGAAGGGGAGCTCTATTCGTCATGAGTTTGTACTCCATATTTCATAACACGACGATGTGTCATAATGATGATGCACCCATAAGAAATTCAACGTGTAACGCGTATACACGTAGACCGACAGAAAAACACACAAACGCATACACATACATAAGCACACACGCATGCGAGCGCACACACACAAACACACACATGCACGAGCATCTGTGGGGAGTGGGGGTGGGAAGAGAAGATTAGAGAGGATGGAAACAAGACTGAGACACCAGAAACAGAACTGTGGAGAGTGGGGAAGAGGACTGGTAAGAAACGAGAGAGTTGAAAGGACAACTGAGGACACTGGACTCAGGGCTGCGGAGAGTGGACAAGAGAACAGGAAAGAATGGGAACAAGCTGGGATGCAGCGGGATGGAACTGAATTCGAAATACTCGTACCAGCTCGTCAACCCATAGGTCTGTCAACTCAGCCAATATGCGGAATGAAAACAACGAGGGAGGGAATCGGGGTGCGGGGGTTGAGGATGGGGGTGGTGGGGTGGTGTCAGGGTGGAGAACGAGGTCAACAATTTTTCAACCGGATAGTATAAAAAAAAACAACAACATGTGCAGACCTATGGATTGGCCATCTGGTATTTTGAGTTCAATTCCATCCCCCATTCCATCCCGGTCTTTCCCCCACTCTTTCCAGTTCTCTGTCCACTCTCCCAGTCCAGATAGTAATAAGTATATATAGACGAGGTAAAACACAGGCTAGGTAGGACTTCAGGACCTGGCCAGCTCATAGTTTATGTGCAGGCTAGAGGCTTGTGCAAG
>CM060313.1:73926615-73936615 GCA_030674185.1 Monoplex corrugatus
GTACTTACTTAACTGTTAACTTCTTTCACTCACAATTTAACAATCTCCACATTGTGTGATGTGTACATCCGCAATGAACATCATGGTGGGCTGCGTGTAGCCTAATGGGTGAAGCTCCCATCCAGGATTCCTGCTCTTGTTGTTATTGTTGCTTAACTGTTAACTTGCTTTCACTCACAGTTTAGCAATGTCCTGTTAACTTGCTTTCACTCACAGTTTAGCAATCTCCACTTTGTGTGATGTGTATATTACAGAAATGACTCATATAGAAAACAGGCCCATACATGTACTTCAGTCTGAGCCAAGATGTTGACAATGTCTGGCAAGGCAGACAAACTAGCCTGTAGTGAAAGCTTAGGATTAACCAACGTACAACCCCTCAAGTAGAAACAGGCCCTTATCGGTACTTCAGTGTGAAACTGATGGCTTAGGATTAAACAATGTCAAGGCAACACAGCCGGTCTCAACACTTATGTTAGACTGTAAACGACACAGTTAAACAATAGAGCCAGTTGTACATACAGCACTGCTGGGGATGTGTTCGGGGAACCCCTCAGTGCAAGAGAGCGGTCCATTGTTTCAGTGGATAGGGTCTGGCCTGTGCTTGTCCACGTCAACCCCTCCTTCATGCATTCTCAAGTAGAGAACCTTCTGGAAAGTCATCTTAAGATCCACACAGGTGGGGTCAAGACCCCCAGCGTGTTCTGATCCACGCTCTATAAATGAAAAAAGGAAAATAACACAGGGGAGAATACAGACCCACAGAGAAGACAGACACAGAGAGACAGAACGGTCAGCAGTCACGGTTGTGTTAGGAGACGGGCCACTCAACCTGGCAGAGGTGCTGAGCCTTTGCCAGAAACATGTAGTGAAAGTACGTTGATATTTTATTTCAGTGTAGAGTTTAGGGCTGATAGGCAAAGAAGTAGGATTGCTTTCGGGCGTAGGCAAATAAGAACAAGAGGATGAATGATTATGCTTTAAGTTGAACATGCTTAATTAAAGAAACTATATTGACTTGTAATGCTATGTGTGGACTGCTTTTGAAAGTTATTGCTAGTGTGCTTAGTGCGTTTCCACTCGTCTCTCTCCTTTCTCGTCGTTGTGTGTGATCTCTATACAGAAAGGTATTTCCACATAATCATCCCCCAAAATTCTACAATACCACCCAAAATTTTTACATTCGCAATGAACATCGTCGTGGGCTGCGTGTAGCCAAATGGGTAAAGCTCCCATCAAGGATTCTTATTCTTGTTCTTCTTGTTGCTTAACCCTTTGACTCCCGCACCCTGTCCACCAGCATCGTCCATTGACAGCCATGCTAGCAAAGCAAAAATTTAATCCTTTGATTGCAGGAAGTCAAAGGAGGGAGTCAAAGGTTAAGTTTTTGTAGTTGGTGATAGGGTATGGGAGTTAAAGGGTTAAAGCCCAGCCGATTGTGTGGAGCCATATCAGGGCTATAACCATTTCAATATACACAGGAAAAATGAGAACAGAAAATTAAGTACACATATCAATGCATTCGCGCACATAATTAAGGACATGCCCTTGGCGTTGACCGCTCCGTCCAAGTTATCGCACAAGGGGGTTTAAAAAACATACCTGAATACAAATTTAAACACAATTAAGGACACTACGAAAACACAGATGAAAAGGGGACCAGGACTAAATTACCTAAAATTGCTTCCACACATCTCATTTCCCCAGAGCCAAAATATGCACTTAATATATGTACCCATTATCAATCCTTAGAGAAACTATGTAACAGTTTATTGAACATATACAGGTGAATGGACCAGCAAGGCAGAAAATGATATGAAGAAATGACAGAAAGCAAAGGAGGAAGAAAGAAACAAAGAGAGTGACAGAAAAGAGGAAATTTCTAGCACAGAATTTCCAGAAGGGGGGGGGGGATACTATTTATACCGAAAGAGCCCCCGGCATCCTCACAAGGTGTCCCATCTAGAATGTGAGAAACCTGTGTCTGAATTAGTTGAATAGGGATTTTTCTCCCCCTCCTCCCGGACATTAGATCTGAAGCGGTGTTTTGATGGGTACTAGTCTTTTTGATCAGACGATAAACTGGGGTCACGTGCACTTAGCGCATATCAAAGATTTCACAGAAACAAAAAATTACCCCTAGGCGAAATTTCGCAAACAGAAACATATACATACAGAAAAGAAAGGAAAAACAATAATGGGTGATGTCGCATAATGGCGATATATTTTACCCCGGGACAGTAGCCCGCATTTCACTGAGAAAGATTCTGTGGTGACCAAAAGCAAAAAAACAACAACATACAAACAAACAAACAAAAAACAATAATATGACAGGACCACGTTTACATTATAAAACTCAGGACAAAAGAGCAATAATATGGCATGACCATTTTTACACTGTAGCACTCATCTCACTTCCCCCTGGACTTGTCTCCCCTGCTTCTCAGTTACAGTAATTTACACTTTATGATAACATTTCAGTCATTTTCTTCTGCACGGCAAAACATGAGGGAAGTCTTCACGGGTTTCCCCTAATTTTTGTGTATTTGTTTTTTGTTTTCGTTTGTGTACGTTTGACATGGCCAGTTGGCCAAACATATAAGTCTGTCCTGTTTTACTATAGTACATGTAAGTACGTGTTCTGATTCTATTTGTGTGTGGGGTTTTTTGTTGTTTGTTTTTTGTTTTTTGAACGCGGGCAGTCACTTTGAGATTAAAAATATCCAATCCAGTCCCGTGTAATCCAATCCATACCAATGTTGCCCTAGCTATCTATGCCCGCTAGTGACACGCCCTCCTATCTTGACTTTGCCGTCAGCCTGAAGGGACGCCTTTGTATTGTGTCCTTGTAACGTAATGTTCACCGTCTGCTCTGAAGACGGCCCAACCCCACGTCCTTATCGTTGGAGGTCGACACAGACATAGTTTCACTGACTTGGTTCGGACAGCCTGGCAAGCCGGTCGTGGATCATCTGTCATCATCATCATCATCACGTGCCCTGCCGCATGGCGTTGGCGACCATTGCCTTCCATATATGCATCTGTCCCTTATCGCCGCGAGCACATCTTCCACCCTCTCTGTCCTCAGCCACCTTGCAAGTGTGTCTTGTGTCTTGTCTTGTGTCGTCTTGTCTTGTGTCTTGTGTCTTGTCTTGTGTCTTGTGTCTTGTCTTGTGTCTGTCTTTGTCTTGTGTCTTGTGTCTTGTCTTGTCTTGTGTCTTGTCTTGTGTCTGTCTTGTGTCTTGTGTCTTTCTTGTGTCTTATGTCTTGTTCTTGTCTTGTGTCTTGTTCTTGTATTGTGTCTTGTCTTGTGTCTTGTGTCTTGTTGTCTTGTGTCTTGTCTTGTGTCTTGTGTCTTGTCTTGTGTCTTGTGTCTTGTCTTGTGTCTGTCTTTGTCTTGTGTCTTTTCTTGTGTCTTGTCTTGTCTTGTTTGTCTTGTCTTGTGTCTTGTCTTGTGTCTTGTGTCTGTGTCTTGTCTTGTGTCTTGTCTGTGTCTTGTGTCTTGTCTTGTGTCTTTGTCTTGTGTCTTGTCTTGTGTCTTGTCTTGTGTCTTGTGTCTTGTGTCCTTGTACTTAAGTTCACCCAGTCTTGTCGAAGTTGTCGCAGGTCGACACAGACATAGTTTCACTGACTTGGTTCGGACAATCTAGCAAACTGGTTGTGGATCATCTAAGTATTCGAAAATTTAGAAGGAGAAAACATGGACAGATCTGGATGGACAATGAACTCGAAAAAGGAACAAGTGAGTGAATTCAAACACCTTGTAGTGAGTGAATTCAAACACCTTGTCACAATTTTCACTCAAAACAAAAGATTCAACTGAGAGATCAAAATCAGAATCCACAAAGCAAACTATGAAGCGTGTGTGTATGTATGTATAGATATATATGTATACATATATATATGTGTGTGTGTGCGTGTGTGTGTGTCGGTGTGTGTGTGTGTGTGTGTGTGTGTGTTGTGTGTGTGTGTGTGTGTGTGTGTGTGTGTGTGTGTGTGTGCGCGCGCGCGCGCGTGTGTGTGCAGTTGTCAGATCTGGACTTCGATTTAAGCCCCTACAAAAAATCATTACAGCCTGTGTGCGATATGCCGTTTAAGAAGTGTTGTCAACATGACCAGACGTGACACGGTCAGAAACACCAAGTGCATAAAAATGGTGAGAGAAACGCCAGTCCACCATCATATTCACTTCCACAGAATTAAATGACTTGGTCATCTAAACAGAATGTAACCTCGCCAGCTGGCTCAACAAGCACACAATAAAAGATGTGAGGATTTAAAGCCAGAGACGAAAGAAGGAAGAAGGACTGACTGTGTGAAGGAGACCTTGACTCACACGGCATTTCTTCTCTCCAGACCTTCCAGCTCGTTACTGACTGTCAGGTCTTTGTTCCTGCAACCCCCGTAATGGTACGAAAAGACAGACAAAAAATAAAAACAATTCACACTGCTCTCTCTATAAGGCCATACACAACCGTCTCTACTTCTTGTTCTGACCGTTCATTATACTTGCAACATACTTTGAGACATGTTGATATGTCTAAATATCTGGGAATGGAGACGGTAGATGCACATCAGAAATAGCCAGCAGAAACGGCCGAGCCAAAACAGCATTCAAGAAGACGAAAAGCGTTCTTACCAACAAATGCCTATCAATTAACATCAGGAGGAGATTCTTGAATGTTACAAACAACCGATACTGTTGTACGGTTGTGAGGCGTGGGCAGTCAACAAGCAAAGTCAGAACAAAATTGAGGCAATTGAAATGTGGTTTCTAAGAAGAATGCTGAGAGTTCCATGGGCAGCAAAGAAAACAAACGAGACAGTTTTGAAGGAGGCAGACAACAGAAAATCATTAATAAAGAAGATTAGGAAAAAAAAACCAAGCAACATTTATAGGCTATTTTATGACGAAAAGGGAATTAGAGCAACTGGTCACAACAGGAAAGCTGGAGGGAAAGAGAACACCAGGTAGACCCAGGGAGAAGATATTGGACGGACTTGCAGGGTGACTGAAGTCAGAGAGGGTGGGAGATGTACTTGCAGCGACAGGGGGTAGTTTGGCGTGGGGGGCCATGATCGCCAACGCCATTGGGCAGGGCACATGATCATGATGATGACTTACAGCATGACACTTATTTATTTGTCCAAAGTGCAGTCGGGCATAATGAAGATAAAGGCAGTCCATAAACCCATAGCTGAGTTGTAGGAGAGACAGGTGGTAAAGACCTCGCTACTACTGTGTCGACCATTTGAGGGCGGGTGCCACTTCTTTCCCTGGCTGTTTTATCTTCCTCAACCCGGAACAGGTTTACGGTTTCAGCTCACATCTGATTTGACTGGAGGTCGTTTGGAGGTCGTTTGTACATGTATTATGTTTGCCCCACCAGGGTGGGTCTTGTGCAGTCAGACTAGCGCTTAAGAGCTTGCTTTCTAGGAATGTTGCACATATAAATCTTTGTTGTTGTTGTTATCATTGAATTTTCATTGTTAGTATTAATAATATCATCATCATCATCATCATCATCATCATCATCATCATCATCACCATCATCATTGTTATCATTATTAAATTTAGGCAACCGAAACGTGGTTTTTAGAAAGAATGTTGAGAGTTCCATGTACAGCAAAGAAAACAAACGAGACAGTCTTGATGGAGGCAGACACAGGATCAATAATAAAGAAGATTAGTAAACGACAAGCAGCATCTATAGGACATTTTATGATGAAAGGGGAATTAGAGCGATTGGTCACAACAGGAAAGCTGGAGGGAAAGAGAACACCAGGTAGACCCAGGAGAAGATATTGGACGGACTTGCAGGGTGGCTGGGGACAGAGTGGGCGGGAGATGTGCTTGCAGCGACAAGGGATAGATTCGTATGGAGGGTCATGATCCCCAACGCCATGCGGTAAGGCACGTGATATGATAATGATGATGATGATGAGGATGATGATGATGATGATCGGCTTCGGTTTGTCCTAAAGTCTGTGACAGTGAGCCACACCAAATACAATACCGTTGATTGTACATGGGCTCCATTATATTCGCTTCCAACGTGTACCACCTTAAAAGGTGTCGAATGTACACATTTGAATGGCATGATTTTCGTTTCAAGGTTACAAGTATGCTAAAACATGTGAAAGGAGATTATAAACTAGCAGACTGCGGAGACTTTATGCATGGGATTGGACTAATGAACAGTTTAGCACTAATACATCTTGTAACCAGTGTGTTTTGTTTTGTTTGCTCACTTGTCTGTTCGCTAGTTCGTTTTTTTGGTTTTGTTTTGTTTTTGTTTTCATTTTTCCGTTCTGTGTGTGTGTGTGTGTGTGTGTGTGTGTGTGTGTGTGTGTGTGTGTGTGTGTGTGTGTGTGTGTGTGTGTGTGTGTGTGTGTAAGTGTGTGTGTGTGTGTGTGTGTTTAATCTCCATTCTTTTTATAAAAAAAGGGATATTATTTCATATTAACCAAGAGGATATTGGTTTGTCTGTATGTGTCTGTGTGTGTGTGTGTTTCCAAAACATGTCAGCAAGACGTTCTCAGCTGTTTCTAAATGGATCTTTACAATATTTTTATCCAAACTGTTGACCGTTTAAGAGTCGTAAATGTATCAGTTCGGAAGAAAACCTGTCAAGAACAAGGCCACAGGGGACTCTTAAAATTATTAAGATTATCACCTTTTTGTCATTTTGTCAAAGGTGTGTGAACAGCACTTTTCTCGGAACTTCAGATGTTCACAGTACAGTGTGCTTTCAGTGTTGTGACAGTCTTCAGCAGTCTTCCATGTACATTACATTTTGTTTCAGCTCCAGAGTCTTCAAAGTCTCTGTGATTTGGGGACCTACAAAATCTGGATTTTCTGTGACAGTTTTTGGATGAAAAGGGAAATTGTTAAATTGGTTTGACGGTGTTATAATTTCTGTAGGGAAATTGTTGAAATTGGTTTTGATGATGTGAGTTTTTGTATGAAAAGGAACATTGTTAAATTGATTTGACGATGTGATAGTTTGGGTATCAAAAGGGACATTGTTAAATTGGTTTGATGATGTGATAATTTCTGTAGGGAAATTGTTGAAATTGGTTTTGATGATGTGATAGTTTTTGTATGAAAAGGGAAATTGTTAAATTGGTTTGACGATGTGATAGTTTTTGTATGAAAAGGGAAATTGTTAAATTGGTTTGACGATGTGATAGTTTTTGTATGGAAAGGAACATTGTTAAATTGGTTTGATGATCTTGGTTTTTCTCTCTTTCTGTCAAATCTTTTTCTCATTTTTTCTGTTTCGTAGCGGGAGTGCATCTTGGGAATAGTGAGTGCCGTAGAGTTGTTTTTTGGCTTCTCTTTGTTTTTGTCATTTTGTTCTGTTTGTTTTTACGGGATCCACCCATAAGAAGTGCACAATCACCGACATATTAAAAGATTATATTGAAACCTGATATGGGACGCTATGACAATCCTACTTTGTTTTACAAAAAAAAGTATACTTTACTAACCTGTACATGCATGTTTCAAACTCGTGGGGAAAGGGACAGCATATACTAATGATATAGTGTATTTAGCGATTTTAACCCCAGCTCTTAAGGACGGTTTCTCTTAGCATAAACTAACCAAACACATCAATGCAAAACAACCCATATAACAGTCATGAGTCACCCAGACCTATAACACCGACCGATACAGTGGAGGTTGTCCCATAATCCCGAGCTCAATAATAACCGAGACCTACACTTTTCTCAGGGTTAGAATTATAGAGGTGTTGTGAGCTCAATAATAAACGAGACCTAAACTTTTCTCAGGGTTAGAATTATAGAGGTGTTGCCCAACTCAAGATGTTTTACCTGCATGACCATTGGTCTTTATAATAGAAATGGGGCTTATGGGACCCAACAACACAAAATCGAGGCAAACTCGACTTGGGCTTGTTTTGAGAGGGGCGCATTTCTGAAAACTGAGATTATTTCTGATAATTTTGATATACAATTGAATGTCACAGGGATCAAAATGTTGAAAATGTGGCCGTTTGACATGAATTAACCTCCCTCCCACTCCCTGGTAGTTTCGAGAAAACAGCCTCTAAAGATTTTGTTCACTGTGACATCTTATTGACCCACATTCTATTCGACATTAGAGCTGTTTTGTGGGGTAAATCATACAGCACTGAAAAGCCAAGATAAAGACCTTTCCAGCGACGTGCAACGTGTAGATTCTGCTAGGTCTCACGGCGTGTGTATGTGTGTGTGTGTGTGTGTGTTTGTGTGTGTGTGTGTGTGTGTGTGTGTGTGTGTGTGTGTGTGTGTGTGTGTGTGTGTGTGTGTGTGTGTGTGTGTGTGTGTGTGTGTGTGTGGTGTGTTGTTAAATTTACACAATCCGATCACAAGAACGACCACACTATGACCGTGTATATCGAACCAAAGCTTGAATTTTTTTTAACAGTTTAGTGCCATTTTACGCTGAACATGTACACTTACGCGAACGTTTGGTGTCTGAAAAAATGCGTTTCTGTTTTATACTGAAAAGGACTCACACTGACCTTCGCCATCATTTGCCTGTAATGCTGCTCTATGTCAGCGAATTACGACTGGTTTCATGCTGATGGGTTATGTCGGTTTATATACTTCAGTGCAAAAATAAAATTAATGATTTCAATATTTACGCAAAAGAATTACTGAACATCAAAGGTTATTTCTTGTTTAAAGCCCAGCAGACTGTGCAGAGCCATATCAGAGCTGTAACTATCTGAAAACAGAATTACTGAATATCAATGGTTATTTCTTGTTATTACTTGCTTAAAGCCCAGCCGACTGTGTAGAGCCATATCAGGACTATAACTGTTTCAAAACACACACAATACTTCAGCAGGAAAAAAAAGGAAAAGAAAATTAAGTACACATATCAATGCATTTACGCACATAATGTAAGGACATGCCCCTGGCGTTGACCACTGTGTCCACGTTATCGCACAGGGGATTTAAAAAACAGACCTGAATACAAATTTAAGCATACCTAAGGACACCTAAATATATACAAAAACAGGCCTAAATTACCTAAAATTGCTTCAGCATATTTCATTTCCATAGAGCCAAAATGCACTTAATACATGTACCCAATTATCGATCCTAACGGAAATTATCAATCCTAACGGAAAGTACGTAAGATTTTATCGAACACATGCAGGTGAATGGACCAGCAAGGCAGAATTTGATAGGAAGAAATGACAGAAAGCAAAGGAAGAAGAAAGAAACAAAGAGAGTAACAGAAAAGAGCAAATTTCAGGCACAGAATTTCCAGAAGGTGTGGATACTATTTATACTGAAAGAGCCCCCGGCATTCCCACGGGGGATGGAGGGGGGGGGGAACATCAATAGTGAACGTTTCCTCCAACCCTGAGGTCAAAGGATAATGAAATAACAGAGACCTTAACTTTTCCCAGGACTAAAATTGTGAAGGTGGTACCCATCTCCTTTGCCTCGCTGCTTTGTCTTCCCCAACCCCGAACACATCTTACCTGGAGGCATGCCGCAGTTGCCTGGCGTTCTGAAGTTGTCCAGAAAATCAAACTGGTAGTCTCTGGCTCGGGGGTAGGTCAGTCGGATATGTCCGGTACATTCTGGCACCAGCAGCATCATCACCAAAAACCACCCCAACCTCCAGCGTTGGGAGGTTCGAACTTCCATCGCTCTGTCTGTCTGTCTGTCTCTCTGTCCCAGCTCGCAGTCACCACTGTCTTTGTTGGAAATGAGTGTATACTGGCCACAAGACCCAGTTAATGAAATGAGGAGTTTTCCTTTTCTTTGTCTTCTTGTTCTTGTTGTTCGTTTATGAGCTCGTTATTCTGGAGTTTAGAACGATATCTTGTGTTGAGAACTAAATAGTTAACACTTAACACAAGTAGACAAAAGGGTTAACACTTAAAACAAGTAACCAAAACAAGATATTCTACAAGAATATGAAGAGCAATGACTGTTTCCGATCAGGTCTAAGGCAACTCACACAGCAGAT
>CM060313.1:73939115-73944115 GCA_030674185.1 Monoplex corrugatus
TGATCTTTCTCTTCTCTTTCAACTCCATGAAGAATGAATGGGGCGCCACACGAAAAGAACAGTCCACCAGGTTCCAACAGCTAGCTGGATGATTTGGTTAGGGCGCATATGGAAATGCCTGGGTACGATGGCTCCTTATCGAAACATCCCTAACCCCCCGAGCTCTGAGTGCGTGCGTATGGAGTTACTGGAGTTATCGGAGTTACTTCAAGAGGGATTCACCACGCACAGACAACTCCATATGCGCTCCACCCAAATCTGCCAGCAATTATCTGACAGATTTCCTGAGCCTGCACAAAACCCTGTGCACTGGCAAGGTCTTGAAACGGGGAAAGAGGGACAAAATGAACCTAACAAACACTAAGCTGGCACCACCAGAATGATGGAAACATTAAGATGGGCAGCAAACAGGCCACATTTTAATGTTGCGGGCAAGGATTGAACTCAAGACAGCAGATCTTGAGTCTTGCGTATGACAGTACTGGATGACACAAATTAGACAAAATTTTAATGGAAAGGACCACCATGAAATGATACTAGGTTGGTTATGTGATCCACCTGCAGGCTGAAGTCACAACATCTGCTTTGTACGCATAGCGTTCTAACGAACTAGACTCTAAGTGAACAAGGCCAGGTCTAGAATTCACGGCTAATATTTCGTGGGTGTAGTTCAGTTACGTTCGATAAGTTTCACATCGCAAAAGAAATAATGTGTAAGTGTCCTTACTGCTGGTTTTTCCTGTCTTATTTGTTCGTCGGTTTTGTTTTTGTTTGTTTGTTTGTTTGTTTGTTTGTTTGTTTGTTTGTTTGTTTTTGAAGACAAGCTAACGTGAATTAGGGAGCTGGAATGACAATAGTTTCAGAACGCTAGATTAGCCGTTCAAGAAGATGACAAGCATTCTTACCAACAAATGTCTATCAATTAACTTCAGGAAGAGAGTCCTTGAATGTTATATAGAACCAATACTGTTGTACGGATGTGAGGCGTGGACAATCAGCAAGCAAAGCCAGAGCAAGATTGAGGCAGCCGAGATGTGGTTTCTAAGAAGAATGTTGAGAGTTCCATGGACAGCAAAGAAAACAAACGAGACAGCCTTGATGGAGGCAGACGCAAGTAGATCACTCATAAGGAAGATTTGGAAAAGACAGGCAACATTTATAGGCCATTTTATGAGGAAGGGGGATTTGGAGCACCTGGTCACAACGGGAAAGCTGGAGGGAAAGAGAGCACCAGGTAGACCCAGGGAGAAAATGCTAGACGGACTTGCGGAGTGGCTGAGGACGAGGAGGGTGGAGGAGATGCTTGGGGCAACAAGAGATAGAGACAGATGGAAGTCCATGATGCCAACGCCATGCAGCAAGGCATCTGATGATGATGATGAGATTAGCCATAGGCCTAGTAGTAGTAGTTGTAGTAGTAGTAGTATAGTAGTAGTGGTGGTGGTAGTAGTAGTAGTAGTAGTAGTAGTAGTAGTAGCAGCAGCAGCAGCGACAGCAGCAGCAGTAAAAGTAGTAGTAGTAGTAGTAGTAGCAGCAGCAGTAGTAGTCGCAGTAGTAGTAGCAGCAACAAGCAGCAGCAGTAGTATTAGTAGCAGCAACAAGCAGCAGCAGCAGCAGCAGCAGTAGCAGTAGTAGTGGTAGTAGTAACAGCAGTAGTAGCGGGAGGAGGAGGAATGAGTGTCGTTGCTGCAGTGATACTTACAGAATACTAACAGTTTGAGTGTGGGTTTGGTGTTTGTTCAAAAACAGTCACTGCACTCAGACAATTCCATATACACTCCACTCAAATCTACCAGAAAAAAAACTGGGACCCTCGACAGGATCGAACCCATGACCTTGGTGTTATCAACATGGCAATGCAACCAGACGAATACTGTAATAGGTAGAACAATAGACGGTGACTGGCCTCATGAAATTTTACCCGGAAGGGAGATCTCCTGGGGTTCAACATTGACAAAATGTCCTCAGTGCATTATTTCATATTCAAGTCACAAGTGTAAAAATCTGAAGCCCGTGCGACAATCTGACTTTAGTTTACAATTTTTTGTTATCAGCGGGAGGTGAAGTTGTGTTCTGAAGCTGGATGAGAAACCTGACGTAGGGTCATGTTGTACAGATGTGGAGTGTGTCTGCCACTCCATCTATCCAGTTTCCAGTTTCTCAAGAGGACGTCTCCACGCTGGGAATGAATTCCATGTGCACTAACGTCACTGGTGATGGAGAAGATCCAGAATGATCACGACACACGCCATAGGCCTGCACATAAACCCACGAGCTGGCCAGGTCCTAAGGTCCTACCTAGATAGTTCCATAACCCTGAGGTCGTAGGGGAGTGAGGTGGCAGATACCTGAACTTTTCCCCGGGACCAAGTCCACGAGAGCGGCGTCCATCCCTTCTCCCTCGATTCAAATTCATACTAATATTCACTTTTTTTTTACAAGGACTTCAGAAAGGCAAAAAGGCTAATTGGTCTTCAAGGGATGGGACCTGGGAAATCAACCTCTCTCTTCAATGTTTTATACCGAGGCAGCCGGGCAATGTCCTGCTCTTCACGATTTTCAACTGCCGTGGGATATTTAGCGTGCGCAGCCAGAAGGCACACGGGTCCGACAAGTTTTTCGTCCCTTTTCGAAGGAATAGACGTTCAGTTCGATTTTCCGGTCAAACTGAGGAGAAAAGTCGAGGCTTCTACGGGGAGCGAACCCTGGAACCTGGAGTTTAATTACTGGCAGGCGAACGTCTGAACCATTCTGCCACTCTTCTCTCATCTATCCAGCACTGCCGTGGTCTTCTTCTGGCTCTGAAGCCCAAGGATCTGTAGTATCGTACAGTCGAGGGGCTGGCTGGTTGTCTGGCAATCTGGTCAGGTAGTTAGTTATACCACTTGATCTATTGTTGTGAGATGTTCGTTCGTTATTTCTTTTAATGTCTATTCACATATGTGCTCTTACACGAAACAAAGGCAAGTAAAGAAAAGAAAGAAAGGAAGAAAAAAAGAAAAGAAAGGAATAAGGTAGATACGATAAAGAGGTGTCTTGGGTGTTTACGAAGGAGTAAAATTGGCAGTTCACAGCATAGCCGTTTGGACTCAGTCTCGTATTTCTCTGGCCATTTTTTTCCCATCATCTACAAAAACGCTTCCCAAGTACTTAACTTTCGTACTTTGGTAAACTTTTTGCTCTTTGATTCCGATGTCCTGTTGGTAACATGTTTGTCCTACTGATGTAACGTCTGTTTTAACATTTGTTGAGAATCTTCTCGACATTAACCAACAAGTTTGTTTCACAGAATATACCCATGACTAACTAAAACGTATGCTCCTGGGACATACTATCTGCACACACAGATCTCATTTTCAACGATGATTTAATGAAATTTGTAAACGCTGACTCCCGACTGATATCTGATAATGCCATATTTTGTACACTGAAGCCCCCACCCCCCACCCCACCACCACCCACACACGCACACATAATAAGAACTACACACACTTTATGCAAGTATACTTCGTGTCTATGTGAGTAAGTGGGAGAGAAAGAAAGAGAGAGGGAGAAGAGAGAGACAGGGGGGAGGGGGGAGGGAAAGAGAGAGAAAAAAAGAGGGAGAGAGAGAGCGTGACTGCATGTGTGTGTGTGTGTGTATGTGTATTTGTATGTGTGTGAAAGTGTGTGAGTGCATGTGTCTGTGTATGTGTGTGCGCATGAATGTGTGTACGTCCATGTGTTGTGTGTGTATGTGTGTGTGTGTGTGTGTGTGTGTGTGTGTGTGTGGTGTGTGTGTGTGTGTGTGTGATACAGAAAGTGTGTATCTGTGTATGTCTTTGTGTGTGTGTATGTGTGTGTGTGTGTGTGTGTTGTGTGTGTGTGTGTGTGTGTGTGTGTGTGTGTGTACGGGCGCACGCGCGTGTGTGTATGTGTCATACGTTTGTGCAATGAGGGAGTGTTCACTGGGCCAGTAATCAAACAACTCTCTATATGCTAATACATTTTGAAATACCGAACTTAATGGTTTGAAATTGGAAGTTTTTATAGATGTATGGTAGATGCAGTGCACAAGGTGGGTAGAGTCGTGATCAGGAGATCCTGGTGCAAGCCCCACCCCCATGACGTATCGAACACAGTTTGACGACAGATCCTGCAGCCATGGCCCACCCCCATTATCACCATAGACGTCGATGTGAAACAGGCAGCTATGTTCAATCGCACTCTGTGATACGATCGCCTATTGACGTGGAGAGACAGATAGAAAACTAGCTGCAATAACTGCGTCGTACTCCATTATATGATCGTCTCTCTATGCTATGTATTTGAATACGAAGACAGGCAACTACATGTAGGTCTGTTGCACCCTGCGATACGATCGCCCGTAGACATGGATAAAAAGAAAAAGGCAATGAGCTGTATCACACTCTGTGAGACGACTACCTTTTCTGTGAAAAAAAAATGAATAGGGCGACAGGCAGAAAGCTGTCTTCACACTCTGTAACATGATGGCCTGTGTATAGAGTTTGTGTCGGGGACGTGCATCTAGCTGTGTCACAGTGTGTCATACGATCCCCTCTCTGTTGACATGCTAGTTGTGTCACAGTGTGCCATATGATCCGCTCTCTGTAGAAAGGCTAATTGTTTCACAATGTGCCATATGATCCCCTCACTATAGACAAGCTGGTGGTGTCACAGTGTGCCATATGATCCGCTCTCTGTAGAAAGGCTAATTGTGTCACAATGTGCCATATGATCCCCTCACTGTAGACAAGCTAGTGGTGTCACAGTGTGCCATATGATCCGCTCTCTGTAGAAAGGCTAATTGTGTCACAATGTGCCATATAATCCCCTCACTGTTGACAAGCTAGTGGTGTCACAGTGTGCCATATGATCCCTTCTCTGTAGACAATCTAGTTGTGTCAAAGTACGCACATGAACCCCTCTCCATATACAAACTAGTTGTGTAACAGTCTGCCATGTGATCCCCTCTCAATATACAAACTAGTTGTGTCACA
>CM060313.1:73949115-73951615 GCA_030674185.1 Monoplex corrugatus
TTTGGCTTAGTTCTTGTGTTGGGACTTGACGTCTTGTGAATGATATTGTTGTTGTTGTTGTTGTTTTTATTTATTTATTTATCATCATCATCATCATTATTATTATTATTATGGTTATTATTGTTATCATCATCATCATTACTATTATTGTTATATTATTATTATTATTATTGTTGTTATTATTATTATTATCATTATTGTTATAATCATTATTATCATTATCATCATTATCATCTTTGTCATCATCATTATTATTATTACTAATGCAGACATATTCATGCTAACTGTCAGGATAAGAAGTGTAAGTTTGTTTACCTCTGTGGTTGTTTGAGTCATAAGCTGTATAAATATACTACACGTCATTATTGAAGGGCCAGGAACGTTTTTGAGTCAATTTTTGAAAGGAGAAATAACCTATTTTCTCTTACTCTTTTCTCCAATTCGTTGCTGTAACTGAATGGATAAGAGCTCAGACAACATTGCAGTTTCCTTTTGGCACGTGTTTGGGATTTGCCGATTTGCAATGGGCGGCCCAAGGAAGACAATTTCCACACGAAATTGTCGAATCTTCAGCAGGGTCTCTCTGACGACGCAGGCAAGGTAGCGACAAAATTCGCTTTGCACGTGCAAGGCAAGCCCTTTTTGAACACTACTCCATCCAAAGTTGCCCGCAGACGAGGATAAAAAGGACCCGTTCTTGGTTCGTTTTAACCATGCTTGCAAGACGACGGATGACGGATGAGCAGCGGGGGAGAGCCCTCGCTCTGCTTGATGAAGGCCTAGCGCAGCGGGAAGTTGCTAGACGACTTGAAGTGTCGCATTCCACAATCCAGAGACTGCTGGAGCGCTTCAATGAGACTGGAGCAGTCCAGGAAAGGCGTCACACGGGTCGACCCAGAGTAACGACAAGACAGCAAGACCGCTACCTTGCCCTCTCCGTCCTGAGGGAAAGGGCATCCACTGCGGTGACCTTGAGGGGTCAGCTGAGGGACGCAACAGGTGCTAACATCAGCTGCAGCACGGTAAGAAGACGGCTACATGAGGCAAACTTGAGGTCACGGAGACCGGCCGTCCGACCCGTGCTGTCACCGGTCAACAGAGTGCGCCGCATGACCTGGGCCAGGGAGCACGTGACCTGGACAAGGCAACAGTGGGCCCGGGTCTTGTTTTCGGATGAGTCCAGGTTCACCCTGACCTTTAACGATGGCCGGGCTCGGGTGTGGCGACGTCAAGGGGAGAGGTTCGCTGACGCCACTGTCCAAGAGCATAACCGGTACGGCGGCGGGTCGGTGATGGTGTGGGGTGGCATGAGCCGTGGTACCCGGACCCCCCTGCTCCCCATTGACGGCATCCTGAACGGGGTCCGGTACCGGGACGAGGTTCTGGCGGCCGTGGCACTGCCTGCGCTTGTGGACCTTGGTCAAGGCGCCATCTTCCAGGACGACAATGCACCTGCGCATCGAGCACGCCTTGTGACCGACTTCCTGGAGCAGCATGAAGTCGTCCGTATGGCCTGGCCAGCGTGCTCACCTGACCTGAACCCAATTGAACACCTCTGGGATGTGCTCGGGAGGCGCATCAGGGACAACCACCCCCCACCGGGCACCCTGGCCAGGCTGGTCGACATCCTGCAGATCGAGTGGGCGGCCATCCCTCAGGACACACTCCGTACCCTTGTGGGGTCGATGCATCGGCGCTGTGAAGCATGCATCCAGGCTCGGGGCGGACACACGCGATATTGAAAACAGATTGGCCAAATCTGACACTTTCTGTTTTTTGAAAAGGGGGGGATGTTCCTTTAAATGCATGTGCTGTTCACTAATGGGTCATTGTGCTAATTTCTCGGGTGTGGCGACGTCAAGGGGAGAGGTTCGCTGACGCCACTGTCCAAGAGCATAACCGGTACGGCGGCGGGTCGGTGATGGTGTGGGGTGGCATGAGCCGTGGTACCCGGACCCCCCTGCTCCCCATTGACGGCATCCTGAACGGGGTCCGGTACCGGGACGAGGTTCTGGCGGCCGTGGCACTGCCTGCGCTTGTGGACCTTGGTCAAGGCGCCATCTTCCAGGACGACAATGCACCTGCGCATCGAGCACGCCTTGTGACCGACTTCCTGGAGCAGCATGAAGTCGTCCGTATGGCCTGGCCAGCGTGCTCACCTGACCTGAACCCAATTGAACACCTCTGGGATGTGCTCGGGAGGCGCATCAGGGACAACCACCCCCCACCGGGCACCCTGGCCAGGCTGGTCGACATCCTGCAGATCGAGTGGGCGGCCATCCCTCAGGACACACTCCGTACCCTTGTGGGGTCGATGCATCGGCGCTGTGAAGCATGCATCCAGGCTCGGGGCGGACACACGCGATATTGAAAACAGATTGGCCAAATCTGACACTTTCTGTTTTTTGAAAAGGGGGGGATGTTCCTTTAAATGCATGTGCTGTTCACTAATGGGTCATTGTGCTAATTTCTTTTTCCAAAACAGGTGTGGAAATGATGA
>CM060313.1:73959115-73966615 GCA_030674185.1 Monoplex corrugatus
GTGTCTCCACATGGAAACCACTAAGCAGTTGTAGCTAACCATATTTGAAGGACTTAGACAAAGACAAAGTTTTGTTTAAAGTGAAGTATGATCATATGAATAAAATGCAATTCCGGTTTCTGGCGAGAAATTTTCATCTTGGGGAAACTAAGCAAAGGAAAGGAATGAATAAAGAAAAGGGACAAGCGTATGTGTGGTTGCGGGGGAACTGTAGATCAGATATCCAAAAAGAGCCGCCTTTACAATTTAATTACAAAGTGTGTATAGAGGAGTCAAAGTCGTTACAGACAGTGAAAGCATGCCCGTGGACTCTGATTTCGGGTGAGGTGTCTGTGTTGTTGTTGCTTATTTCTCCTCACCCACCCCACCAATCTTTATCTTACAATATCTTTCCGCACATGATTTGACAAGTAGATCACTCATAAGGAAGATTAGGAAAAGACAAGCAACATTTATAGGCCATTTTATGAGGAAGGGGGATTTGGAGCACCTGGTCAGAACGGGAAAGCTGGAGGGAAAGAGAGCACCAGGTAGACCCAGGGAGAGAATGCTGGACGGACTTGCAGAGTGGCTGGGGATGAGGAGGGTGGGGGAGATGCTAGGGGCAACGAGAGATAGAGATGGTTGGAAGTCCATGATCGCCAACGCCATGCGGCAGGGCACCTGATGATGATGATGATGTCATGATTTGACGAGGAAGCACACTATGTAGAGCTGCTATTCAAAAGATTATCTCCAGAATAATTGTTTTATTTTACGGGATGTAAGTTCATGTACGTATTGCTTTCCGTTTTGCTTATTCCCGTGTACAAAGACAGTTCTGGTGTACCGTACGGATGACATCAATAGTAGGATTCAAAGGCCGAGTTGCTTTGTACAAAGTACACGGTATTGCACGGGGCTCCAGGCGGTGTGTGCATCAGTCTGTAGCCCAAAAGGTATAGTTTGTCTCTCTGTTCTTCAATTTTTTTCTTTTCTTTTCTCTTTATTGCTGTTGTTATTCATGATGTTTTCTATATTTTTCTGCCATCATTTCCTGTTTTTTTTCTTGTCACTTTCTGTTGCCACATTTTCCAGCCGTTTCAGTGGCACTGCCCACACACAGCTGACCTCAGCCCTCCACATCCCGTCAAATCCATGTTTGTTCATCTGAAGTCAGAGTGCCATGAATTTCACAATAGCCAGCTATGTCAAACTGCTACGGTACCACCCACTGGAGAAGACTCGGCACTGCCGCCACGTCATCCTGAAGGAGTTCAGCCGTGTCTGTTCTGATGCCACTTTCTAAGGACACTGCCTAATAAGTAAGCCCCCTACCAAAGACAGTAATCGCTCAGTAGCGGAACCAGACCAAGTGTCATGAACGACCCCTAGTCAAGGCGACTGCCAACACACCCCTCCAACGACAGCCCCCACAAACCACTGGTATCAAATTCTTTGACGTGAACTTCCCACAGGCATGTGAGCGGCAGAGGAAAGCGACAGTGAAGTCACCAACGTCAGTTGGTTACAGGCAAATAAGCCACAGGCAAATAAGCCACAGGCAAATAAGCCACAGGCAAATAAGCGGCAGAGGAAAGCGACAGTGAAGTCATCAACATCAGCTGGTCACAGGCATGTGACAGTGAAGTCATCAACGTCAGTTGGTCACAGGCATGTGACAGTGAAGTCATCAACGTCAGTTGATCACAGGTATGTGACAGTGAAGTCATCAACGTCAGTTGGTCACAGGCATGAAAGCAGCAGAGGAAAGCGACAGTGACGTCACCAACGTCAGTTGACCACAGGCATAAACACGGCAGAGGAAAGCGAAAGTGAAGTTACCAACGTCAGTTGGTCACAGGCATGAAAGCAGCAGAGGAAAGCGAAAGTGACGTCACCAACGTCAGTTGACCACAGGCATGAACACGGCAGAGGAAAGCGAAAGTGAAGTTACCAACGTAAGTTGGTCACAGGCATGAAAGCAGCAGAGGAAAGCGACAGTGACGCCACCAACATCAGTTGATTACGGGCATGAAAGCAGCAGAGGAAAGCGACAGTGACGTCACCAACATCAGTTGGTTACGGGCATGAACGCGGCAGAGGAAAGCAACAGTGGGTTCACCAACATCAGTTGGTTACGGGCATGAAAGCAGCAGAGGAAAGCGACAGTGACGTCACCAAGGTCAGTCGGTCACGGGCATGAAAACGTCAGAGGAAAGCGACAGTGACGTCACCAACGTCAGTTGGTCACAGGCGTGAAAATGACAGAGGAAAGCGACAGTGACGTCACCAACGTCAGTTGGTCACAGGCATGAACACGGCGGAGGAAAGCGACAGTGAAATCATCAATGTCAGTTGGCCACAGGCATGAACGAGGTAGATTAAAGCGACAGTGAGGTCATCAACGTCAGTTGGCCACAGGCATGAACGAGGTAGATTAAAGCGACAGTGAGGTCATCAACGTCAGTTGGTCACAGGCATGAACACGGCGGAGGAAAGCGACAGTGAAGTCACCAATGTCAGTTGGCCACAGGCATGAACGAGGTAGATTAAAGCGACAGTGAAGTCATCAACGTCAGTTGGTCACAGGCATGAAAGCGGTGGAGGAAAGCGACAGTAAAGTCACCAAACATCGATTTACGTCCCGTTTTGTCAGAACGGGTCAAACTGTACATAACACATATAAAATGTTTCGTTACAAACAAGAATATAATACAAAACCCATGAGTACACTGTCAGTCCACGTTTCCTACAACTTCGAACCACGTACCAGAGACAGGCCTCCTTTCTTCTTTGAGTACACAGCAAAACTCCATTTGCACAGTTTGATTTAGAAAAACAGACAGACATATACAGCAGAAACGATAGCTGCACACAAGTCACTTAAGAGGACAATATATATGATATGTGGAGAGGGTCACACGCCTTGCAGGCTGAGTGCATTCTGCTCCTGCGTTTTTTTGTTGGATTCTCTGTCTGTGTACGGTGTTTGCTGTTAGTTTTTGTTGTGGTGGTTCGTGATGGACTGGACGATGTTTCCGTGGTGCTGTGGTGCTGCTATGTTTGTGAGATTGACTGTATTTTACATGTTCTTTTCGATAAGACTGGCAGTTTTACAGTTGAATCAACCGCCATATCCCCTCCCTCTCGCCAATACGCACGTGCAGCCGGCATGCTTTGTGAGTGGCAGACAACGTGAAGCAGTGTTATCAGGTCAGTGTGAGTCGCTTTGCTACACACGCCAACAGCTGGTATCTATCGGTGCAGTGCCCTTGACCCCTGACCTGACCTCTCGACTTCGCCAACTTGGCATTGGTTACTCGTTACCACGCAGGCGCTCACGTCGTGGCGGCAGACGTAAACAACACAACATTACCGTGATCGTATCTAACAGAAGAAATGATCAAAAACAACGAAGTTCTACCGTCTACCATAACACTGCCAACCTCACTCGCATCAACACTGGCTCTCCTGTAAATTGCTTCTCCCGCCGATCTGCTTCATTTCGTCTGTCTGTCTTCAACGCCCAAGCGCTTGGGACTGGCACAGAAAAACGCTCTGCTCTGTCCTACTTCATCCACGACAACAACGTCGATGTCTTTGCTGTGGTGGAAACTTGGTTTCGTGCTGAAGGTGACGAGGCTAAGTGCCGTGACATCGCTCCCCCTGGCCACCACACCCTCTCCTTCCCCCGCCAGTCCCGTGGTGGTGGCATTGCTTTTGTTGTTGCTGATCCACTCTCCCCTTTCCTCTCCACCAAATCCTCCTTCCCTTTCACCCACACTTCTTTCGAACTGGCACAACTTACCCTCACCTTCCCCCACCACACTTTCCACCTTCTGTGTTTGTATCGTCCTCCTCCAAACTCTAAGAACCGTCTCACTGACTCCAACTTCATTGACGAATTCCCGGATCTGCTGTCCTACTGTAACTCCCTCCATGGTTCCTACATCATTGCTGGTGACTTTAACATTCATTTTGATCGCCCCTCCGAACCCACCACCTCCAAAGTCATCGATTTTCTGGACTGCTACGGCCTGGTTCAGTGCGTCCACGCTCCCACTCACATTCGTGGGCACACATTGGATAATATAATCCACAGGACTGACCAGACCATGGTGAGTTCCATCATCATCGACCACACCCTCCCATCTGACCATGTCTGCCTTGTTGCTGATCTTCATTTTTCCCGCCCTCCACTCCGCAAAACGTACATTCAAGCCAGACACCTTTCTGCAGTGGACATGACTGTCTTTGAGGCTGACCTTCAGTCTCTCTTATCTGCTTCCCCGCCAACCACACCTGATGACCTCAACTCCCTTCTCCTTGGGCTCCTGGATCGGTTCGCTCCTGCCTGTGGCCGCCTTGTTTCCAAGAGGCCACCATCACCTTGGTTCTCCTCCATTGGGCCTCAGCTGCAAGCGGCCAAGTGTGAAAGGCGCAGAGCCGAGAGACAGTGGCTCAAGTCTAGTCTGACTGTTCATAAGCAAATTTTTCAAACTGCCAACAAAATTGTAAATAGCCTCGTAGATGCCTCTAAATCAGCCTATTACAATGCTAAAATTCTTGCCTGTTCCACTTCCAAACAACTGTATAATATAACTAATACTCTTCTTGGCAAAACTGGCTCTTCTCCTCTTCCATCTCACCTGCCACCTTCTGATCTTCCACAGGCTTTCTCTGACTATTTTTTCAACAAGATTGCTAACCTCAGGCTTTCTCTCGATTCCACGACGAACACTCATGCTACATTTCCTGAACCCCCTTTCTCTGGAATCCCCCTTACTTTCTTCCAACCCGTTTCTGAGGACTTTATTAAGAAAATCATCATGAAATCTGGCATTAAAACCTGTGAACTCGACCCATTGCCAGCTTCTTTTCTCACCCATTGTCTCGATACTCTTCTCCCTCACATCACCAATATCATTAACCATTCCCTCTCAACTGGCTCCTTTCCTTCTTCTTTCAAGTCAGCAATTGTAAGACCTCTTCTAAAAAAGACGACTCTTGACCCTGAGAATTTGAAAAACTATAGACCTGTGTCAAATCTTCCTTTTCTTTCCAAGGTCTTAGAGAAAGTTGTTCTTGACCAGCTGTTAAACCACCTTCATTCCAATAACCTTGTCTATTCCCTTCAGTCTGCTTACCGTTCTGGACATAGTACCGAAACTGCTCTTCTCAAAATCTGCAACGACTTATTGACTACTCTCGACTCTAACAACGTATCACTTTTGACTCTCTTGGACCTATCTGCTGCCTTTGACACTATTGACCACTCTATCCTTCTCTCCCGTCTACATCACTCTTTTGGGCTCCATGATACTGTCTTGAACTGGTTTCATTCTTACATCACCAATCGTCTGCAAGTAGTTTCTGTCAATGGTCTTTCTTCTAATCCTTCCTGTCTGACTTACGGAGTGCCACAAGGATCTGTTCTGGGCCCCCTACTTTTCATTCTCTACACCTACCCTGTCTCCTCTATTGTCCAAGAACACCTGCTTCAGCATCATTCTTTCTCGGATGACAATCAGCTGTATGTCTCTGGGCCTCTCCCTGACCTTCCCATCATGATCCAGAAAACCCAATCTTGTGTAGCTGACCTGAAGGATTGGATGACTGATAACAAACTGAAATTAAATGAAGAGAAATCCGAATTGATCTTGATCACCCCACCCAAACTCCAAAATCACCCCTCTCTTCCAACCTCTGTCACACTTGTTGACTCATCTATCCCTCTCTCCCATTTTGCCCGTAACCTTGGTGTAACTCTTGATCAAACCCTGTCCTTCCACCAGCATGTGAGCAACGTCTGTCGGACTTGTTTTCTTGAACTCCGCCGAATTGCTTCTATCCGCCACCTCCTCTCAGAAGACACGACAAAGGCTCTTGTCTGTGCATTTGTTCTATCCCGTCTCGATTACTGTAATGCTCTTTTTTCTGGTTCCCCCTCTCATCTCATTAACAAACTTCAGAAAGTTCAAAATCATGCTGCCCGTCTCATCTTCCGCTCTTCAAAATTTAACCATGTTACGCCATTGCTCTGTTCTCTCCACTGGCTCCCTGTTCAGCAAAGAATATCCTACAAGATTGCCTGCCTCTGCTTCAAATCTATTGAGTCTTCCTGTCCTGAGTATCTCACCCATCTGTTACATCTCTACACGCCATCTCGAGCTTTGCGGTCCTCATCTGATACCCGTCTCTATAGTATCCCCATAGTCCGCACTAAAAGGTTTGGGCAGCGTTCTTTTTCCTATCAAGCTCCAACCATCTGGAATCAGTTACCTCGCTCTCTTAGATACTCACCCTCTCTGTCCACATTCAAACGCTCCCTCAAAACTCACCTGTTTCCCAAAACTGGTAATCTCTGCCCCCTTCCCCCCATGTAATGTAATGGTGACATTATAGTGTCTTAGTGTCAATGTGTCATTGTATTTGCATGTCATGCTGTGTGTGTGTTTGTGTGTGTGTGTGTGTGTTTGTGTGTGTGTGGGTGCTTCTGTGGGCGTGTGTGTGTGTACTTGTGATTCTGGTTATATGTTTTGCCATTGTAAACGCCTAGGGCATTAATTTGATTAGGCGTACTAAATGTTCATAATAATAATAATAATAATAAAGAGGTGCACAAAGCGAAAATTCATTCTATTAGGTACTTTTGTCAGTTGGTGAGATGAAATATTCCAAAAAAAAACCTTTTCTATGGTTCTTACAACACATAATCATCATCCTGTCACGTGAGGGTAAATTCAGTTTGCCAATACCCATGCTTGCATTACATTCCTCTGTTTTATTTCGCTTATTCAACATCTGTCTAAAGATAGCTACTCCAGGTTGGCCTGTCTGCAGTTTACACTTAAAAATGTAATATCTAACAAAAAGCATGATGAAATTAATAACACCGTTTTTATATAGCGTCCAACTGCTGAAAAGAATTAAACTATCAACACACTTTAGATTATGCTTAATTCTCACACCCATTGACAAGATTTTCTGAGGGTTTCCAGAAGCGCACAACTGGATCACGTTTGCACATTGCAGTTAACGCAAAGCTACAACGCCATAATTAAGACAAGAACAAGAACAAAGACAGGAAAGACGCCCCCCCCCCCCCCAAACAAAACAACAACAACAAAAAGCAACAAAAAAGAAAGAAAGAAAGAAAGCAAAATAAGAAAGAACAAAGAAAAAGAAAAGAAAGAGACACCAAAACCATCCAGCTGAATCCATTCACACTGGGGTGCAGACAAAAGGTTATCCGTCACTCCATCCTGGCTCCAAACTGCATTTTTGCACTGCTGCTATACCGGATACTGAGAAGCAGATGATGGTAATGAGGTGTGAGTGTGTGTGTGTGCGTGTGTGGTGTGTGTGTGTGTGTGTGTGTGTGTGTGTGTGTGTGTGTGTGTGTGTGTGTGTGTGTGTGTGTGTGTGTGCGTGCGTGGGGTGTGTGTGTGTGTGTGTGTGCGTGTGTGTGTGTGTGTGCCTCTGTGTGTGTTGTTTGTTTGTTGGAGTTTAACGTCC
>CM060313.1:73971615-73976615 GCA_030674185.1 Monoplex corrugatus
TTGTTTTCGTGTTTCCGTAAGCAACCAAACACTGACATCACTTAACAAGGTTTTATACGTGCATATTTGATGTTTTGCGTGCGTAGAGGAGACAGTCTTGAAGGAGGCAGACACAAGTAGATCGCTCATAAGAAAGATTAGGAAAAGACAGGCAACATTTATAGGCCATTTTATGAGGAAGGGGGATTTGGAGCACCTGGTCACAACGGGAAACCTGGAGGGAAAGAGAGCACCGGGTAGACCCAGAGAAAATGCTGGATGGACTTGCAGAGTGGCTGGGGACGAGGAGGGTGGGGGAGATGCTAGGGGCAACGAGAGATAGAGGCAGATGGAAGTCCATGATCGCCAACGCCATGCGGCAGGGCTCATGATGATGATGATGAGAGGAGTTTAGTCACTAGCAGATCTACACACATGTTGACAGAGTAGATGGGTTAAATCTCCACTTTTACCCAGCAGACAGGACGTACCCAGGCAGGGATCAAACCCCAACCTTCTGATTAAAAATCTGACATCGTACCCACTTCACTATCGTGGCCGATGAATTGATTCTGATGGGCAGGGTCTCTCTTCCTCTGTCTTTTTCTCTGATATGTGCAAAAGTACAATCAAACAGGCACAAACAAACACAGACAGAGACAGACAAAGACAGAAAGACACACACACACACACATACATACACACACACACACACACACACACACACAAACACACACACACACACACACCACACAAAACACACACACACCACATACACACACACACATAACACACAACACACACACACAACACACACACACACACACACACACGCAACACACACACACACACACACACACACACACACGCGGCATAACACACACCACACACACACACACACACACACACACACACACACACACACACACACACACACACACACATACCCCAACCACCACACACACAGATACAAACACACAGCATGCGCGCACACGTTTTCTGTATCGTGCAACATTTCTTTTTTGGTTTCGAGTCTCGTAAAACCAGAGCCCATAATTGGAAAGGAAACAGCATTTACGTATATGGATTAGATCTCTTCATATTCTACTGCGAACAGAAACAAATATAAGGACCGTTTTAAGAACGCTCATAGCTGTGTATGCAGACAAAAAGACGACGGAAACGCAAGCACATCTGGCAAAATATGACAGACTTATTCGAACCACTCTGAATCCAACCTATAGCTAGCGTCCGACTCAAGAGATACCAAAATAAATCACATGAAAACAGAACGAGAAGGAGCACGTAATTGGCAAAACAAGAGGAGCATGTAACTGACAAAACAAGATAGTGGAAATTTTCGGTTAACTCACTTTCGTCAAACGTACACGAAAGACAACAAAGGGACACATTCACGAGATTTAGGAAGACAACAACAGTAGATGAGATCATTTCTCTCATTGACGGATTCTGTTCGTTGAACTGGGGACATTTTAACTCCTAACTACAAAAACAATAAAATGTCCGAGTTTAACAACACGCTGAACACGTCGACCACGAACGACCGATTAGGGACAGAACCAAGTCATGTCTTTTTACCGTGGAATAATCCGTGGAATATCATCAGCTATGAAACGCGCCTTGCAATCGTTGCAGTGGCACAGATCTATATTTTCCCCTGTGTCTTCCTAGTGGGAGTTTCGACAAATATTCTTAATTGCGTAGTATTTTATCGGCAGGTGAGATGATTAGGTCTACTTTCACTAATTTTGCATTGATCAGATGGTGTTGACTTGAGATGATTTTGGGTCGGGGCTGATTGTGTTAGGTGGCTTTTGTAGGGCTTGCTGATTTATTCTTTTTTTTTTTCATTCATTCATTTATTTATTTGCTCATTGATTTATTTATCATTTATTTATTTGTTTATTTATTTATTTATCATTTATTTATTTGTATTTGTTTATTTGTTACATGGATTCAATATGTAACCAGAAAGACTGCGTCGCCACATTGCAGCACCACTCAATTTCCTTCTTTTATATTTAGGCTCTATGTCTTTTACGTATAAAAATGGGCTTTGCTATAAAATTTTGCAGACATCTCCTTTGCTGCTGTGGTATCTTTAACGTGCGCACAGTGCGTGGTGCACACGGAACCTTGTTGTTGTTGTTTTTTTGTCTCATAACAAAGACTATCACGAACCCAACCACCATTTCATATCTAATGGAGGGGAACACCAAAAAATGTTTGCGTGTGTGAAAAGGTTTGGTGGAGCTTATCGCTCTTGTATGTGGGCACACACACACATTTACACATACAAAAAGACACACGCATGTGCGCGCGCACGTGCCCGCACACACACACACACATACTACTCACTCTTACTTTTTCTCTGTGTGTGTGTATATATGTATATATATGTATATGCATATATGTATAGATAGATAGACAGATAGATAGAGATAGATAGATAGATAGACAGACAGATAGATAAATAGATAGATAGATAGACAGACAGGCAGATAGATAGATAGATAGATAGATAGACAGATAGATAGATAGACAGATAGATAGATAAATAGATAGATAGATAGATAGATAGATAGATAGATAGAGAGATAGATATAGCTGTATCAATGTCACATCGAGACATGTTTTATCACTGAACCATTGTTGGAGCATGAATGGTAAGTATTAGCCAAATACGCATTTCATAAGCAAAATCAAACTTAAAAACCAATCAAAGATGTTTAGCCAGTAACTGCGTAAACATGGCAATATCACAGACATCAGCTGAGCAAGCAGGTAAGCTGATATGATACAATACAGAAACTACATTTATCCAGTGTCTACGTAATCGCAGTTTTTATGACTTCATTGTTATACTCAGTTGCAGGATTGTATAATAATATTTAACTGAAGCCACATTTCAGGGTCTGAGGGATCGTATGAACCTGTGTCTCTTCTGGCTGGCCATAATGGACATGTGTTACCTCATTACTCTCTCTACTGATGCCGCCATTTCTTTCGTTGCCCTTGTGGACCCGTGGTTTGCAAGAAAGTTTCAGGTCTTCGCCCTGTACTGCGTGTCAGGTAAATCAGGAATCCATTCTCAATTCATAACATGATTTTGGCTCCTAATCAAAAAACAAAAACGTAACATAACATAACGAAACAAAACAAAACAAAACAACTCAAAACAAAACAAAACAAAATAAACAGAACAAAACAAAACAAAAACAATAATGATTATGTAATCATGATAATAACGATAACAACAACAATAATGATGATAATAATAATGATAATAATAATAATAACAACAACAATAACAATAACAACATTAATAATAATAATGATAACAATCATCATCATCATCATCATTATCATCAAGTGCCTTGCCACATGGTGTTGACGATCATGGCCCTCCATATGCATATGTCCTTTGTTGCCGCAAGCACATCTTCCACCCACTCTGTCCTCAGCCACTCTACAAGCCCGTCCAATACTTTTTCTCTGGGTCTACCTGGTGCTTTCTTTCTCTCCAGCTTTCCTGTTGTGACCAGGCGCTCCAATTCCCCTTTCCTCATAAAATGACCGATAATATTGCCTTTTCCTAATCTTCCTTGTGAACAATTTTCTTGTGTCTGCCTCCATCAAGACTGTCTCGTTTGCTTTTTTGCTGTCCATGGAACTCTCAACATTCTTCTTAGAAACCACACATCGGCTGCCTCAAGCTTGTTCTGGCTTTGCTTGTTGACTGTCAACGCCTCACAACTGTTTAACATTATCGGTTCTATATAACATTCAAGAACTCTCTTCCTGATGTTAATTGATAGACATTTGTTGGCAAGAATGCTTTTCATCTTCTTGAATGTTGTTTTGGCTTGGCCGATTTTGCTGGCTATTTCCGATGTGCATCTGCTGTCTGGTGAAATGATCGTTCCCAGATATTTAAACTTATCAACCTGTCTCAAGGTTGTGCCGTTTGCTGTTATTTTGCATGAGGGGATGTCATTTTTTTTTTACTGATTACCATGACTTCAATCTTCTTGCTGTTTAGCTCCAACCCCTTACATTTGCTTTCTGTTTCTATTATATTCACAATATTTTGTAGGTCCCTTTCATTTTCTGCAATAAGCATGGTGCCTTCTGCGCATCGAATGTTGTTTATTATTAATCCTCCAACCTTTAATCCAGGGTATTCCTCCAGGTTTCTCATGTTTTCACTGTAAAGTAAAAACAGATCTGGTGACAAAACACAACTTTGTCTGACTCCTCTTTTGACATTTTGGAAAGAGCTTATGTCGTTTTCTATTCTCGTTGCAGCTGTTTGTTCCCAACACATATTTCTGATTATTCGTAAATCTTTTCCATCAATATTGAGTCTTTATAGTTAGTTGATCAATTCTTCATGTCTTACCCGATGAAAAACCTGGCATTTATAGTTCCTTTCCTTTCGACAAATCCACACTGTTCTTCTGCTATTTCACTTTTGATTGTATTCCTTGTCCTCATCATGATTATTTTTAATAGGATCTTTGTTACATGACTCATCACGCTAATTGTGCGATGGTGTTTGCATTCTATAGCCCCTGTTTTCTTTGGAAGTGCAATGAAAATTAATTTTGACATATCTTCGGGGATTTTTCCAGTGTCATAAATCCCATTTAGGAGGTCTGGTATTTTATCAATACCAAATTCCTCCTGGGCTTCAATCATCTCTAGTAATTTTGTCTGGTCCGGGGGCTTTTCCTGGTTTCAAATAATGATAATGATAGTAATGATAATAATAGTAATGACATCTTTGTGACTAGTGTTTCTGGTATGCCAAGTTTCGATTTGATCATATTGCCTGTTGTTATTCTTGATGAACTAATTGTCCTTGCTGTATGTCTGTATCCTACCCTAGCTATTGTAAAACATGAAACGATCCATCACTACATAATCTGCAAAGAGCATGAACATAGGCTGTTGCACAAAATAAATGAAATTATTGTAAATTCGTAGTTTTGTAACTG
>CM060313.1:73981615-74009115 GCA_030674185.1 Monoplex corrugatus
TTGTTGAAATCTGGCTTGGGTTTTTTGTTTGTTTGTTTGTTTGTTTGATTGTTTGTTTGTTTGTTTTAGAAATCACCCATAAACTGTGTGTAAGTGTTTTGAAATCAGATGAAAAGGAAAGATTCAGATCGCATTATGTATTATGAATGTACAGGCAGTTGTAGCATGTGCAAGAAGACTTACATTATCACTTTAACCGAAATCAAAACTTCCAAATCGACCCCTGGTTCCATCCTTTCTTATTCGGCCACTTGTGCCGAACACCGTGAGGTAACAAGCTACCCACTGCCTGGTGAGAGGTCATAGACATGACGTTGACTTTTTCTTTTCTGACCCATCTTCTGCACCGTTCCTATGTAACTATCTTCACGCTGCCAGTTTCGGCTTCCCAACACACCCCGATACCAACCGGCACTGAGGTCATAATGAGAGCAGGGCGTGAAGGGCACCAGAAACTGTGACTGTTTTCCACAATGTTATGATGAGAATGGGGATGATGGCGATGATAACTATGCAATTCCATTTTGGATTAAGACAAAGGAGGCCTACTCTTCGCTTCCTTTATACAATATCCTGGTGTCAACCTAGCCTGAGAGATCTACACATCCGTGGTGTCGCTCGTGAAATTCAAGCAACATCCGCAATGATACAGTCGTAAAGTAGATGAAACTGGACCATGTGATTTCAATCTTCCTGATAAGTTTACAGTATGCTCTGCACTGGATATCAGTCGACCCGACCTGAAAAATCTCACCACGATTTTGTTGGATAAGGGTTTCAAACCCATGACTTCCCATTCAGTACCTATTGCATTAACCACCTCGCCAGACTGATTGGTTATGATACTGACAATTTGTAAGATCACTTTTTTCCGGTTTTCACTGTGTCACTTTTTTGTGCTTGCTTGTTACACTGTCTACCTATACGGACAGTTATATCAAAACACCTTTCCCCACTGGACGGTCTACCTATACAGACTGTTATATTGAAACACCTTTCCCCACTGGACTGTCTACCTATACAGACTGTTATATTGAAACACCTTTCCCCATCACACTGTCTACCTATACAGACTGTTATATCAAAACACCTTTCCCCACTGGACTGTCTACCTATACAGACTGTTATATCAAAACACCTTTCCCCACTGCACTGTCTACCTATACAGATTGTTATATCAAAACACCTTTCCCCATACCACTGTCTACCTATACAGACTGTTATATCAAAACACCTTTCCCCATCACACTGTCTACCTATACAGACTGTTATATCAAAACACCTTTCCCCATACCACTGTCTACCTATACAGACTGTTAAATCAAAAAAATTTTGCCCATCACACTGTATACCTATACAGACAGTTATATCAAAACACCTTTCCCCATACCACTGTCTACCTATACAGACAGTTATATCAAAACACCTTTCCCCATACCACTGTCTACCTATACAGACTGTTAAATCAAAAAAATTTTGCCCATCACACTGTCTACCTATAGAGACAGTTATATCAAAACACTTTTCCCCATCACACTGTCTACCTATACAGACTGTTATATCAAAACACATTTCCCCATCACACTGTCTACCTATACAGACTGTTATATCAAAACACCTTTCCCCATCACACTGTCTACCTATACAGACAGTTATATCAAAACACCTTTCCCCACTGGACTGTCTACCTATACAGACTGTTATATCAAAACACCTTTCCCCACTGGACTGTCTACCTATACAGATTGTTATATCAAAACACTTTTCCCCATCACACTGTCTACCTATACAGACTGTTATATCAAAACACCTTTCCCCATCACACTGTCTACCTATACAGACAGTTATATCAAAACACCTTTCCCCATCAGACTGTCTACCTATACAGACTGTTATATCAAAACACCTTTCCCCATCACACTGTCTACCTATACAGACTGTTATATCAAAACACTTTTCCCCATCACACTGTCTACCTATACAGACAGTTATATCAAAACACCTTTCCCCATTGGACTGTCTACCTATGCAGACTGTTATATCAAAACACTTTTCCCCATCTGGACTGTCTACCTATACAGACTGTTATATCAAAACACTTTTCCCATCACACTGTCTACCTATACAGACTGTTATATCAAAACACCTTTCCCCATTGGACTGTCTACCTATACAGACAGTTATATCAAAACACTTTTCCCCATTACACTGTCTACCTATACAGACTGTTATATCAAAACACCTTTCCCATACCACTGTCTACCTATACAGACAGTTATATCAAAACACCTTTCCCCATACCACTGTCTACCTATACAGACAGTTATATCAAAACACTTTTCCCCATCACACTGTCTACCTATACAGACAGTTATATCAAAACACCTTTCCCCTTCACACTGTCTACCTATACAGACAGTTATATCAAAAACACTTTCCCCTTCACACTGTCTACCTATACAGACAGTTATATCAAAACACCTTTCCCCATACCACTGTCTACCTATACAGACAGTTATATCAAAACACCTTTCCCCATACCACTGTCTACCTATACAGACAGTTATATCAAAACACCTTTCCCCTTCACACTGTCTACCTATACAGACAGTTATATCAAAACACCTTTCCCCACTGGACTGTCTACCTATACAGACTGTTATATCAAAACACTTTTCCCCATCACACTGTCTACCTATGCAGACGTTATATCAAAACACCTTTCCCCATTGGACTGTCTACCTATACAGACAGTTATATCAAAACACTTTTCCCCATCACACTGTCTACCTATACAGACAGTTATATCAAAACACTTTTCCCCATCACACTGTCTACTTATGCAGACTGTTATATCAAAACACCTTTCCCCTTCACACTGTCTACCTATACAGACAGTTATATCAAAACACTTTTCCCATCACACTGTCTACTATGCAGACAGTTATATCAAAACACCTTTCCCCATTGGACTGTCTACCTATACAGACAGTTATATCAAAACACCTTTCCCCATTGGACTGTCTACCTATACAGACAGTTATATCAAAACACTTTTCCCATCACACTGTCTACCTATACAGACTGTTATATCAAAACACCTTTCCCCATCACACTGTCTACCTATACAGACTGTTATATCAAAACACCTTTCCCCATTACACTGTCTACCTATACATAATGTTATATCGAAACAGGTTTCCCCACTGGACTGTCTACCTATACATAATGTTATATCGAAACAGGTTTCCCCACTGGACTGTCTACCTATACATAATGTTATATCGAAACAGGTTTCCCCACTGGACTGTCTACTAACCGGACTCTGTAGCCACTACTGTGAAAATGTTGACTTTAGAAGGAAACTCGATTTGCAGGAAACATGCCATCAAGGAAGGTGCAAGACCACTCTCAAACTTGGCATCAGACTGGACCAAACTTTTTATGTCCGAGTGGTTGTCGTGTTACCTTCTATTTCCAAAGTTGCTTCGCCCAGTGATTTTCTTCATTTTCTCTCCTCTGTCTCTGTTCACACACACACAATACATACACACACACAGAGACACATACACAGACACACACAGACACAAAGACAGACAGGCAGACAGACACACACACACACATACACACACGCATACACACACACATACACACACACATACATAAACACACACACACATACACATACACACACACACATACACACATACACACACACACACACACACACACACACACATGCATACACATACACACACACCATGGTGTGACATGTATTACACCTGAAAGGTTGACATTTAATCATCGGAGATCTTAATTCATAAATGTGTGTCTGTGTTTGTGTGTCTGTGTCTGTGTGTCTGTGTCTGTGTGAGTGTGAATTTTATGTATAAGATATACACATTTTCGATAATACAGATATGCTACAATGATAATAAATATTTCAAAGGATGACATAACCTCCCAGATAAAGTGTTTGTTTTGTCAATATTCTACTCAGTTCTGTTGCTGTTCAAAAAGATTTGTACTCATTTATTTTACAAATCGTTTTGGTCAATACGTCTTGCACCATGAGCATTTTACAAACATGGATTGGCTAGTTCTTCTGGTGGTGTTCATGTTGAAAGGTCCCGTTTATATACACACACATTCTCTCCTCTCTTTCTGTCACATCAAGACCTTGCAAGAGCGTACGTTTTCGCAAAAAAAAAATTAAGGAGTTTGCAGGAATTTTTAATGGAGCGGGCACTGGACATGTCTACAAGTGTAATGAATCTCTTTGGAACGAATTCCGAACTCAAAACTACTCTTTCATTTTGGTTATCCTTCTGGATTAACCCTTTGACTCCTTCACCCTATCCGCCAGCTTCCTGCATGTTAAAGTTTTGCTTTGCTAGCATAGTTGACAACGCAGGAAGCTGGTGGACAGGGTGCGGGAGTCAAAGGGTTAAGTTTTTGTAGTTGGTGGATAGGGTGCGGGAGTCAAAGGGTTAAGTTTTTGTAGTTGGTGGGAGTCAAAGGGTTAATATACTATTCTTTTCACAGTCGTCTGTATGTGAATTTCGATCCCAAACGTTGAGAAAGACGGGTGCTTGTATGTAGTGTATGGTGTAGCTGGAAAAGCCACTGCATAAAAAACATGTACACGAAAACATACCAAAATAAACAAACAAACATACAAACAAAAATGCAGGCGTGTTATCATCCTGGTCAAAATATCAGAAATGGATTTTGCCCCATTGAAAAAAAAAAGATCCTTTTTCTAGGAAATATACAAAAAAAACATTCCAACAATCCATCTACATCATCTCAGGTGAAGAAGACTTCTTGAGCTTTTTCTTTTTGTGTGCGTCCATGAATGCCCAAACATTGCTATACATTTTGGTTTTCGTAAAAAAATAAAAATAAAGAGAGAGAGAGAGGGGGGTGAGGTACAGACAACAGACAGATAAAAAGACAGACGGAGAGACAGGAACAGACAGGGACACACAGACAGAAGACAAGACAGAGAGTTTATGTGGTGGTTGTTGTTGCTGAAGTTGTGTGTGTGCGTACATGTGTGTGTGTGTGTGTGTGGTGTGTGTGTGTGTGTGTGTGTGTGTGTGTGTGTGTGTGTGTGTGTGTGTTTGTGTTTGTGTTTGTGTGTGTGTGTGTGTTGTGTGTGTGTGTGTGTGTGTGTGTGTGTGTGTGTGTGTGCTGTGTGCGCGCGCGCGCGCGTGAGTATTCTATCTCAGGAAGAATTCAGCAGTCATGCATGCATATTTCAATTTCAGTTTCACTTTCAAAAGATAACACACCGGCGTTGGAATGAATTCCATAATTGCTGCTGCTACTGCTGACATGTGGTGGAGAAGATCCACTTTCACTAAACATATAATCAATGTATGTAATATGTGTATTAAAGTTTAAAAATGCTCAGATTCCTTGTCTCCTGCACTTGCAGCTCTGACTGCCGGGCAATGCATGCTGCCACAGTAGTTTTATGACAGAAGCGGTAACACGTGGCTGAAATCATTTTTCATTTATACATTTTATATATATGTTCCTTTTTTGAAGGTAAGACACACACATACACACATCATTTACATGTGACCAAGATTATTCCAGTGGTAGGCTAATAAAATACCAGTATAAAATATAGACTGGGTAAAACATAGTCGAGGTAGGGCCTCATGACCTGGCCACCTCATGGGTGCCAAGGTCACCATACACGTGGCACCTGTGACGTTAGTGCATATGGAATTCGTTCCGAGCGCGGAGACGTCATCTTGAGAAACTGAAACTGAAACTGAAACTGAAATCCTCACACTGCCAGTGCACGAGCAAACGTATAGGATGGCTCCAGCGCGCGGTGTGGCGGCGCCATCTGGGTTGTCATACAAGTCAGGCGGGATGGAGCAGTCTAGGTGTAAGTGTATCTATGAACATAATACAATGTCACGACCCTCAAAGTATACCTATGAACATAATACAATGTCACGACCCTCAAAGTGTACCTATGAACATAATACAATGTCACGACCCTCAAAGTGTACCTAAGAACGTAATACAATGTCACGACCCTCAAAGTGTATCTATGAACGTAATACAATGTCACGACCCTCAAAGTGTATCTATGAACGTAATACAATGTCACGACCCTCAAAGTGTACCTAAGAACGTAATACAATGTCACGACCCTCAAAGTGTATTTATGAACATAATACAATGTCACGACCCTCAAAGTGTATCTATGAACATAATACAATGTCACGACCCTCAAAGTGTACCTATGAACATAATACAATGTCACGATCCTCAAAGTGTACCTATGAACATAATACAATGTCACGACCCTCAAAGTGTATCTATGAACGTAATACAATGTCACGACCCTCAAAGTGTATCTATGAGCGTAATACAATGAGACGACCCTCAAAGCGTATCTATGAACGTAATACAATGTCACGACCCTCAAAGTGTATCTATGAACGTAATACAATGTCACGACCCTCAGAACAGTGGCACAGACGCTGTTAGGGGACTGGATGGGTGGTGGTGGCACGGGAAGATGTGGGTATATGATCATCTGCCGCTTTTATTAAATTCCAATCCGTGAACGTTATCGTCAGTATACATTTATATCGGTATTTTTCAAACCGGTAACCGGCGTGTGGATATGCCCTGGTGCGCACGAACCAGATCCCCAAGCTATGGGTAAATAGCTCCACTGCCTTGTGGACATCTCGGGAGAGAGTAGGTTAAGGGAGTTAACCCTGAAAAAAAAAACCGATGGAAGGCAAGGGGAAACCACCATCGTAGTTTTCCCCATGAAAAACCTTGGACAAAAGAAAGAGGAAAGGCAGACACAAGTAGATCACTCATAAGGAAGATTAGGAAAAGACAGGCAACATTTATAGGCCATTTTATGAGGAAGGGGGATTTGGAGCACCTGGTCACAACAGGAAAGCTGGAGGGAAAGAGAGCACCAGGTAGACCCAGGGAGAGAATGCTGGACGGACTTGCAGAGTGGCTGGGGATGAGGAGGGTGGGGGAGATGCTAGGGGCAACGAGAGATAGAGATGGTTGGAGGTCCGTGGTCGCCGGCGCCATGCGGCGGGGCACCTGATGATGATGATGATGATGATGAACTTACCGAATTTACCCATTGTGGCCAGTTAACGCCTTTACTGTAATTGCATTATTCTTATATTATTTTGAGAGGAAGAGATACACTATAAACAAATGTATTTTAAACAATATATCAAAGACAATGATAGGGAACAAACAGAATCCAAACCAGTATCACATGTCAAGCGCGAACGCACGATCACAAACAGATCACAGACACCAAACAATGGATAATAAAAACGGGACTAAAAACTTCCCTGCCGCCTCGTCCAGTGGGTAAGAAATGGAATGCCCATGTCGTCATGAGCAGTAGTAAGAAGTGGGGAGAGGGGAGGCAACTATGATGTCAAAAGGGAAGTGAGATGAGTTCTGCAATTTTGAGAAGTGGCCATGCTATATCGGTATAACCCTGTTCTGAAGAAGGCACAGGGCAAGAGCCAAGAGGTAATGGAGTAGATTGTGCCCAGTGCCATGAATCTGGTAGGCCTGGGAACAGGAAGAAACATGAAACGGCATGTCTGAATTCTGTGGCGCAATGGATTACTTATTGTTTGTCATAAAGACCATATGGTTTGCGTGTTCCAAGTTTATTTATGAGGTGGGATTCTCTGTCTTTCCTGTCTATGGTGCTGTTATTATATAGAAGCCACAGACCTTTCACTCGGATGTCATTGATTGAGTGGTCTGATTGGTTGAAGTGATTGGGGATAGTTTTATCCCTTTGGTGGCGGATATCAGCCAAGTGTTCTTTGAAACGTGTGTCAAGGGTGCGTCCAGTTTCACCAATATACAGTTGGGAACATTTAGAGCAGCTGATCAAGTAGACAATGTTATAAGTTTGACAGTTGAAATGTTTTATAATTCTCATATGAGATTTGGGGCCTTTGACTGTGGGGCTGAGCACAAGAAAGGACAAGTCTTGCATTTAGGTTTGTTGCATGGAGAGGTTCTTGGAGGTTGGCTGACTGGTTTGCTGAGATTTGAATGCACCAGCAAGTCGCGGAGATTTGTGTCTCTCTTGTAGACGATCAAAGGGCGCTGGTCAAAGGTTTCACCTGTAGTGGGACTGGATCGCAAAATGTTCCAGTTGGACAAGATGATCCTTTTTTACGAGGTACATGGACGGGTGGTAAACTAGACTGAGGACTGGCCGATCCTCTGGGGCAGCTTTGGGCTTCGAATGGAGGGCATTTGGCAAGAGAGACACAAATCTCCGCGACTTGCTGGTCATGTCTAACTGCAGAGTGCATTAGGCAGACTGAAGTTCTTCCAACACTTTTGAAAAAATAGAGCTTTCAGCCCGTTTCTACACAACTTCAGCATGAAGTTTTCATTTGTTACACCCTGACGCCTTACTGGGTGCCAAATCATAACAGGGGAAAGAACCGTTGTCTGATAAGTCAGCTTCATGTCACCACCACGGTTACCTCCCATTGATTATATAGTTCGGTTTTTGTCGAGGTTCAAATTTTAATTGAGACAAATACGAACCAAGACGAAACGTCTTTTACAAAAAGTAGTGTACTATTTACCGCAATCACAATATTTTGTGTATGTGTTTTTTTTAGTGACATTCCTAAAAGGTTTAGTGTTTCCACTGGTGATGTTGAACGGAGAAGCGTCAGACATACAGCTGCTTGACCAAGGACGCGACATTGCCTAAAAACATTTCTGAAATTTTAACCATTGATATCAGTTCAGCACAGCATTTTCACAATAAACACCATCGCCTTTCGCACACACACACACACACAGACACACACAGACACACAGACACAGACCACACACACACACACACACACACACCACACACACACAGACACACACACACACACACACACACAGACGCACACACACACACACACACACACAACACACAGAGTTTACAACATTAGTGAGGTGTGCAGCACATCGCTGTTAACCAGACACCATAGGAATCGCTGATCCATCATCATCATCATCATCATCATCATCATCATCATCATCCTCATCATTATCATTATTATTATTAATATTATTATTATCATTGCTGCAAAACGGTTGTTCATCATCATCATCATCATCATCATTACTCTTCTTCTTCTTCTTTTTCTTCTTCTTCTTCTTCTTCTTCTTCTTATTATCATTATTATTGCACAACACATTGTTTAAACGGATTTTACTCTGACATAATAGACAGGTTGGATGGTGTTAAAATGTCCATTCATATCTTCCTTAGCCATTGCCCTAACAGCTGACAGGTTATTGAACATTTTTTAGTTTATTTCACTTTTTTTGTTCATGCTGAAGTGTTCAACGTAGAACTAATGTGTTGCAATCACGCTGTCGTGTTCTTATTGTTCTTACTGCACCGACACTCGAACACATTCACGTCTGTTGTCATTTTTTGGGATTTTGTGTAGTTTTGTTTTTTAAATGTGAATTGAAGCTGGAACATTGAAGCATTCTATTCAAAGAATTTCGTTAAAAATCCGTACTCTCTGTTACAATGTACATGTATCAAAGGTTTGGCACTTTTTTCCTTTTTAACACTAACAATGCCTATTCATACATACGCATATAGTTGTGCTCATAAACATATGCACACATGAATGATTGCACGATACCACATGATTGGTAGTTATAAGTGGAAATAAATGTTAGTGGATGAGCGACTATCATATCACAGTGCGAGTCCTGGGTGAACAGGAAAGTCTTTTAGCTGTAAGCTGAAGTGCGAAAGGGTGGTAACATTGTCTTTGTGCCTTTCATCACAGAGTCAGACAATTTTCAATGCAGTATTTCTTCGATTAAACCAAACATGAAAACATGAAGAGATGGACAAAACTACAATACAGGTGACATTGAAAATATTTCCGAGGCCATCGAAACTTTTGCAAATATTATCAAATCAGCTTATTCAGCTGTATAAAGCAAACATGATTACATTTGGATAATAAATCTTGGAGTTATGTCACAACTACAACATTGTTGAAATATACATATCTCGTCATAATTCCTAGATTTATGAGCCAAGCAAAATTAAGTTTGGTGTTTTTAGTTAAAAATGATAAAGTATCCCTGACCTTGTTTTTTTTTCAAGGTCATTGTTATTATCGTCATCATCTACATGAATAAAAGGAACGATATCAGTATGGCTTGACCATTCCATGACCTTTATGTATGGACTGATTAAATGTCTATTTTGTACTCTTTTGCATGTCATAATGACCGGAGATTGAGTTGTGCCTGTTGCCTGTGTGTCTTTCGGTCCGTATTTGCGTGTGTCTGTGACAAAAATATGTTGGGAAGATTTTCTCATCCATGGATGATGTGTGTCTTTCCGTCCGTATTTGTGTGTGCGTGTGTCTGTGACAAAAAATGTGTTAGGAAGATTTTCTCATCCGTGGATGATCTTTAGCAAAATATGTCAAAGGCGTAAAGCACTGATGAGTCACATTGGCATATACCCTAAGAAGAAATTTTTTTTTAAAAGTGCCGCCGAGGTGATGATTACAAAGGTCCCCAAAAGTGCCTAAAGTCAGCACTTTTTCTTTTGAGAAGCGCGTGCGAACAGCACTCATTCACGAATCTCTGTCAATCCTGTTCTGCACTTTTTTTGTGACAGTCCTACATTGCCTTCGCTTGGAGTAAAGTTTTCTTTCATTTTGTGTTGTTAAACATCACAGTAACCTCGAGAAGAACAAAATCGACATTTTCAGGTGGGAAGAAAAAATTCAACTCTTGGGGTTTTTGTTGTTGTTGTTGTTGTTTTTTTATCTCAACTGTTTTTGAATCGAAAGGAAAACAGCGTCTGTTAAAATGAATGATTTGTTTTTAGTTTGGTATTGATCTTGATAAAGAAGGAGAATGGCTTCGGTATCCTTTTTTCCCCCAATACTTGTGGGATCATTGCAAAACCCGAAGATACACGAGTTGATATCGAAGAAAGTACACGTGCACGGACTGTAAAGATCGTGCATTTCGTGCAAGTTGTCAAGTGGCAAGGAGGTGTGAATGACGTCATGTCGTCTGCAAAATGTTTCACCAGGGCCACCGTTTGGCAATCGGCTGAACGTTTTGGTGAACGATTAATTTTCTTTTTTGCATAACGAATATGTTATGGCCATTAGAGCCGGAAGATTTTGTGTAAAAAAGATGATGACGTTTGATGACTATGGAATGAACATGGAAACAAGGTTACGAACTGTGTAAAAACAGTACGTATGTGACACCAAAAATCTTGTTTGTTGCGTTTGACATTGAATGATTGATTGAAAAACATTGATAACTGAGTTGGTCTGTTCAAATTTTTTGACACAGTGACAATGCAAGCAACATTGACGCTAGTGCATTTTCAGTTTTGATAGCAATTTATGATGGTGATACATTGAAAGTTTGCAGTTTGGAACGCAGAATTTTACTACTTCGATAGAAGTGATTGCGGACACAGGAAAATTGTGCAGATCTAATTAAAGATTGCAATGTGCAAGAAAAAATAGAAAAGGCAATGGACTTAACTGAAACAGTAATTGGGAAGTAGTGTATTTATGCATGGAAAGACTGAACACTGTGGTATAACGCGTTTGACCCCGTTGAACGTGAACAAAAGAGAGGCAAAAAGTTGGAATAGTGTGTTGACAGTCAAATGATATTGAATTATCAGTCTCTTCCATCGCCATGCTTCAGGAATGACGGGTTTAGTGGTTAGCGTTATCAAGCAATATTTTCATTTTCTGTTCAAAGATATCGCGCCTCATATTGTGTGTGATTTCGCAGACTTTTTCCAGTCTTCCTTCAAAAATGCAATTTTGTTTTAGAAGAAGAAGACTACCAGTTTTTCTTTTCTCCCTGGAAACTTCATAACCGTTACATGCACGACACAATAGATTGGTGTCAGTTGTGCGATGAAGTGGGGGTAAAGAGTGGGGAGGGCAGAGGAAAGAAGAAAATGTGCCGTTATAACTTATGTCATGTACTTGCATCGATCAAGGTTCCTCTGCAAGTCTCAAGTCCAGATAGATAAGTGTGAAATCAGCAGCGTGTCAACCACACAGTTTTCAAACCCAACATCAGTCATTGCGTTAGAACCAAAGTCTGAGCATTTGGAGGAGAAGGTGTGTGTGCTGTTCCCATTATCTTAGAGAATTCATCCAGGAAATAATTTAGTCTTCAAGGAACAAGTCTGCTTTTGCTGCGTCGTCAGTGTTCTGACAGTCAGTGAATTTAATGATTATCTTGATCGATTCTGGTATAACTTCTCTCCCACATTTTTATGCCAGTGCATGCAAAAACAGTTGTCGATTTTATCTTGAAAGCGAGTTCATCAAAGAAACATTTTAGGCTGTGTACCAGTGTTCTGTCAGTCAGAAAATCCATGATCATCTTGGTCGAATCAGGTCTGATCTCTCCCCACATCCTTTCTGCCAAATGTTGGAGAATGACGCAAAAATAATGAACGTGTCGTCAGTTTTCAACATGTGATCATTTTTCAAATTTATGAACATACAGTCGTCTTTGCAAGTGTATTCCCCAATAAACTGTTCTTCTCAATAACCAAACATCCGCTGGCTTTACATTTCGAAGCGTTATACGTATGTTGGCGCAGCTTGTGTGTCTCCCTTTTAGGAGTATTGTGTGACGCTGCTCTGAAGCTCACAAGAAACAAAACGTCCACAAAAGAGGTAAGCTTATAGTTCCCTTAAAGGGTTTTCTTTCTCTCTGCCTAAACATCTCCAGTTCCCCTTCTATCTGTCAGTAAAAATGATGATAATGATGATGATGATGATAGTAATAATAATAATAAAGTAATAATAATGATTATGATAATAACAACGACAATAACAACAACAATTATAATAGTAATAATAATAATGATAATAATAATGATAATCATAATAATAACGGACTTGCAGAGTGACTGAGGACAGAGAGGGTGGGAGATGTATTTGCAGCGACAATGGATAGCTTCGTATGGAGGGCCATGATCGCCAACGCCATGTGGCAGAGCACAATAACAACAATGATAATAATAGTGATGATGATGATGATAGTAATAATAGTAATGATAATAGTAATAATAATAATAACAATTGACAATAATGGCAACGATAGTAATGATAAATATTGACAGCAAAATAATACTGATAAAGATGAGGATGAAGGCGATGATGATGATGATGTTGATGATCATAAGACGGATTGAAACACCGAACTATACATGCATTTTGAAAACTGCCCCAAAATATGATTGTATTTACACTGGAACATCAAGCAACTGCTTGAATTCCCATGTTTGATTATTTGTTTAATTATTCATTATTTATTTATGTACTATATAACAATATGTATTTCAATTCCTTTGTCGTTTATTGGTTTATAACATGCGACAATTGGATTCCATTTTCATTTATTTACTTATTCATCCATTCTTTATTGGAACCAATTTATTTATTCATCCATTCTTTATTGGAACCAATTTACACAATAGTGTAATAGGTGAAAGGAAAATGGAATGTTTGCATACTTGCATCTGTTCTTTATGGAATTATCATGAAACCGTGTAGTAACAAAAGGGAGAAAATTGGATGGTGTTTCATGGTAATTAAAGTTCATTGCTATCCAGTGGTCATCATCATCATCATCAGGTGCCCTGCCGCATGGCGTTGGCGACCATGGACTTCCAACCATCTCTATCTCTCGTTTCCCATAGCATCTCCTCCACCCTCCTCATCCCTAGCCACTCTGCAAGTCTGTCGAGCATTCTCTCCCTGGGTCTACCTGGCGCTCTCTTTCCCTCCAGCTTTCCCGTTGTGATCAGGTGCTCCAAATCCCCCTTCCTCATAAAATGGCCTATAAATGTTGCCTGTCTTTTCCTAATCTTCCTTATGAGTGATCTACTTGTGTCTGCTACCATCAAGACTGTCTCGTTTGTTTTCTTTGCTGTCCATGGAACTCTCAACATTCTTCTGAGAAACCACATCTCGGCTGCCTCAATCCTGCTCTGGCTTTTCATAAACGTAATTGTTGCTATTATCAGTCACGTTTGTGTCGTCAAAATCTTTCAGCACGAGCTCACCACTGTTTTGTCCTCATCTCGTTTTACTGTCAATACTGTAGCTTGTTGTCTGTGAGCCGTTGCCCTCATTTCTTTTCTTATGGTGATATGGCTTTGTTGATCGAGCTGTAGACGACTCAGGATCTAATGTCTCGAGTTCAGTCCCAGCCTGCAACTTACATGTAAAAACTGGCCTGTTCGATATCCATGTAAAAACTGGCCTGTTCGCTATCCATCTTAATGCTCCAATCAATTTGGTGGTTCAGTTTAGTGTTTCAAAGGTCCCGTCCTACCCTCCACCTTCCCCATTTCAGACCGTACCAGTGCATTGGGTATATCACAGGCTAAAGGAGCCTACAAAATGATTACTGACAAGCTGAGGGGACTGCATGTGGAACTGTTTGAATGTAATGAATCCTTCTTGAACAAACACAGCAGTTTTGGTTTTTTGAGAGTAACAACAGGCTTTTGTCCACAGCATACGAGGCCGAGGGCCGTTGGCTTATCGTTACTGATGCCCTCGTAATAATCAGCGCCATGACTTAAGTGTTCTGATAGTCCTTTAGATAATTGTGATCCGAACTGTCAAAAGTCTCCTTACCTGATCCTGTTGTTTTGGACCTTAATGAGACGACTGGAGGGAACTTACTCGAGGATAAGTTTTTCTTCCAGCTTTCCAGGTCAGTGTGGCTGCCTCAATATTATCATATTTGATGATAACATCAGTGAATGCAGTTTAAACAAGCAAGGCTGTCGATGATAATTTGGTTCTATAGATATTTATATTTTTCCGTTATCATTGAGTGCTTGACAACTCAGGGCAAAATGAAGGTAATCTTGTTTCGATTGCTTACATGGCAGAGATATTAAATAATAATCATTATATGTATTGCAACTAAAACGATGTACAGTCAAATAAGTTATACCATGTCCAGACCTTGTTAAAAAGCAAACATGAGGTTAAGAAAAAGAGAGAAAGAGAGCGAGAGAGAGAGAGCGAGAGAAGAGAGAGAGAGAGAGAGAGAGAGAGAGAGAGAGAGAAGAGAGAGAGTCAGTCAAACCCAGATCACACAAAAGGAATAACACGAAATCGCACGTGCAACTGTTCTTTATTTTGTAGCAAATCTTAGTTCAGGTAGGTTAACAGAATCTGGACCTGGCGATGCCATGGTTCATGTACACAGTGTGGACACAGGTCACATCTGTCTTTACCAAACTGTCCTATCCGTCATTATTGCAGTGCTGTAGCATCAACCAGTACCAAAAGTGAGGAAACCGAAAGCCGAGAAATTAACAATTTATCGAAATTCTGACGTTATCCAGCTGGTGAGCCGTTTCCTTTCTCGTTAATTTAAGCAAAAATAAAATGATACTTCAAAAGCAGATAACATTAACAACTTAACAACTATAATGACGATAATAATAATATAATAATAATGATGATGATGATAATAATGATGAAAATAAAGATTAATAATAATAATAATGATAACAACAACAACAACAATATTATTAACAACAACAACATAATAATAATGTCTTTCCGTAAATAATCTTAGTTGTCAGGTTTTGAATAGAAGAATGGAACGTTGGAGTACAATTCTTTTCAAAGAAGACGGAAATGGACTTTATGGTATGTACATTTCAAACCCACATGCTCGTAGAAAGATTTTACTGTTCCTTGAATTTTATATCATCTAACATAATCAGTACTGAGTAAGAATGAAAGTAATCTTTCACTCCCTAACGAGAATCAACACCTACATGAAAACTAAATCATGACAATCACAGAACATTATAGTAACCGAAAATATTTTCCCAGGCAACTGATTTTCACATGGCATGATTTGAAGACCAGTAATTGTTTTACGGAATTATCTTTGGAATAATGTTTTGCATCGAAAGTCATAATAGTAACACTGGTTGGAAGTCAAGTCCTCTTGTAAGCAAAGTAAGCGTCGATCGTATCATGATCAGTGGATCGTCTCGTCATAATTAACCCTGTCACTCCTGCATCATAATCCACCAGATTCAGCTGCAGGATGAGAAGGGTTAACAACTTGGGTCACGATGGTCAGGTAGCACATCAAGGACAGGTGATGTCACCTTGGGCAGGGCTTTCCCATTCCGACAACGTGTCGCAGCTCTTCGCGGCGCTGAGATAGGTGCTGCATGATGTGTTGACTCCCTGACGGTGGGCCATGCAGCCTGTGAAGGCCACCACGGGCTCCATTCCCGCCTCTTCGATACATTTGCTCACTCTGAACTGTTGGAAACGGAATAGTACTCGTTAAGTAATCCAGGGAAACGGTACAAAGTTCAGTTGAGTAAAGGTGTATTTTGGGTATGAGTGTGCGTGGAGGGAGGTGTTGCTTGGAAGTGAAAAGGTGAGAATGTAGGGATTAGGTGGCTGGATGCGTAAGTGAAGAGAGAGAGAGAGAGGGGGGAGACAAAGAGAGAGAGAGTAAAAGTTTTGGCGGATATGGGGGCTGATATGGAGGTGGAAAGCTTGGGGTGGGATGGATGGATGTGTGAGGAATGCGTGTGTGCATGTGTGTGTGCGTGCGTGCGTGTGTGTGTGTTTGTGTGTGTGTGTACGTGCGTGCGTGTGTGTGTGTATGTGTGTGTTTTGTTGTGTGTTCGTGTGTGTGTGTGTGTGTTTGTGTGTGTGTGTGGTGTGTGTGCTTGTGTGCGTGTGTGAGTGTTTGTGTGTGTGTACGTGCGGTGCGTGCGTGCGTGCGTGGTTGTGTGTGTGTGTGTGTGTGTGTGTGTGTGTGTGTGTGTGTGTGCCCGCGTACATATCACTGCGTGTAGATATATTCGTGTTAACTTTACATTATACAAATGTAAGTGAGATCATTCAAAGTAGTCATTTTCATAGTGAACTTTTTCTTTTTTGTATTCTCAGCTGCACACAGTTATGCAATATGGTGCTGGAATTTGGGCGTGTGATGAAAGTATAGACATTGGAAAATACATTTGTTTTCTTTAAAACGTTGGCTTGAAAGCTGACATTCAAATTCAAGATGATCTTGTGTATGAAGATCTTGGTAGATATCCAGTCATTTTAAACGCCTACATAAGATGCATTATTTATTGGCTAAAACTAACCAGGATGGATAACATCAGGTTGGCCTTTTAAAGCTTATGAGTTTATAATGTAGATAACAATGGTAAGAAGACTTGGGCTACCAGAGTTCAACTACGTTTGTGTTTTTTTGGATTTGGCTGTGTACGGGGGGAAAACAAACAAACAAAAAAACCCAAAAAAAACAAAACAAAACAAAAAAACGTAGTGTACCTCTGGATTCTTGAGAGGTTTAAACATCGAACTATTGCTTGTACAAGGCGAGATTGGCATGAACATATACGTAATGCTGACATATACATACATACATACATACATATATACATACACTCATACATACATACATACATACATATATACATACATATATACATACATACATTCATACATAATATATATATATATATATATATATATATATATATATATATATATATATATATACTCTCCCCTTTTAGGGCGGGTCGCCGGGGTGCATCGCCACCCATGTTTATTTATTTATTTATTTATTTTGTTGTTGTTGTTGAGAGGCCTGGGAAATGAAATTATCTTTCCAATATTTTATGCCAGGGCAGCCGGACGAATGCCCTGCTCTTCACGATTTTCAACTGCCGTGGGATGTTCCAGCGTGCGCAGACCAGAAGGCACACTGGTTCGACTCATTTTTCGACTCTTTCCCAAGGACTAGACTGTCATTTTGATTTTGCGGTCAATCAAAACTGATGAGAAAAATCGAGGTCTCAACGGGGAACGAACCTTGGAAATGGTATGCCAACGTCTGAACCATCCTGCCACCTTTCTCAACATGTGTGTGTGTGTGTGTGTGTGTGTGCGTGCGTGCGTGCGTGCGTGTGTGTGTGTGTGTGTGTGTGTGTGTGTGTGTGTGTGTGTGTGTGTGTTGTGTGCCCGTGTGTGTGTGTGTGTGTGTGTGTGTGTGTGTGTGTGTGTGTGTGTATGTGTTTTGAGACTATGTGTATTTGCACGCACACACAGGCTCCTGCTCTTGATCTGAGACCCCTCTCCACCCCCACCCACCCCCCCAAAAAAAAGAAGAGAGAGAGAGTGAGAGAGAGAGAGAAAGAAAGAAAGAGACAGAGAGACAGAGAGACAGAAGAGACAGAGACAGAGACAAAGGGACAGAGAGTGACATCCGAAATATAATCAGACATTCAGACAATCACAGAACTACAGCGGAACAGTTGAGAATGAATGCCACGAAGACAAAGATATCCATCATCATTGTCAGGAAAGGCATGTGGATAAGTGTATGAGCGGGAAGGAAGGATGGAAAAACTTACTTCTCGAACTAAGAAACTGCAGGCGTTGATGTCGACTACCTTGCTGGTGGAGGAATTGAATATCTGGATGGCTGCTTCACATTCGGCGGATTTGGAGTTGTTCCTAGAATTACAAAGAAAAGAAAACAAAGAACCTCTTATGTAAAGTATATTACCGATGACTTGAATATATGTTAAAGTTTAAATCTTGTGATGTGCTTGTAACTATGCTTTGCCAAAATTACATGTTATTTTCTTCCGTTAAAATGTTGATTTAATAAAAACCAAGAAAAGAAAAAGTTCAGACGGGCACAATAGTCAAGTGGTTAGGGAACTGATCTATCAATTAGAAGATCCGGATTCAAACCTTCCTGGGCACCGCCTGGTTGGTGGAGGCTGCAATTATTTCCGGCCTTCAAGGTCAGTGTATACGCGGTCCTGCTCGTGCCTGAACCCTGCATGTGTGAGCTCACGCAAAACATCAGGCACGCACGTTAAAGATCCTGTAAATCATGGCGGTGTTTGAGGACGAAACACGAGTGAGTGTTTGAGAGTTTGCTCAAAAGAAATTTATCGTGCTCGGACAGTTCCATATGCGCTCAACCAAGATCTGTCAGCAATTAACTGACAGAATTTTTGAGCCTGCGCAATACCCTAAGCACTGGCAGGTTCTTGAAAATACACGAAATCACACGGTAATACACGCTTCCTTTTCATGCACACTCCCGAAAATGGAGTGTACCTTATGGAATTCTGAATCTGTTCGAGATACAGTTTTCGCACTTGGCACACTCCTGCATGTGCTGTACGCACAATTCTAATTTACACAAAACCTGTATCCCGAGAGGGAAGAGAGAAGGGACCTACCTACATTTGTTTTGGGCATTAAGCCCACATGCTTAGTCTGACTGAGACAGTCAGCGAAAGAAAACGGCCGATACAAGAGACAGAGGGCTCCTAGTAATTAAACATGCCATACACCGCAACAAGTATTGTTGTTGCTGGTATTGTTGAATATAATTGCACGGTGGACAACTGCTATGATAATGATAATGATAATAATGATAGCAATAATGATGATGATAATAATACTAATAATAACAATAAAATAACTGTTACTATGATGATATTGATCATACATGATAATGCTGATTATGACAATGGTGATGATAATGGTAGCGATGATAATAATGATGATGGCGATCGATGACGACGACGGTGATGATGATGATGATGATAAGAAGAAGAGGAAGAAGAATTACAATAGTAAAATAGTAATATAATAATAGTAACTATAATGATGATGATAATAATGATGCTGCTGGTGCCGGCGGTGGTGGTGGCGATGATGATGATGGTGGTGGTTGTGATAATGGTGGTGGTGGTGGTGATGCAACGAACATGTACTGTTTGCGCCACGCAGATGGAATTAATATCATTACTGTGATGATGATGATGGTGATGGTGATGATGACGATGATTAGTCGCAGTATTAGTATTATTATCATCATCTGTATCATTATCATTGGTTTTTCCAATTTGAAGGTATGGGTTCCAACTCCCGGGTACCGCCTAATGGATAAAGGATAGAGGTTTTCACGATCTCCCAGGTCAGCGTACATGCAGACCTGCTTTTGTTTGAATCCCCATCGAGTGTAGGTACGCCCGACATCAAATACACGCGTTAAAGGTCCCGTAAGCCATGTGTGTGTTTGATGGCTGAAGGACACACAAAAATACTCGGCATGCACTCTCCCGACAAAGGAGTGTGACTGCCTTAATAGCGGGGTAAAAAAAAAAGGGCAATACGTGTAAAAGCCCACTCGGATATTTGAGTGCACGTGGGAGTTGGAGTCCACACACACACACGCACGCACGCACGCACGCACGCACGCACGCACGCACCACACACACACACACACACACACACACACACACACACACACACACACACACACACACACACACACACACACACACACACATCAACTCACGTCTGAAGAGGCGCATCAGACAAGACGTCATACAGAATGGCGGTATTGGCGTGGTTGAGGTTCAGTTCCACTGCCCTGTCATGGAACAGATTTGCGTCATCACCAGGACTGCCGCAGATAGCACTTGGGTAAGTTCCGTAGTCTTGCACGAACTGTTCACATAGAAAGTGCCGTCAATAAAACAAACAAACAAACAAACACAGAACGCCTGAAGTCAGAGATACCAGAACTGCAGGCGCTTCCTTAGAAAACATAATACCATGCAATATGATGCAAATGTCTACAGGTCGTACATAGTTGACGAAAATGACGATCGCCTATTGAAGGTCTTGCGCCTCAACACGATTCATTCTCAGATGTGAACGTTCCCCTCCAGTCCCCCTCCCCTCCCCTCCCCCAATCCGTCTTATCACGCCAGTGAACGCGGGAAGAAAGTTTCTGGCTTTTACAATTCCTCCGACCGCTGCGTTCCATGGCAGCCAATAGGAACTAAAAAAAAAACCAAAAAAACAACACCTGCCGCATTCATCGCCAGATTTGGCTTGAACATGTCGAAAACGAACGAAAGAAAGAAGAAGAAGACAACTAAACACAAATAAAAAAAATAAATAAATAAAAAAAACGAGAAAGAAAAAGAACAATACCCAATCCCCGCCTTTACACAAAATAACAAAACACCATCACATTTAAAAATAGACGAAAGCATTCCTTACGGTTGCATTGGAAGGAGCCATGACGCTAAGCCCGGGAAGCTGCGAGGAGTGGAGGGGGTGGTGGGGATTGAATGCGCGGTACTTGATTCGTGTTTGACACTGGGGGATATCCAGCATGGCGAAGTTGTTGACTTCGTCCCAGGACGGGTAGATATTCACACCCTGCACATTGCCTTGAGAGCTGCCCCAGATGGTGTCCCTGTGCGTGGTCTGGGCTTTGTACTGTAAAAGAGTAGTTAGGAGGTTGAAGCTGGGTAGGCTGTGGTTATATCTATTTTTGTATTGTTTTTGGTTGGTTTGTTTGTTTGTTTGTTTGTTTTTGTCACAGTGGAATTAGCACGTGAAATTCTGACTGCTGTTCCCGCGAGAACACGTCACCGTAGTGCAGGGCAAAAAAATTAAGAATAACGTATGGGTGTTTATCTGTTTACGTCTAACGTGGATTTTTCTTCATAGTTTTGCTAGGTACAATTTTGCTAGGGTCAGTTCTTTTGTTCATAGACAGCCGAGGCTTTGTGCACTGACTGGGGGGTGGGGGTGGGGGGGGGGGATGGGCTTTCTGTCATGTGAGACGAGTTATATAGACTAGCTGGTTGTGTTGTGCGTCAGACCTTTAATTACTTTTTATTTACTTTATGTATATGTTCCTTTTTTGAAGATAAGATACACAGATACACATGCTATTTACATGTAACCAAGATTATTCCTATGATAGACTGATGCAATAAAGTAAAAAATATGGACTAGGTAAAATAGGCTTATAGAGCCTCGTGGGTTTATGTGCAGGCTTAAGGCTTGTACCATGATCACCATACACATGGCACCTGTGACGTTAGTGCATGTGGAATTCGTTCCGAGTGCGGAGCCGTTATCTTGAGAAACTGAAACTGAAACTTTTGTTGCTGTAGGATATTAGCTAATTGCAGAAAATGAAAGGCACCTACAAAACCTTGTGAATATATTAGAAATAGAAAGCAAAGGTAAGGGGTTGGAACTAAACAGCAGGAAGACTAAAGTCATGGTGATCAGTAAAAAACATGAAATCCCTCCCTGCAGAATAACAGCAAATGGCACAACCTTGACACAGGTTAATAAGTTCAAATACCTGGGAACGGTCATTTCATCAGACGGCAGATGCACATCAGAAATAGCTGGCAGAATCGGCCAAGCCAAAACAGCATTCAAGAAGATGACAAGCATTCTTACCAACAAATACCTATCAATTAACATCAGAAAGAGAGTCCTTGAATGTTATATAGAACCAATACTGTTGTACGGATGCGAGGCGTGGACAGTCAGCAAGCAAAGCCAGAGCAAGATTGAGGCAGCCGAGATGTGGTTTCTCAGAAGAATGTTGAGAGGTCCATGAACAGCAAAGAAAACAAACGAGACAGTTTTGATGGAGGCAGACACAAGTAGATCACTCATAAGGAAGATTAGGAAAAGACAGGCAACATTTATAGGCCATTTTATGAGGAAGGGGGATTTGGAGCACCTGGTCACAACGGGAAAGCTGGAGGGAAAGAGAGCACCAGGTAGACCCAGGGAGAGAATGCTGGACGGACTTGCAGAGTGACTGGGGATGAGGAGGGTGGGGGAGATGCTAGGGGCAACGAGAGATAGAGATGATTGGAAGTCCATGGTCACCAACGCCATGCGGCAGGGCACCTGATGATGATGATGAGGAGGAGGATATTAGCGTGTGCTGAGTGCGTGCTGCATACTCAACCTCTGTTTATCACGTCCTCCAAGAGACTACCACCAGTCTGTTTATCACGTCCTCCAAGAGACTACCACCAGTCTGTTTATCACGTCCTCCAAGAGACTACCACCAGTCTGTTTATACACGTCCTCCAAGAGACTACCACCAGTCTGTTTATCACGTCCTCCAAGGGACTACCACCATTCTGTTTATCACGTCCTCCAAGAGACTAGCACCAGTCTGTTTATCACGTCCTCCAAGAGACTACCACCAGTCTGTTTATCACGTCACCAAGAGACTACCACCATTCTGTTTATCACGTCCAAGAGACTAGCACCAGTCTGTTTATCACGTCCTCCAAGAGACTACCACCAGTCTGTTTATCACGTCCACCAAGAGACTACCACTAGTCTGTTTATCACGTCCTCCAAGAGACTACCACCAGTCTGTTTATCACGTCCTCCAAGAGACTACCACCAGTCTGTTTATCACGTCCACCAAGAGACTAGCACCAGTCTGTTTATCACGTCCTCCAAGAGACTAGCACCAGTCTGTTTATCACGTCCTCCAAGAGACTAGCACCAGTCTGTTTATCACGTCCTCCAAGAGACTACCACCAGTCTGTTTATCACGTCCACCAAGAGGACTAGCACCATTCTGTTTAGCACGTCCTCCAAGAGACTAGCACCAGTCTGTTTATCACGTCCTCCAAGAGACTACCACCAGTCTGTTTATCACGTCCTCCAAGAGACTACCACCATTCTGTTTATCACGTCCACCAAGAGACTAGCACCAGTCTGTTTATCACGTCCTCCAAGAGACTAGCACCAGTCTGTTTATCACGTCCACCAAGAGACTAGCACCAGTCTGTTTATCACGTCCTCCAAGAGACTAGCACCAGTCTGTTTATCACGTCCACCAAGAGACTACCACCAGTCTGTTTATCACGTCGTCCAAGAGACTACCACCAATCTGTTTATCACGTCGTCCAAGAGACTACCACCAGTCTGTTTATGACGGTCGTCCAAGAGACTACCACCAGTCTGTTTATGACGTCGTCCAAGAGACTACCACCAGTCTGTTTATCACGTCGTCCAAGAGACTACCATCAGCTTAGATTTTGTAGGAGGAGGAGATAGGGGTGGGGGGGGGGGGAGAAAGAGAAACATCCCTGTCTGATTCGTGATTCGACCTCGAGTTGTATCGCATCCTAGTCAGGTGCATGAACTACTGAAGCACTTTGACTTCAGTTGCATGCCATTCTCATGGAGCATCTTTCTTTCTGATATAATTTTAAGCACTGCGCGTCTTTTCATCCAATAGTGGTCTATTTTCGTGTGTGTGTTTGTGTGTGTGTGTGTGTGTGTGTGTGTGTGTGTGTGTGTGTGTGTGTGTGTGTGTGTGTGTGTGTGTGTGTGTGTGTGTGTGGCTCGTGGTTGTGTGTGTTTCTCTCTCTCTCTCTCTCTCTTACTCTCTCTCTCTCTCTCTCTCTGTGTGTGTGTGTGTGTGTGTGTGTGTGTGTGTGTGTGGTTTTCGTTTTTCCTTTTTTTTCTTGTTTGTTGTCTTTCCCCATCCTCCACCCCACCCTCCACCCAATACGTTTTTTCCCCGACACGTTTGTCGCGTGATAGTTTTGATGGAACTTCTAGTAGCACTAGTGATATAAATGATTTAAATAGTAGTAGTTGGACCAGTAGTGGTTGTAGTAGCAGTAGTAGTAGTAGTAGTGGTAGCAGTAGTAGTAGAACTTGTTGTGGTCGTGATGGTGGTTATACTGGTGGATGTGGTGGTGGTTCCAGTAACAGCAATAACAGTAGTAGCGGCAGATGTGGTCGTCGCCATCGGAGTTGTAGTAGTATAGTGATGCTGGAGGTCGTGGTGGTGGTTCCAGTAATGGCAATGACATATACAGCAGTAGCAGTATCAGCAGCAATAGCAGCAGCAGCAGTAGCAGCAGCAGCAGCAGTATGTGGTAGTAGTAGAAGTAGTATTTTAGCAGTAGTAACAGCAGCAGCAGTAGTGGTAGTAGTAGAAGTAGTATTGTAGCAGTAGTAACAGCAGCAGCAGTAGTGGTAGTAGTAGAAGTAGTATTGTAGCAGTAGTAACAGCAGCAGCAGTAGTGGTAGTAGTAGAAGTAGTACTGTAGCAGTAGTAACAGCAGCAGCAGTAGTGGTAGTAGTAGAAGTAGTATTGTAGCAGTAGTAACAGCAGCAGCAGTAGTGGTAGTAGTAGAAGTAGTACTGTAGCAGTAGTAACAGCAGCAGCAGTAGTGGTAGTAGTAGAAGTAGTATTGTAGCAATAGTAACAGCAGCAGCAGTAGTGGTAGTAGTAGAAGTAGTATTGTAGCAGTAGTAACAGCAGCAGCAGTAGTGGTAGTAGTAGAAGTAGTATTGTAGCAGTAGTAACAGCAGCAGCAGTAGTGGTAGTAGTAGAAGTAGTACTGTAGCAGTAGTAACAGCAGCAGCAGTAGTGGTAGTAGTAGAAGTAGTACTGTAGCAGTAGTAACAGCAGCAGCAGTAGTGGTAGTAGTAGAAGTAGTATTGTAGCAGTAGTAACAGCAGCAGCAGTAGTGGTAGTAGTAGAAGTAGTATTGTAGCAGTAGTAACAGCAGCAGCAGTAGTGGTAGTAGTAGAAGTAGTATTGTAGCAGTAGTAACAGCAGCAGCAGTAGTGGTAGTAGTAGAAGTAGTATTGTAGCAGTAGTAACAGCAGCAGCAGTAGTGTGGTAGTAGTAGAAGTAGTATTGTAGCAGTAGTGACAGCAGCAGCAACAGCAGCAGTAGTGGTAGTAGTAGAAGTAGTATTGTAGCAGTAGTAACAGCAGCAGCAACAGCAGCAGTAGTAGGAATTGTAGCAGAGAACAAGTGTTAGAACACTGTACACTGTAAGTGCGTGTATGTGGGTATATGTCACCATCATGTGCCCTGCCGCATGGTGTTGGCGATCATAGCTCTCCATATGTGTCGATCCCTAGTTGCCGCAAGCATATCTTCCACCCTCTCTGTCCCCAGCCGCCTTGTAAGTCCGTCCAATGTTTTCTCCCTGGGTCTAACTGGTGCTGTTTTCCCTCCAGCTTTCCCGTTGTGACCAGGTGCTCTAATTCCTCTTTTCTCATATAATGGCCTGTAAATGTTGTTTGTCTCTTCCTAATCTTCCTTATCAATGATCTTCTTGTGTCTGTCGCCATCAAGACTGTCTCGTTTGTTTTCCTTGCTGTCCATAGAACTGTCAACATTCTTCTTAGAAACCATATTTCGGCTGCCTCAATCTTGTTTTGGCTTTGCGTGTTGACTGTCCACGCCTCATAACCGTATAACATTATCGGTTCTATGTAATATTAAGAACTCTCTTCCTGATGTTAATTGATAGGCATTTATTGGTAGGAATGCTTTTCATCTTTTTGAGTGCTGTTTTGGCTTGGCTGGTTCTGCTGTTGCCTATTTCTGATGTACATCTGCCATGATCGCCAATGCCATCTGATGATGATGATGATGATCTGCCATCTGGTGAGATGACCGTTCCCAGATACTTAAACTTATCAACCTGTCGGAAGGTTGTGCAGTTTGCTGTTATTTTGCATGATGGGATTTCATGTGTTTTACTGATTACCATGGCTTCCGTCTTCTTGCTATTTGGCTCCAACCTTTTATTTTTGCTCTCTATTTCTATTATATTCACAAGGTTTTGTTGGTCCCTTTCATTTTCTGCAATTAGCACGGTTTCGTCTGCGTAACGAATGTTGTTCATTGATTTCCTCCAACCTTTATTCCAGGGCATTCTTCTAGGTTTCTCATGATGGTTTCGCTGTAAAGTGAAAACAGATCTGGTGACAGAACACAACCTTGGCTGACTCCTCTGTTGATATTTTGGAAAGAGCTTATATCGTTTTCTATTCTCATTGCAGCTGTTTGTTCCCAATACATATTTCTGATTATTCGTAGATCTTTTCCATCAATATTGAGTCTTTCTCGTTGGTTGATTAATTCTTCATGACTTACCCGATCGAAAGCCTTCGTATAATCAACAAAGCATAAATAAAAATCCTTCAACTCGACTGACCTCTCTATGATAGTTCTTAGGATGTATATGGCATTAATAGTCCCTTTCCCATAAATCCACACTGTTTTTCTGCTATAACTCTTTCGATTCTATTCCTTGTCCTCATCATGATTATTTTAATAATATTTTTTGTTACATGACTCATCAAACTGATTGTACGATGCAGTTCGCATTCTATAGCCCCTGTTTTCTTTGGAAGTGCAATAAAAATTAATTTTGACATATCTTTTGGGATTTTTCTGATGTCATAAGTTTCATTCAGGAGGACTGTTATTTTTTTTAAATACCAAATTCCTGCAGGGCTTTAATCATCTCCGTAGTAATATTGTCTGGTCCTGGCGCGAGAAATTTCCTCTTTTCTGTCACTTTTTGTTTCTGCCTTGTTCCTTTGCTTTCTGTCATTTGTTCCTATCATTTTCTGCCCTGCTGGTCCATTCACCTGTATGTGTTCGATGAAGTCTTACATACTTTCTCTTAGGATTCATAATCGGGCACATATATTAAGTACAGTATTTGGCTCTAG
>CM060313.1:74014115-74021615 GCA_030674185.1 Monoplex corrugatus
AAGTCAGAGGATCGGAGGTAGAGCGGAGGGTACGTGAGGGAAGATAGATCTCAAGTAGGTTTGACAGGTAATCGGGGGCTACGTTATTGAGGCTTTTGTAGCACATGGTGTCTAGTTTGTACTGTATGCGCTTTGATACAGGGAGCCAGTGAAGTTGTGCCAGGAGAGGAGATATGTGGTCAGCTTTTTTCTTTTTGAGTACAAGGCGTACAGCATTGTTTTGAATGCGCTGTAGGATGTGAATGGTGGAGGCAGGAAGACCAGACAGGAGTGAATTGCAATAGTCAATGCGAGACATTATGAAGGAGAGAACGAGTTTTGCAGTTGTTTCGACAGAGAGATACTTCCTGATCAGGCTTATACGATGGAGATGATAGTAGCAAGATCTGGCAGTTTGAGAAACAAAGTTGTTCATGGAGAGGGTAGAGTCAATGCAGACACCAAGGTTTTTAGCTGAATCAGAAATTGGGACTGATGTGTTACATAATGGGAGAGAAAGAGGAGGCAGCTGAGAAAGTTTCTGACGGGTGCCAATGAGGATAGCTTCTGTCTTGTCGTCATTAAGCTGAAGTCTATTGTGTGTCATCCAGTTCTTAATGTCCGAGTAACACTCAGTGGTGCGTGTCAGGAGGCGCTGTATATTATCAGGTGAGTCACTGTCTTGAAGTTGGGTGTCATCAGCATAGAAGTGGTGTTTTATAGAGTGGGAGTTCATGATGGTGGACAGGGGGGAGGTGTAAAGAGTGAAAAGAACAGGGCCAAGGACAGATCCTTGTGGAACACCACAGGTCAGGTATGCAGGTTGAGAGTAAGTGCCATTGATGAGAACAGTTTGTTTTCTGTTTGATAGATATGAAGTGAACCAGGAGAGAGCAATGTCAGAGATGCCAAAAGTATGATGAAGTCTAGAAAGGAGAATACCATGATGAATGGTATCAAAGGCTGCAGACAGATCAAGGAGTGTGAGGAGAGAGACTTTGCCAGTATCAGTTGCAAGGAGGAGATTTTGAGAATGTGTAGTAGGGCAGTTTCAGTGCTATGGCACTGGCGGTAGGCTGACTGGAAAGGATTGAGGAGATTGTTGGCAGACAGGTGAGAGTTCAGCTGGTTGAGGACGACTTTTTCAAGGAGTTTTGACAAGAAAGAGAGATTAGAGATAGGCCGGTAATTTTTCAGTTCATTTGGGTCTAAATTGTGTTTCTTGAGGAGAGGGTGAACAATAGCAGACTTGAAAGAATCTGGGACAGTTCCAGTTTGAAGAGAAGTGTTGATGATGTCAGTGATGAATGGGAGGAGAGTAGGGAGACAGTCGGAGTAGAGAGAACCTGGAAGAGGATCCAGTTCGCAGGTTTTAGAACGACATGGATCTGATTGTGTTGAAAATTTCTTCTTGTGAGACGGGTAAAAGTAGTAAGAGATGTGTCAGAGAAGGAAGGGTCAGGTGGGCATGGTTGACAGGGTGTCCTGTCAAGCTCGTCACGAAGAGTTTGTATTTTGGTGGTGAAATACTTGGAGAATACAGATGGGAGTTCTTCATTTGTATGTTTTGTTGGGAGAGGTAAATCTTTTCGTGTGCCAAGGAGATGATTCATGGTTGTAAAGAGTTCTTTTGAAGAAGAGGCATTCAGGATTTTGGTTTGGAAATAGCTTGTTTTTGCAGATGCAATGAGGGTGGATACTTTTGTTTTAGAGGCTTGGAAAAGTTGCCTGTGTACTGTGAGTTTGGATTTGCGCCAGCGGCGCTCTGCTCTGCGGCGGGCACGTTTTGCACAGGCAATCTCATGAGTGAGCCAGGGGGTAGGGGGGGGTCAGGTAAAAGACGGGTTGTGGCTGGAGCATGAGTGTCCAGAAGATGGTGGAGAGTAGTATAGAATTCATCGGCAAGGTTATGTGACTTTTCAGAAAGGAGACGGGAGGCATCAGATGAAAATGTGGAGAGGTCGATAGATTTGAGATTGCGTCGAGTCACTGTGCGCATGGTACGGGAAGGAGGAGAAATGTCAAGAGAACAGAGAATTGCAGAGCGGTCAGATGGAAGGGCTGAAGATAGACGGGTAGAAAGAACTGTTCACCACATTACAGTTCTACAACTGGTGACAAAACACAACCTTGCCTGACTCCTCTGTTGATATTTTGGAAAGAGCTTATATAGTTTTCTATTGTCATTGCAGCTGTTTGTCCCCAATAATATTTCTGATTATTCGTAGATCTTTCCCATCAATATTGAGTCTTTCTAGTTGGTTGATTAATTCTTCATGTCTTACCCGATCGAAAGTCTTGGTATAATCAACAAAGCGTAAATATGAATCCTTATTCAACTCGATTGACCTCTCTATGATATTTCTTAGGATGTATATGGCATTGATAGTTCCTTTCCCTTCCGCTGCTATTTCACTTTTGATTCTATTCCTTGTTCTCATTATGATTATTCTTAATTGGATTTTTGTTACATGACTCATCAAGCTGATTGTACGATAGATTTCGAAATTCTATAGCCCCTGTTTTCTTTGGAAGTGCAATGAAAATTGATGTTGACATATCTTTGGGAATTTTTCCGATGTCATAAAGTTCATTTAGGAAGACTGTTACTTTTTCAATATCAATTTCCTCCTGGGCTCCAATCATCTTTGTAATAATATTGTCTGGTCTTGGGGTTTTCCTGGTTTCATCTTTTCCAGTGCTGCTCTAAATTCATCTTTCGTAATGGGTGGTCCTTCAACATTCTTTCTTATAATGTGTTCTTCGTTTCTGTCATCGTCAAAAAGGTCTTTAATGTACTCTCCCCATGTATCTAATATCATTTTTCCATGATAAGCGTACCATCTTTCGATTTTAAGCTACCACTGATGAGCGTGTCTTTTTCCTGTGGACAATTTCTTGAATTCTTCTGTACATACCCTGAGGATCTGTTTTGAGTCGGTCTTCTATTTCTTTGCACTTTATTTTCAGCCAAGCTTCCTTAGCTTCATTGCATCTATTCCTGAATTCTTTGTTTATCTTTCTGTATCTTTCCTCTTTTCCCTTTGCCTTCCTCCATTCTGTTATCAAGCCTAGAATTTCTTTTGTCATCCAGTTCTTTTTTGCTTTTCTATCTACTCTAGGAATTTGTTCACAAGCTTCATTATTGAGTTTCTCAACTTTGTCCATATTCTTCTTGTTTTGTCTGGCCATGAATGTTTTTCTTGGGAAAGTACGATTGTGGTTTCCCGTTGTTCTTTAATTGATATTTTCACTGAGCGTGTGATGTTTTCGATTACGTATAGTTGTAGATACATTATTCATGCAATACAGTATTGATATGTTGTTTCTGTTTTGTTCAGTGTTTTGAATTCTCAGGTTCATGTTCCCATTCGTGAAAATATTTGTGAGAATATAAAAGTATGGGAAACATGTCTACTGAACGGACGCTTTCAGTGTGCCAAATTTTCGCTGCAAATGAGCAAATCCTATCATCAGAGTAGTGAATTGTTCATCTTAGTAAGAAAACTTTGCATTAACTTTTACATAAAGAAGTTAAAGATAAGGGTAACAAAACCTACACATTCAACAAGAAATGAAACAGAAAGGTAAAAACAAAAATTGTTTAGAAATGAAAGCAACACTGTTCGCTCAGATCACAACAAGATATTAGTAGAAGTTTTTCATACTACACACTTATGCACAAACACAAAGTCAACATAACTCTCACAACATCAAAACATTAAATGAGGATACTACTGGAAATTTTCATACGGCACACTTATACATGTATCATCAAGCCAACAATAATCTAAAACATACCAGAACGTCAAAAAAGGATATTACTTGTCACAAACGCACATATGTAAGTTCCATTCGTACATTTCTTCTTCTCTCAGAACATCTTGGCTGGGTGGAAGGGGAGGAATTTTGAGCTTTTTTCTTGGATAGTACATGATATTATGCAGTTTGCATTAGTGGGTTGGCTACTCCTTTTTCCTTCGTGTTTTGACCGTGTTTCGATGGTTAATTACGCGTGGGTCATGTATCTCGGGTGTTGCAAGTATTGTATTTGGTTATCTAAGTTCATCTCTAGAGGCCTATAAATATGCTGGCCATATTCTATCATCCTTGATCATAAGTCTCCCTAGTGTGCCGTCAAACCTAAGAATGACTACTTTGCTAAACAAACGCTCGGTCAGATTTTCTGATAGAGCTAGGTTGTAGATGGACTTGTGTCCTAGAGCCTAGAAGAAGATGAAGAAGTTGATGTGTCGTCATTTGCAGCCGTCATGGGAGTCCTTCAGTGCAGATGAAAGGCTGTCTTCTGCATTGTGGCATTTTGTTGGATCTGAAATTTGAGTTTTGTGAGGTGTGCCCGGCCCGCAATGTCTGCTACCAAAAGCGCCAGTGTCAGTCATCATGGGTTGTAGAATTGTGAAGTGTAGAACGGTGACTTGTGGACTTATGAAGTATGCAATGATAAATTGTAGAACTGTAATGTGGTGAACGGTGAATTGTGGAACTGAGAAATGTGGAACTGTCAGTTGCGAGACTGAATGATAGAACTATGAATTACAAAATTGCAAATCCTAAAACTTTGAATGTAATGCTAACCTCATTGCAGCCTGCTTCTTCATGACATAAATTTCTGTAATTTATAAAACGGCGTCAATGCATGTGGTAACTCAAATTGAGAGATACTGAATACATTTTTATATGAAGAGTATATAAAGACCTCTACCTAGTAGTTGTGCTGGTAACTGAAGGGGTAGATTGAACAACTTATGTTTTTATATGAATATTTCGGGGCATTATCTTGCGGTTCCGCTGGTAGCTCAAACATTACATCATAGATTTTTATGTAAGAATACACCATGGCCACAACCTTTTGGTTGTTGGTAACTCAGCGTATATTGATAACAATTTTTGCACAAGAGTATACCAGAACATACCATTGTCAAGACGTTGTTGTAAGAGTAACTCCACATATACTCATATAGCCATCAGACAGAAGAGCCTAGATTATGATGTTTGACTTGTGGCTTGGAAATGGAAGTGATAGTTAAATGAATGCGCGCGCTTATAGTGTCACACTGTTTGCTGCTGTTTTTCATCGATGTGTGTGTAAAAAGAGGGAAAAGAAATAAATCAAACTGTGTTGTTTTGTTAACTGTTCAAACCAGGTATCGACTTGTGTTGTTTCAAACTGTGTTGTTTTGTTAACTGTTCAAACCAGGTATCGACTTGTGTTGTTTCAAACTGTGTTGTTTTGTTAACTGTTCAAACCAGGTATCGACTTGTGTTGTTTGTGATTTTTGGTCAGCTGTGTAGGGCTAGCTGTTGGAAAGTTTTTTGTTTGTTTTCTTTATAGTTTTGTTTTTTTGTCTTGTTCAGATCTTAGAACGGTTTAACGTTAGTACATTAATTTCGTATCACACACCACGCCATTATGTCAGCAACAATCTTAGACAGATCAAGGTACCAAAGGGGTTATTAGTATTTTTTTCGCGCCACATACTTACATACGTACACTAAGTCAACGCAAACTCAAGACATCAGAAGAAACACATCTTACTGGTTAGTGGTGCAGCGAGACAGATGAACTCCAATGAATCAAGCCCTACAAAGAGTTTTCAGAACGTTGTCTGTCAGCGTCCAAAGATCAAGAAGCTTTATATGGGCCCCTTCAGACCCCCTTCAGACCCAGTTCCACCCTAGATCCACGTTGCCACGTCCTCCTTCATGTCATGGACGATATATGGAAGGATAGGTTGCACGTCACAGCTGTGCCTTTGATCCCGAAGGTGTGTTTTCTTCATCAAGTTTGTTTCGGTGTTGTACGGGTGACACCGAGTTGGGTGTAAATTAAAAATGTTGGCTGAGAGTTTGTTCAGCGCTGAGGAAAACATAGACCAGCGACTCTGGGTAAAGATCAGGATTTATAATTGTATGGAATATGGTAAATGGGTGGGTTTTTTTTTATTTTAGTTTAACTTTTTTTTGTATTTATAAAGAAAGGGACATAAGTAAAAACACATGTCAGAGAGAGGGGAATGGGACGGAAAGAAGTCACTAGAGGAAAGTTTAGAATCACGAAGTTGAATTTTTTTTTACAGAGAATGTGGAACCGTGCTTACCTTATTCTTGCCATTTAGAATCTCTCTCCCCCCCCCCCCCCCAAAAAAAAGGCCACTTTGCTCGACACGAGAAGAAAATGTAATGCATTTGTTGTTCCGTTCTTTGTTTGTGTATCGACTACTGTACACACACACACACACACACACACACACACACACACACACACACACACACACACAACACACACACACACATACACACACACACATACACACACACACACACACACACACACACACGCACACACACACACACACACACACCCTCACACACACATATATACACACATACATACACACACACACACATACACAACACAATATGTATGTGTGTGTGTGTGTTGTGTGTGTGTGTGTGTGTGTGTGTGTGTGTGTGTGTGTGTGTGTGTGTGTTTTCAAGGACGTCCTCATACTATTTGTAGAATTTCAGGCCGTACATATTTCATCAAGTAGTATACTTAAAATGGACGTGATTGAAAGAAAAGAATGGTCGGGGATTAAAATTGTGTTATGGTGATTAAGGTGGTGGCGGTGGTGGTGGTGACAGTGGTGGAGATGGTGGTTGTGTGTGTGTGGTGTGTGTGTGTGTGTGTGTGCGTGCGTGCGCGCGTGTGTGTGTGTGAGTACGTGTGTGTGTTTATTTGTTTGTACGCATGGTGAATGTGTGTGCGAGACCGTGTGCGTGTGTGCAAAAACATACGCTTACATATACACGTGAGTCATCAGTGAGATAAAGATAAAGGAACAGATATACACGTAGGGACATATTGATCCAGGAACATATGTCTCCCCCACATTGTCCATTCTGTTATGGGTTGTGATTAATTACACCCGTGTGTTGCCCAACAAACTATACAAACTTAAACTAATAGTGGAACGTGTGGCTTATTAGGTAAAGCAAATCTCTGCATTCTGGGTTCGAATCACAGAACGGACAGGAATTCTCCTCTCTGGCCCCACTCAATGCATGTAAGCCAATGTGAATGTTGCTGTTTTAATTGTAGGGTCTTTGACTGCGTACAAAGTAAACTTGTGGAGTTGGGAAGGGGACTTACTCTCAACCTGCATATCTGACCTGTGGTGTTCCACAAGGATCTGTCCTTGGCCCTGTTCTTTTCACTCTTTACACCTCCCCCTGTCCACCATCATCAACTCCCACTCTATAAAACACCACTTCTATGCTGATGACACCCAACTTCAAGACAGTGACTCACCTGACAATATATAGCGCCTCCTGACTCGCACCACTGAGTGTTACTCGGACATTAAAAATTGGATGACATACAACAAACTTCAGCTAAATGATGACAAGACAGAAGCTATCCTCATTGGCACCCGTCAGAAACTTTCTCAGCTGCCTCCTCTTTCTCTCCCATTATGTAACACATCAGTCCCAATTTCT
>CM060313.1:74026615-74046615 GCA_030674185.1 Monoplex corrugatus
ATAGCATTCTCAAATTTCTGTAGGAGCCGGTTAAGCCCGAAAAATCTCACAGCGATTTTGATAGGACTGATAGGATTCGAACCCACAACCTTCTGCTCGTAGGTCCGTTGTGCTAACCACTGCACCACGGTGAATGATAAAGTAAGAGCAGTGAATTTCATTCTCGTGGGGAAGTCCCCAGCATCATAGCTCATAATAATACACGAGGAAACTGAGAGCTGGCGGACAGCTGTTACTGAATGGGGGGACATGCTCGCAGAAAGGAGACAGTAAGTTTGCTTCTGCAGACGGGCTGTATTGGCCAAATTACACACACACACACACACACACACACACACACACAACACACACACACACACACACACACACACACCACACACACACAACACACACACAACACACACACACACACAAACACACACACACACAACACACACACACACACACACACACAACACACACACACACACACACACACAAACAAACACACACACACACACACACACGCACGCACACACACACACACACGCACGCACACACAATATAGACAGACGGAGAGAAACAAAACAAGGAGTAATAACAATTGAAACAGAATCAGAGCTTTACTGTAGTGGCCTTTTTCTCTTTTTCTTTGCAGCGAGTACAGAACGATAGTAAAATACTCAGCAGACGTGTTGATGAGGTATTTGTGATTACCTCTCATAACGATACATCAATATCTCCAACAAATAAAGCACCAACGAATGTCAACAGATTAAAACGAAAGCGAAAGTTGAAAAGAACTATATCAGAATCCATGGACGTAGCGTTATGTCGTGAAATCCAAAATCCGTCAAACAGGAAAGAAAAAAAAATAAAGAAACAGAACGGACAAAGAGAAACGGTGGAGATGACGGAGAAGGGAGAAGGGGAAAAGGAGAAGAAGAAGAAGCTTAAAAGGGGTGATGAAAACGAAACATAAGAAACAAAATTAATCTGACTTCTTTTAGAATAAAAAATTTAAAAAAACTGAAGACCATTTGAAGGCAAAATAATTCTCCGTGAGTGTGTTCATAGACTATAAAGAACAAAAATCAAGCAAGCAAAAGAAACAAAACGCAGGAGAAAAGGTGCCTTCGTTTGCTCAACAAAGTACAGCGTAACAATGGAAGAAACTATGTTTGCAACACGAAGTCATTTAAACAAATTCTGGAACTCGTAGGATGTACATAGGCTAGAGGGATCCAACATCTCAAGCTTTTTATGGACAGTTGATGTTCTTGAGTCCAGAGGACCAGTCTGGATGGGTGCCACATTTGCTAAAAGCATTTTCTAGATTGGTACAGTTCGCGTTGATGTTTTGCTGCAGAGCCATGCAAGCGTTGAAAACAGCAATGGGGATGAGTTTTGACGTTTCCAAGCAGCTGCCTAGTTTGCCCTGGATAGTATGAGACAGAAACAAGAGGAAGGTCAATTTTTATTAAAATTAACCCTTCAAGTCAAATCAAGTCAGTTTTACTATCTCTGAATGAAAAAAGTGTGTAGTGGTCATCAGTCTTCAGTCACACATACCGAGGAAAAATGGTTAGAATTCAGTGGTAACAAATTGTAATCATAAAATGTTGACCATTAACAACATTTGTGCCGGATAATTATCATAAAACACAGAATTGTACTGTAACACACACACGAACGCGCGCACACACACACACACACACACACACACACACACGCACAGTACACGCGCACACGCCGCGCCACACACACAAAACACATTAATGATGATGACGATAACATGAAATGTGACATCAATTACTGATGAGCTCATCGACTGTTATGTCAACTTATTACTGTACTACCAGTCTGGATTCTAAGGGCATATAAATGTGTATGTGTACAGAGTTCTGGGTTCTGTTCTGAATACGCACGCACACATCCATCCCCACACACACACGCACGCACGCACACACTTACGCACGGACGAACAGAAATGTATGAAATCAATTAGTGTTGAAATGAGTAGTTGTTATGTCAACTTATTACAACCAATCTGTCTTACACTGTGGCTCTATTTTGGAGTTCTTCTGGCAGATACATGTGTTTTGATTTCTGGTTTCTTCATACATATTAAAACGAAACTTACTTTGGTCAGAAGGAAACCACATGTTCTGATGTCTTGCTCCTGGTCATTGGAAGTCTTAAACAGGCTGATGGACGCTTCGCATAAGCCGCTCAATTCGTTGTCCCTGTAACAAAAAGATGAATTGCCCTTTAACCTATAGTTCGTCTGGGAGTGACGTCGAAGACAAGTAAACTTTTCTGGGGACCAGTATTTTGAAGGTTGTGCCTATTGTCTGTTCTTTGCTGGTTTACCTTCTAAGGTTAGTTTGCGTACAAAGATTGTACTCATAAGCCTGGCCTTTGGTTTTATAATTATGGATGCTTGGATTTTTCAGAAAAGTGAAATTTGGTAGCTCGCAACATGTGCCTTTTGTCGCTTTCTCTGTCCATTGTTCCATTTTTGCTGAACTTTCGAAATACCTAACCTTTAATTTTGGGGAATCGCTGCCCTCTGGTTCGGACGTCTAGCTTGTAAGGTGTTCGTTCTACTGATATAACCTCTGTCTTGCTGGTGGTGATTTTCATACCAAAATATAGGTAGCCTTTGTTTACCTTGTCTATATAAATGCAGCTGTGTTTTGTCGGAGTTCATGAACCTTTGGTCATCAGCGAACAAAAGTTAATTGAGAAGGCCATCTTGAGTAATTTTGTCCGTGTAGATAATGAACAGGAGTGGTGATAAAAACACTCATTGTCGGACCCCAAATGTTACATGAAACCAGATGGAAAGTCTATATGACGTCCATTCAGTACTTTCGCAAATTGCATGGATTGCTGTCATACTGTTGTAGAATTGCCTTCATGACAAGTTTTCAGAGTTCGCTGAGTTATTCTCAACAGGTCTTCCGAGATGCATTGTTTTGGCTTTTTTTTTTTTTGGTCTGTGTAATTTTGTCTTTGAAATTTTGTCTTACAAGCTTATGCTTTTGCAATTCTTTAGTAGTCCACAGTCTGAACCAAAATTTGGAAAACGAAACACCCACGAAGAACTGAGAAAATCTCGTTTCCATAATTATGTATGTCCACGAAAAGAGACAGAAACACACACACACACACACACACACACACACACACACACACACACACACACACACACACACACACACACACACACACACTCACGCACACACACGCATGCACACACACACACACACACATACATACACACACGCGCGCGCGCGCGCGCGCGTACCCATGTCTGACCATGTCAGTCTCCCTTCTTTCATTTCAAACACGAGATTGAAAAAGATCTGTGAAGGACTCACGTCTGTGCAGGTTCGTTGGCTAAAACGTCGTATAGAATAGCGTGGCTTTTGTCCGGAAGGTTCAGCTGTTCTGCTCTGTCTAAGAAGACGCTACGTGGGTCCGATGGTGCACCGCACACACTAGCGGGATAGTCGCCCATTCCAGGAACGAACTGTTTATATTGAAAGTAATGGAAAAAATAAAAACATAAAAAATCAATCAAATTATCAATATTTCAATCAATCAATCAATCAATATTCAATTCATTCTATCAATCGATTTAATCCATCAGTCAATCAGCTCAATCAATCGTACAATCTATCCATCTATCTGTCTATCTTCCAATCAAACAATTAATCCATTATTCATTCAAGTTATCCATCAATCAAAACGACATACGTTTTATGGCAACATAATGTATATCCTTAACTATGAGACCATTCGAACAGGCGCTACAAAGTTACAAAGAGAGAATTTATCGCAAACTTCTTTAATCAGATGACCTGATGGTAAATACCCAACAACATGACCGTGTTGTTTTAATCATCTCCATGTTTACCTGAAATTTATTACAATACGTCCACATTTGGTCTCTTAACCCTTTGATTTCCGCACCCTGTCCACCAGCATCCTGCATTGTCAACCATGCTAGCAAAGCAAAAACTTAACCCTTTGACTCCCTCACCTTTTCTACCAGCTTCCTGCGTGAGTGTGTGTGTGTGTGTGTGTGTGTGTGTGTGTGTGTGTGTGTGTGTGTGTGTGTGTGTGTGTGTGTGTGTACTTCAAAGTGAATTTTATCGCATGTGTGTATGTGTGTATGTGTGTATGGTATGTATGGATGTATGTATGTATGTATGGATGTATGTATGTATGTATACCTCTATGTATCTATGTATGTATGTGTCAGTGTCTGTGTTTGCATTTGTTTATGTTTTAGAATAACTATGTACTCGCACATTTCGAAATACAGTTCCATACAAATGTTCTTAATGCTCAATGTTTTAATGTCACAAATTATTCCCATTGAATTTCTTTTTTTCCTCTCGGTGTTTGAATTACGATCTCCACATAATTTCTCAGTGATACAATACAGTTGATTTAACCACCTGTTGAAGAGAGATGATACGAAATTAAGAAAATTCAGAGGAAAAAATCTTAGTTTCCATGTTTGTCTGAGAACTCACCCACCCCCACTAGGATTCCTTTTTGATATTGTTTTGCAGTTTCAACTTTATCACCGCCTGAATGGCTTTGATCCTACGCTGCTCATTGTAGCTCCACAACACAATACCAACTCCAAGTTCATTCATTCATTGGAAGTCCCATTTCCGGGAAGTCCAAGGAAGCCAGACGTGTCAAGTCTATTAGGCTACCCGCTGTCGTTGGGCAAAGATTCCAATTTAGAGAAGGAAAATCACAGATCTTCCTGGACTGAATTGTCTCCTGTGACATATACAAACAAACAAACAAATAGATAATTACTTGTCGGTGAAGTGGTTACCTCACTGGGCTACTGGCTAAAGGCTGTGGGTGCAGAATGTTATTGTAGGATTTTTCGAACCTGACCGGCTCCTGCCCAAAGTTGAGCATGCTATGGGCTCGTTGGGAAGACTGGACCACACAGTTATAGTCGCATCCACTTTAGGAATGCGTCATTGAGGATACTGTTCAAATTGTTCTTGACCAATCGCTGGCCTGGTTGATGCCAGGATACATGAAATGGTCTCAATCTGAAGTGGAACTCCCTACTATCATCATTATTATCATCCCCACTCTCATCATCATATAATTGTGAAAAAGCGTCCTAGATTCTGTGGTCCTTTGTGCTATGTATGCTCTTAATGATCCTATCAATGTGAAAACGGTATCCTTAATTCTTTGGCTTCTTCTTCTTCTTCTTCAATGGTATTAACGTCCCAGCGTGATAACGATTAGGGAATGTCGTAAGATGAGTCTTGTCATATAGTTAAAGAAGATAAGCGTTGTCTTACAATTTCCATGGAATTAATTCTTAGGCCCTTATTACTCTGCTTTTATAATGACCTCAGTTTCGATGGTTTGGAGTTGTGCTGGGAAGCCAAAATGAGCCGCGTGGGGGTTAATGACACAGAAGTGCTGCAGAGGGTGGGACAGAGAAGAAAGTAAGCAAAGAACAAAGTACCAGTTCTGTACAAAGAAGAAATTTCAAGCCAAGGACAAACAGGTAACCATGCTTTCTGTTATCGTAAGACGAAATTCAAGCCAAGAGAACAAACAGTAACCATGCTTCTGTTATCATAAGGGCAAAATTTCAAGCCAAGGAACAAACAGGTAACCATGCTTTCTGTTATCATAAGGACAGAAATTTCAAGCCAAGGGAACAAACAGTACTATGCTTTTGTTATTAAGGACAGAAATTTCAAGCCAAAGGAACAAACAGGTAAACATGCTTTGTGTTATTATTAGGATAGAAATTTCCTGTATCATACCGTGGCAGTTTCTGATACCATGATGGTCAGTCCTGGCAGCTGGCGAGGATGGAGGGGTCTGAACTGGTCGGAGGCACGGTACTTGATGCGGGTATAGCACTGCGGCAACTCCAGCATGGCAAAGTTGTTGACCTCATCGAAGGAAGGTTTAATCGTGATACCGTCAATGTTATTTCCGGGAGTTCCCCAGACGGTGTCAGTTTGCTTGACTTGTGTTTGATACTGGTGTCCAGTGAAAGGGGGAAAAAAGCGATGAGTGTACATGACAGTGTTGTTGTTATTATTGATGGTGCTGCTGCTTCTTCGACTACATTAGCAACAACAGTAACAACAACAAAGATTTCTACATGTGCATATGAAAAAGAAAGGCACTGTACTCATCATTGGGTCTTCCACAGGGCAAGAGTAATACGCAGATACTTTTAAAAGACACAAAGAGCACAGTGAATTAACTTTGTTCAGCAGACATGAAACAGAACTGAACTGAAAGGAGGTGGAAGGTGGGGGAAGCCGGACTTCATGTCACCAGAACTAAACTACCTGTACCACCACAACCCTACCGCTGTTATTCCCACTACTACTGCTTTTCATTGTTGAGATAAAGCATTTCATTCATTCTTTGTTGATCATTGTCACGCTTGTTACTTATAGTTGGATACCATCTCATTGTGGTTGGAGTCTGGCGTTTGTTCAAGACGAGTTCAGCGAACACGCACAGTTCCATATGTACTCCACCCCAATCTGCCTAGCAGATTCCGTGAGCGTGCGCAAAACCCTATGCGTTGGCAAGAAATGGGCAGGTGAACGGGATCTGTGAAACACAACGTTAACACCACCAGAATGATTGTAAAATTAGTGACGACGAGCCGCTTCATGTGAAGCGGCCGTCTGTGACGTCATAAACGACGTGCCGCTTCCAGGGAAGGGGCGGACGTAATTTTTCACTGTTCAGCCATCAAGTTGAAACCTTCCACTACACAGTTCCTTCCCTTAGACTGTCTGCCAACACTTTTCTTTGTCTGAATCGGGCTGTTTTCGCCCAACCGCAAGTGACTGTGACTGATAATCTTTTTTTATTTTATGGCATAAGTGACTGTGAAAAGAATCAAACTGACTGAAATTTTGCTGTTCAAAGCTTCTCCTGCCATCATTTGACCCAAAAAGACACTAAAGGTAGGAAAATGTTTGACAATGAACTAATTTCATAATGTTGCATGTGTGTAAGTATGACTTCAGAACTTTTTTATTTTTTGCGTTTACATGACATTTTGACCTGACATTTTGGAAATTTTACCTGAATTACTCATACAAGTTGGTTTCATTTTTAAAAAGTAAACATAATGAGCTTTCTAAAAATATATAACTTTATGTCTTTATTGCAAATAGATGAGGCTCAGAATTTTTGTACAAGTGCTAAAAAATAGTGCGTCTCAGGAAATTGCCGGGGTCTACTTAGCCGCGTCTTTAATGAGATAATTAAGACAGGCGGCTAATAAGCCTTCTAACTGTTATGTTGCTAGTGGGACTAAACTCTAGCCATGAGATCTTGAGTCACCACTCTTTCATTGTGGTGTTGTACATAACGATCGGTTGACAGGGTAGCAATATGTGAAACAGAATGTGCTACTTCTAGTACTACTACTACTACTGCTGTAGCTGCTGCTGCTGCTACTTGCTGCTGCTGCTACTACGACTTTTGCTGTTACTACTGCTACTATTACACTGCCACCAACCGCAACAAGAGCAACAACAATACCACCTACCAATACTAGTTTTGCATCTGCTGCTGCTACTACTGCAACTAACTACTATTACTGACTGTTGCTACTAGTATTGCTGCTGCTGCTATTTCTATTACTGAAAATATTTCTGCTACTGTTCTTCTTGCTACATCTGCATCTACTATTATTAATGTCACTAGAGCATAATTACAATATTTAATAATTACAATATTTATATAGCGCAAAATCTTGATAAAATCAAATCTAAGCGCTGAAACAGACACACACACACGCACGCACGCACACACACCACCACGCACGCACGCACGCACGCACCACACACACACACGCGCGCGCGCGCGCGCGCCACACACACACACACACACGCACACGGCTATAAATGGGGAGAAAGAATAAAAGCAATGGAAAATTATAGAGAGCATATTATATACAATTATATATTACAATGTGATTCCCCTCCGAGTGGAGACAGGCTGCAGAGGGGATTGAGTGAGGTCAGGATTTTATGCAGAGGAGAAAAGGTGAGTTTTGAGAGCGGAATTGAAGGAGACAAAAGTAGGTTGCTGACGGACTGAGAGAGGAAGTTTGTTCCAGGAGAGCGGACCAGAAACAGAGAAGGCTCGTGGACCATAGGTATTGAGCTTAGTGCGTGGAAAGCGAAAAGTCAGAGGATCGGAGGCAGAGCGGAGGGTACGTGAGGGAACATAGATCTCAAGTAGGCTTGACAGGTAATCGGGGGCTGCGTTATTGAGGCTTTTGTAGCACATGGTGTCTAGTTTGTACTGTATGCGCTTTGACACAGGGAGCCAGTGAAGTTGTGCCAGGAGAGGAGATATGTGGTCAGCTTTTTTCTTTTTGGGTGCAAGGCGTGCAGCATTGTTTTGAATGCGCTGTAGGATGTGAATGGTGGAGGCAGGAAGACCGGACAGGAGTGAATTGCAATAGTCAATGCGAGACATTATGAAGGAAAGAACGAGTTTTGCAGTTGTTTCCACAGAGAGATACTTCCTGATCAGGCTTATACGATGGAGTGATAGTACAAGATCTGGCAGTTTGAGAAACAAAGTTGTTCATGGAGAGGGTAGAGTCAATGCAGACACCAAGGTTTTTAGCTGAATCAGAAATTGGGACTGATGTGTTTCATAATGGAAGAGAAAGAGGAGGCAGCTGAGAAAGTTTCTGACGGTTGCCAATGAGGATAGCTTCTGTCTTGATATCATTTAGCTGAAGTTTGTTGTATGTCATCCAATTTTTAATGTCCGAGTAACACTCAGTGGTGCGAGTCAGGAGGCGCTATATATTGTCAGGTGAGTCACTGTCTTGAAGTTGGGTGTCATCAGCATAGAAGTGGTGTTTTATAGAGTGGGAGTTGATGATGGTGGACAGGGGGAGGTGTAAAGAGTGAAAAGAACAGGGCCAAGGACAGATCCTTGTGGAACACCACAGGTCAGGTATGCAGGTTGAGAGTAAGTGCTATTGATGAGAACAGTTTGTTTTCTGTTTGATAGATATGAAGTGAACCAGGAGAGAGCAATGTCAGAGATGCCAAAAGTATGATGAAGTCTAGAAAGGAGAATACCATGATGAATGGTATCAAAGGCTGCAGACAGATCAAGGAGTGTGAGGAGAGAGACTTTGCCAGTATCAGTTGCAAGGAGGAGATTGTTGAGAATGTGTATCAAGGCAGTTTCAGTGCTATGGCACTGACGGTAGGCTGACTGGAAAGGATTGAGGAGATTGTTGGCAGACAGGTGAGAGTTCAGTTGGTTGAGGACAACTTTTTCAAGCAGTTTTGACAAGAAAGAGAGATTAGAGATAGGCCGGTAATTTTTCAGTCCATTTGGGTCTTAATTGTATTTCTTGAGGAGAGGGTGAACAATAGCAGACTTGAAAGAATCTGGGACAGTTCCAGTTTGGAGAGAAGTGTTGATGATGTCAGTGATGAATGGGAGGAGCGTAGGGAGACAGTCAGAGTAGAGAGAACCTGGAAGAGGATCCAGTTCGCAGATTTTGAACGACATGGATCTAATTGTGTTGAGAATTTCTTCTTGTGAGACTGGGGTAAAAGTAGTAAGAGGTGTGCCAGAGAAGGAAGGGTCAGGTGGGCATGGTTGACAGGGTGTCCTGTCAAGCCTGTCACGAAGAGTTTGTATTTTGGTGGTGAAATACTTGGAGAATACAGATGGGAGTTCTTCATTTGTGTGTTTTGTTGGGAGAGGTAAATCTTTTCGTGTGCCAAGGAGATGATTCATGGTTGTAAAGAGTTCTTTTGAAGAAGAGGCATTCAGGATTTTGGTTTGGAAATAGCTTGTTTTTGCAGATGCAATGAGGGTGGATACTTTTGTTGTAGAGGCTTGGAAAAGTTGCCTATGTACAGTGAGTTTGGGTTTGCGCCAGCAGCGCTCTGCTCTGCGGCGGGCACGTTTTGCACAGGCAATCTCATGAGTGAGCTAGGGGGTAGGGGGGCGGTCAGGTAAAAGACGGGTTGTGGCTGGAGCATGAGTGTCCGAAGATGGTGGAGAGTAGTATAGAATTCATCGGCAAGGTTATGTGACTTTTCAGAAAGGAGACGGAAGGCATCAGATGAAAATGTGGAGAGGTCGATAGATTTGAGATTGCGTCGAGTCACTGTGCGCATGGTACGGGAAGGAGGAGGAATGTCAAGAGAACAAAGAATTACAGAGTGGTCAGATGGAAGGGCTGAAGTTTGACTGGTAGAAAGAACTAAGCAGTTGTCAGTGAATTGAGATCACGAGAAATGATCCAGTCAAGAATGTGACCTTTTTGATGGGTTGGTTCTGAAATGTGTTGAGTCATATTGTGATTGGACAGAGAGTTGATGATATGTCTTGTGTCATAACGGTGAGTGTTGTCATAGTGGACATTGATGTCATCTAGAATGATGAGATTTCCAGATAAGAGGCAGTAGTAGTCAAGTAGTTGGTCAAAGTCAGAGAGAAACATGGATATGGTGAGCTTGTTGGCAGAGCTAGGTGGAGGTCGATAGACACAGGAGAAGGTGATGGGGTGAGGGGTGGACTGGAAGGATACTTCAACGTGCTCGAAAGAAGGATGGGAGAAAGGCAGAGACTGCGAGAAAGACAGGCGGGAATGGAGTGAGTCGTTGTAGAGGATGGCGATACCACCACCTCGGGATGAGCGATGGAAAGAAGCAAGCCTGTAACCCACTCGGAGTGAGACTCGCATGTATAGGTTCATGACCAAGGGGGTTAAGCCATGTTTCGGTAATAAAAGCAATGTCAACATGCTCATCTGCGATAAAGTCAGCAATGACATCGGCTTTGCCATCAGTGCATGTTGACTGAGCGTTAAAAAGGCATAGTTTTAGTTTATCACAATGCGGCGGCCGGTATACAACCACGTGCTTTCATATATTATACATACAACCACGTGCTTTCATATATTATACATACAACCACGTGCTTTCATATATTATACATACAACCACGTGCTTTCATATATTATACAGTATTCAGTACATTGTATTGTCATGATAATTACATGTATAACAAGTCTATGCACCCGCACAAATGTAATTAATGAAACTATCTAGGCACGTACACACACACTCACACACACACACATATGCGCATACCCCCCCCCCCCACACACACACACAATCACACACACGCACTCACAAGCACATATATTTCTGCAACACATGCGCACGCGCGTACACATGCACGCATACAGATAAACGCGTGCACATACACGCATACCTATACACATTAAGATAAACATATAACAGTGTACTGCAAGCTTATCTGCAGCTCCAGCTGAAGTTAATTATCCATTACAGCATCGAATGAAGATCCGACAATTGTTTTATAGCCTCGAGCCAGAGACTGAAATGTTAAAAGGGAGTGAAGGGAGTCCACGTTTGAGCGTTTGTGTGGAGATATCTAATTGCGTCCTATTTTCTGGGGATTTAGTAACATGGCATTGACTTAACACCAAAGGAAAGTCTCCATATAATTTTGGCGAAGATAAAAACATGTTTTTTTAGTGGGGGAGGGGGGAGGGCTTTTAGATAATGATAATCTTTGTTTCCTGGATTACATGTATATAGACTCTATACTGACCATGACACAGGTATGCGTTTGACTGAAACATGTTTATTACAGACAGCTGAGAGTGTCAAGCTTATCATAAACAGCTGAGAATGCCATGCTTATCATAGACAGCTGAGAATGCCTTATAGACAGCTGAGAATATCATACTTATCATAGACAGCTGAGAATGCCTTATAGACAGCTGAGAATATCATACTTATCATAGACAGCTGAGAATGCCTTATAGACAGCTGAGAATATCATACTTATCATAGACAGCTGAGAATGCCTTATAGACAGCTGAGAATATCATACTTATCATAGACAGCTGAGAATGTCTTATAGACAGCTGAGAATATCATACTTATCATAGCTGAGAATGTCATGCTTTTTATAGACAGCTGAGAATACTATGCTTTATCATAGACAGCTGAGAATGCCATGCTTATCATAGACAGCTGAGAATGCCTTATAGACAGCTGAGAGTGTCATGCTTATCATAGACAGCTGAGAATACCATGCTTATCATAGACAGTTGAGAATGCCAATGCTTATCATAGACAGCTGAGAATACCTTATAGACAGCTGAGAATACCATACTTATCATAGACAGCTGAGAATACCTTATAGACAGCTGAGAATACCATACTTATCATAGACAGCTGAGAATATCATACTTATCATAGACAGCTGAGAATACCTTATAGACAGCTGAGAATGTCATACTTATCATAGACAGCTGAGTGTCATGCTTATCATAGACAGCTGAGAATACCATGCTTATCATAGACAACCGAGAATGCCTTATAGACAGCTGAGAATACCATACTTACAATAGACAACTGAGAATACCATACTTGTCACACACAGCTGAGAATACCATACTTATCATAGACAACTGAGATTACCATACTTATCATAGACAGCTGAGAATACCATACTTATCATAGACAGCTGAGAATACCATACTTATCATAGACAGCTGAGAATACCATACTTATCATAGACAGCTGAGAATACCTTACTTATCATAGACAACTGAGAATACCATACTTATCATAGACAACTGAGAATACCATATTTATCATAGACAACTAAGATTACCATACTTATCATAGACAGCTGAGAATACCATACTTATCATAGACAGCTGAGAATACCTTACTTATCATAGACAACTGAGAATACCATACTTATCATAGACAGCTGAGAATACCATATTTATAATGGACAACTGAGAATACCATGCTTATAAACAGCTGAGAATACCATACTTATCATAGACAGCTGAGAATACCTTACTTATCATAGACAACTGAGAATACCATACTTATCATAGACAACTGAGAATACCATATTTATCATAGACAACTAAGATTACCATACTTATCATAGACAGCTGAGAATACCATACTTATCATAGACAGCTGAGAATACCATACTTATAATAGACAACTGAGAATACCATACTTATCATAGACAGCTGAGAATACCATATTTATAATGGACAACTGAGAATACCATGCTTATAAACAGCTGAGAATACCATACTTATAGACGGCTGAGAATGCCTTATAGACAGCTGAGAATATCATACTTATCATAGACAGCTGAGAATACCATACTTATCGTAGACAGCTGAGAACGTCATACATATCATAGACAGCTGAGAATGTCTTGCTTATCCAATCAGTTGAGAATATCACACCTTTCACAAATAGCTGAGACTATTATACTTATAGACAGGTGAAAATATCATACCTATCACAGACAGCTGGGAATACCATACTTATCATAAACAGTTGATAATATCATGCTTATAAAAAAGCTGAAAATATGTTCTCATCAAAGACAGACACAGGAGAATATGATGATATTTTATTACAGTATTATACTTATCACAAACAGGCATAGCTGAGAATAGCATACATTTCATACACAGAATAGCTCAGAGTATCATGAATTTTTCACATGTAGCTTAGAGTAAGCGAGCGAGAGAGAGACAGATGGATAGTTACACAGACAGAGAGACACAGACATGCAGACAAAACAGAAAGCTAAGAGATGGAAGTCCGGAGAGAGGTGGAGGCGTCACAGAGAAAAGGAGAGAGAAAGGGGTGGTGATGGTATGACACAAGGGTGGTAAGGGCAAAAAAATCAAAGCATCTCACGTTGTAGATTTCGGTATCATTGACATTGAATTCCACTGTCTTGAAAATTTCGGCGACATGGTGAGAATTCTGGGCATCGAAGCCGATGCTCACGGTGATATGGACAGCCCTGATCCTGTAGCGACCGTTGATTAACTCGTTGATGGCGTGTACTTCGATGGTACAAGAACCGTGATGTGTGATGGCGTGATTGTTTGGCACCAAAAACCTACCGACAGTAAGAGCAGTTCAGAACTGTTATGTAACATCGTTTTAGTCTAAGAAGAATTCATCCAATTATTTTTGTTAACTGGTTGATTGATGTATGACAAGTTTACTGACTAATTGATGAATGAATTGATTGACTGACTGACTGAGAGATCAGGGATAAGTCTTCTCTCGGGAGGTTTCCGTGGGGCTTAGAAATTAACATTCAGTCCCGATGGAAATCTAATGTTCCCAGTAGGGAGTCTACAAAGCAGTGCAGGTCTAAGTTATGCTTTCTCTCTCTCTTTTTTTTTTGTTTTTTTTTTGTTTTGAAAATATCTTTTCTCATCACACTTTGTGAAGTCATATTTGACTGAAAAGTTACATACTTTTACACTCGTGTTTGTTTTCCTCTGCTGTTCAGTCGTTCAAGAATTCTCAGACTCGATATAAAGGAGATGTGATTACTTTTTTTCATCAGATGTGTTAATTTTCAACACAGTCCCGTCCCCAGTGCCCCTGCAGCACATCATTGTCGCTCCGTAAGATGTCCTTCGTGGGCACCTAAGTGTAGGCGCTGACAGCATCCTTGTCGCAGTCAAATCTCTGCCGAACCAGACTTTTTTAAAACTGGGGAGCAACTCGTAATCCGACGGGGCAATGTCTGGAGGATAGGGTAGTCAGTGATTTCAAAACCACATTCACGAATGATAACCATGGCGACAGATGACTTGTGTGCAGGTGTGTTGTCCTGATGAAACAATACGTATCGTGTTACCTTTCGTCTGCGTTATGTGATGATAGCTGTGCAAAATTGTTCGTAGCAAGGATTAGTATTCTCCGTTGATTGATAGACATTTTTCAAGATAGTCCACTAGCAAAACTCCGGCAGCATCCCAGAAAACAGTAGCCAACACTTTGCCAGCGCCCGTGACCGTTGCCTTCCTTGGAGGGCACGCATGCACGCATCCCCCCTACACACATACGCACACACACACAAACACACACGCACAAGCACGTATACATACACACATGCGCATGCACGCACACACACACACACACATACACACCAGCATCAGCACAAGCACACACACAAGCAAACACACGCGCACACACACACACACACACACACACACACACACACACACACACACACACAAGCAAACACACACACACACACACACACACACACACATACACACACATACACAATTACCCAAAAAAACTATTGACAACTGAATAAACTGTTCGTAGAAAAGCAAGAACCACAGATCATATTTACATAACTGGAAAACTCAATTGATAATGTCAAAAAGAAGAAGAAGAAGAAGAAGAAAGAAAGAAGAAGAAGAAGAAGAAGAAGAAGAAGAAGAAGAAGAAGAAGAAGAAGAAGAAGAAGAAGAAGAAGAGAGAGAGAGAGAGAGAGAGAGAGAGAGGGGTGGATTGTATAGTTGCTTTCTTGATTTCCAAAAAGCAATTGATAGTGTATGGCTTGAAGCTCTCATGTTGAAATTTAACAAAGTTGGAATCAAGGGCAACTGCTTCGTATTCATAAAATCAATGTACGAAATCATGATGCCACATTACGTAAAAGAAGAAGGAAAACACACCAAGCTTGGTATCATTCAGTACATTTCCTAATGACTTACCAGCTTACTTGCAGTCCTCCCACCTTCCGGGAATTCTGTACTAAAAATTTCTCTTTTCTGTCATTCTCTTTGTTTTTGACTTGTTCCTTTGCTTTCTGTTATTCCTCGCTGTCATTTTCTGCCTTGCTGGTCTATTCACCATTCGTCTTCTTCTATGCTAGGCTCTAATTGTCTGTAAGCAGCATCTCGTTCAAATATTCGGGGTTTGTTTCTGTCGTGAACTCGTCCTAGGTATCCAACTCATCTAACTAAACTTTCAAAAACAAACCATACTTGATGATTCTAACCTCGTGGCTCTGAAGCGACATGGCCAAGACACAGTACCACCTGCATTACTGAAAGTTGTCACATGGGGATCTCCGGAAAAGTAGCACAGTTTTTCATCTGCAAAAAAGGTCGAGGTAAAAGTTTCGCATAATAATGATGATATCTGTAAGGCGCTGAATCTTGATATATGATTCAAATCAAAGCCTATGCTCTCGTTCATCCAAACGTTCATTCGCAGTGACAACAGCTTAGAGGCACACAGGCAAAGCACATGCATACTGAGATGGGGAGGGCAAGAGAGGACTGGAACTGGAGTAAGGGTGGTGTGGAGGTGGAAATGGTACAGGACAAAAAAATTATGATTTTAAATTAGACTTGAACAAATAAAGAGATAATATTTGTCAAAGGGACAGGGGAAGTCGTTGCAACGCACTTTAAAAAAAAAGGAAATCAACAGCGAATGACTGTAGAACATCTGTGTGGAGAAAATTGTAAACATAATTTCAATGATCCCAATGCGATCCGTATGGAACGGGACATCACAGACCTCAGCTTCTGTCGAGGCTTCCATTATAGGGGATGTGCCCGTCCCCTCTACTTTCCTCGTTTACCTTCCCCGTTCTTAAAAAAGTACATGTATCTATCTGCTTACAACTTGATGGGCTAAGGCATGATTCCAGTCACATGTCCATTTGATAATCACACTCGACAGCACATAACCTCGGCTGTGAAAAGCAAGTGTTCTGACCATCATTATGATATCCTATCAAAAAGAAAAAAAAGTGAAAATTATTTCATATATACATACACTTAAACAAAACTTTGTGAATATACTAGAAATAGAAAGCAAAGATAACAGGTTGGAACTAAGCAGCAGGAAGACTGAAATCATGGTGATCAGTAAAAAACATGAAATCCCCTCGTGCAACGTGACAGCAGGTGGCACAACCTTGAGACAGGTTGATGGGTTTAAATGCCTGGGAACGATCATTTCACCAGACGGCAGATGCACATCAGAAGTGGCCGGCGGGGTCGGCCGAGCCAAAACAGCATTCAGGAGGATGGAAGGCATTCTTACCAACAAATGCCTATCAATCAACATCAGAAAGAGAGTTCTTGAATGTTATATAGAACCAATACTGTTATACGGTTGTGAGGCGTGGACAGTCAACAAGATTGAGGCAGCCGAGATATGGTTTCTAAGAAGAATGTTGAGAGTTCCATGGACAGCAAAGAAAACAAACGAGACAGTCTTGATGGAGGCAGACACAAGGAAGATTAGGAAAAGACAGGCAACATTTATAGGCCATTTTATGAGGGAAGGGTAATTGGAGCACCTGGTCACAACGGGAAAGCTGGAGGGAAAGAGAGCACTAGGTAGGCCCAGGGAGAAGATACTAGATGGACCTGCGGAGTGGCTGAAGACAGAGAGGGTGAAACAGATGCTTCAGGCAACAAGAGATAGAGACAGATAGGAGGCTAAGACCGCCAACGCCATGCCGCAAGGCACCTGATGATAATGATGATGACATATACATGTATGTAAAAAGATATAAAGGTACAATTATTTCATATGTATATGTGTACATAAAAAGAGCTGAAAGTAAACATATGTACATACAAATAGAACTAAAGATTATTTTCATACTTAAGTATACGTAGAGTCAATCGTACATATCCGTATATACGTACATCTAAAGAAAGATAAAGATTATTTCTACAAATGTACATGCAAAAGGACGTTAAGGTACAGACAGTTTCATACCACCAGCTATATCGTTTCAAAATCGTAAATCGGGAAGTCTATAATAGAGACTTCCCTACAATCAGGTCTGCTACATGAGTTTGGTTATCCCGTGGTTCATCATCAGTGGCGGCTTCAACACCACTCACTGGGAAGTACATGCTGGCGACAACAGGGCGCAAGCAGATTCGAACATCGCAGATATCTAGTAAAAGAAATGGTAGTGGTAGATTTTTTTCGAGTTTACTTTTGTAAATATTCATTTTTCCCAAGATGATTGTTAAGCCAAATATTGAATCTGTGCGCATGTTTTCGTCAGCACCAAATACTGACATGTGTATCTAATTTACTTTTTCCTGTTTTCCTGTTGAAGTATTGTGTATGTTTTGAACTGGTTGCAGCTCTAATGTGGCTCTGCGCATTCGGCTGGGCTTTAAACAACGGTAACAAATAAAATGTCTCCAGCTCAGCAAGGCATGCTTACCTTTGTCGACGCATTCGATCTCCGCGTTTCCTTTTTGACCGTCTGGACAATGACAGCGATGGTTTTCGCACGTGGCGTTGAACACACATTTTCGACCCACTTTCGTGCATGTCTCACCCGACTCTGTCACACACACACACACACGCCATGTGCATGTACATCTCATTACACAAACATATACATACAGACACACGCATGCATGCTTGCTCGAACGCGTGCACGCACGCACGCACGCACGCACGCACACATACAATCACACTCAGAGTAGACAAACAAGCATACAGACAAATAGACAGATGAAAAGACACATATTATATTAATTAATTATATTATATTTATATATTATATTATATTATTATATTATATTTATTATATTATATATTATAATAATATTATATTATATTATATTATATTATATTATATTATATTATATTATATTATATTATATTATATTATATTATATTATATTAGGTTGACATGTCATGTTATGTTGTTATGTTATGTTATGTTATCTTTGTGTATAGAATGTGTATTTCTATGTGTGTGCCTATACATATGTACACACACATATATACATACAAACCAACATACACACGTACACATTCATAGATAAACAAAGGCAGAGAAAGAAAGAGATAGAGATAAGACACGACAAGACAAAACTGTATCTACAAATTTTATAGAATCCATCCTTTGCCCTAAAATAAGGATAAATCAAGCGTAAAAATTAAGACATGCACGCACGCACATTCACATCCACACCCAAGTTACCTCCCTTGAGGACTTCATTGTGATGAGTTTCTGTCACGGTTGTTTCTATAGCCACCGCACCAAGCACCAGGACGCTCAGAATAATCAGCTTTCCCCACACTGAACATAATGATATAATGTAACATCAAATAATGTAATGTAATATGATATAATACAATGTGATTTAATGCAATGTGCTATGGTCTTCAGTAAAATAGTGTAAAATAATATACTATGATATGACGTAATACAATATATAATATGATATATGATATACATGTAATATGATATACTATACTATACTATACTGTACTGTACTATACTATACTATACTATACTACATTATACTATACTATACTATACTATACTATACTCTACTATACTCTACTATACTATACTATACTCTACTATACTCTACTATACTCTACTATGCTATGCTATACTATACTATACTATACTATACTATACTATTACACATTTTCTCAAGGCCATTGTAACATTCAAAAAGCATCAGATCAAGAAAAGATTTGATCTAAAGTGACGAAGTGTAGACTGTCACAACAGTGAAACATCACAGATATTGGTAGAAATTCCCGAGAAAGCGCTATTCACACCCATTCCCGAAAAAGTGCTGATTTTAGGCTCTCCTTTTGGTCTGCTAAATCTTGACAATGACTCCAAGGCAGCTTTGGCCCAAATTTGGTAAAATTCCGTACAAAAAGAACAGAGAAAAGCTTGCTAACACGTGTATAGGCAGACACCCAAACACACTCTCTGAGTCAATAAGAAATGATTTTTTTTTGTCGTGGACATTAAATAAACTGGTAGATGAAGGCATCTCAAATAACTGGACAAGCAGAGTCGTATTCCTGCCATCATGGACACTGACTAAAAGGAATAACAAATCAAACTGAGAATTAAAAAGAAAACTGCGAAATCAGCAAATAATTTAATAAATGAATTCATAAACAGTAGAGCCAAATCAACTTAATCCCAGTACTTCCATTTCAGTTTTGTTTTGATCACTATAAGAATTTGTTAAAGCTAGCGCTTCAGGTGATCAGCAGGTTCTCAGTATGACTGAAGTACTTCTCTGCTGCACTTCAGAGACAGAAATAAAA
>CM060313.1:74049115-74051615 GCA_030674185.1 Monoplex corrugatus
GTGTGTGTGTGTGTGTGTGTGGCGTGTGTGCGTGTGCATGCATGTGTGTGTATGAAAGAGAGTTTTTCTTTTTGATTACCAAGGGATTGAAATTCACATCAGGAATCAAATATATTCAATCGACTGTAAAAATATAAATAACTATAAGAAAAAGAAAACAGAGAGAGAGAGAGGGGGGGGGGGGGGCACTGAAGGGGAACAAAAACTTCTACAGATAAGAATTATCAAACGTAAACAAAAACGAGCAACCGACAGACATACAAGCAGAAACGCACCACTCTACATAAACTTTTTTTTACAGGAAGCTTAAAACATAGAACAACACACACACACACACACACACACACACACACACCACACACACACACACACACACACACACACACACACACACATAATATATATACACACACACACACACCTCTTTCTCTCTGTCTTTCTCTATCTGTCTCTGTCTCTCCTCTCTCTCTCTCTCTCTCTCTCTCTCTCTCTCTCTTTTCTGTCGTCGTCTAACACACAAACACACATACACACACTTACTGTTGACAGAGGTAGTCGAAGGGACTCCCAGGCGACAGGCAGAAACAGAAGTTCTAAGAGATGTAGACTTGGGAAGTCTTCAGGTAGTTGACTTAGAATGCCCAGAAGGCAGGTACTTTTATACCAAAAAGGGATGCAGTTTCACCCCAGGTTCCACGTTAGCATCCACTTGTGCCTGTCATCTCCAATTTGTGATCATTTCGGCAACAGAGCAGCTGCTTCTTTGATCTCCCGTCCCGTCTGAACTTTTCGCTTTGATGTGCCGTTCCAGACTTACGTTTTGACATTGTGGATTGACTGGCTCGTAAAACAGCTTCTGTTAGTTTTGTATGACCTGATTGATCGGTAGGGTCGATTTGCTTCTTTCAAAGGAAAATAACCTCACACCAAGGTGAAGCGCGTGTATATGCGTAGGAAGTGTGTGAAAGATGTAAAGATGCAGCTACTGAAGACAAATAAACAGTGTATAACACAATATTCAGCTAAAGTCAGGTTCACGTGGTAGATGGATTGAAGCATGTACTAGCCACATAAAACAGGTGAAGTAAGCGCAGGATGTTATTGCTCATAATGATATGTAATTCAGTATTGCAATTTTTGTATACGTCTTAGTGATCTAGAAATTTAGAAGACTGTTATGAATATGTAGATATCCGTAATACAGGCAGCCTCAATCATCGTGTATTATAAAATGGGGTATATTTTTGTGAATATATTAACATGGTAATTTACATAATTATGCTACACGATAAAGACGGACGGTATGGTGTTCAAAATAATTTTAGTTTTTTTTCCGTTAGCAGTTGCCTTGATTGTTTTTTTTCCTTATTCAATATTTTTTCTATTCAATATTTCAATGGACACATATGGATGAATAATGTCAATAACAAGTCACATTAAATATTCATCGGTCGCATTATACTAATTATAGTCAAAGCACAATCTCTTCAGCAAAGATAGCGACACAGACATAAGTAACATGATATTATGACATATTGAAGACATTCATCACCCCTATTGTACACACAACCTTCTGGAATACATTTATATGTATGAAAAATTATTAATGTAATCAGAATTCAAATGCTGTAAGATACAAAACAAAACAAAACACTGAAAGGAAAACAAAAACACGCAGGAATCCTGATACTTGATTTTCATCGAACACGAATTTATTATAATGTCAATTAGCAGAGAATTGTGGAGGATAAAAGCTGAGTTTTGCACTATATTGATCTGTAAGAAATCTTGGGTTTAATTGCTTTATAAGGACTCATAATTAGCTGATCATGTTTCATATTACCCCTGTGGTGATAGCATGTAGCAAACAATTTGATAAAATCAAATGCAACAACACCACGAACCTTTTTACTGTACAGTAACGAACCTCATCTACGGTAATGTGTACATTTGCCGCTGTTTTACATTAATTTAAGTGTCAAACATATTTTCAATTCTTTGTCAGTACTGTAGGTTGATTATAGCGGTCCGAAAATATAGGTTCGATGCTTTCTATATCCAAATTACAAGAAGAACTATATTTATTGGTATTTATTTCCATTCCTTGTAAAATCACATTTGTCCTATTATTCTATAGGTGAATCTGAATTGAAATTGTTTCAATTTGATACCCTCACTTTCTTTTTATCCTGAGGAACAAAACGTCCGATCAAGTTATGATTGAACTTTCAGCTTTATTATTGCAATGTATTTTATGTCGTCCACATTTAGTATGACATGGTACATTTTTGTAGCTTTGGTAACTGAGGGCAGATTTATTACAGCAATATGATACACACTCATTATTTTCTTCAGCAGTCTTTAGTATTGGGTTGTATCATATACAAAATAAAAAAATGAAATCAATAAATAAACAAATAGACAAATGAATGAATGAATAAATATTAAAGAATGTGACCAGAAAACTCATTGCATTGTAATAAATAGCAGCATTTGCTCC
>CM060313.1:74056615-74066615 GCA_030674185.1 Monoplex corrugatus
ATCCCAAAATGAAATTTGTTTGAAGTTTTATAACGTTCTATCACGAGTAATTGTGTGCAAGGAAATGAGTTCACAAAAAATAAAAGGAACGCAAAGCTTAGATATGTAGATCCAAAACAAGTGCGACTGCCCGCGCCCAAGCTAACAGGAACCAGAAGAACAAGCAAACCAAAGTAAGCGCGTATTCAACACAACAAGACAAGACAAGATATGTAGATATTTTCTTACTGAGATGGAATGTGATTTTGTTTTCCACCCTCCCGGAATGTATACTGCATGATGTGTCATTATGTCCATATGTATTTGAAATTTTGGAATGATTGGTTTCTTGCTGGTTCACCTTGTACTTTCCCGGTGGGGATATCAGGAACTTTTCTGTATGAATAGTGTCCCCATCGTTAGGAAATTTTTCACTAGAGATTGTCTTTTTTTGTGTCATTCTTTTTGTTTTTCCCTTGCTCCCTTGCTTTTATCTGTTCCTATATTTTTCTGCCTTACTGGTCCATTCACCTGTATATGTTGTATAAGCCTTACATGTGTATGTGTTGTACAAAGCCTTACATACCTTTGTATGAGAATTAATAATCGGGTGCATATATATATGTATATATATATATGCATATAAGTAAAATGTATATTGTACCTATATTTACATATATGCCAAAAAAATAGCCGATTGGGATTTTGCTTCTTCTGGTGGCAAATGATAGAGTAGAATGCAGAGGTTACGATTTCTGCTCAGATTAGTGATTTTCGACAGTCGAATACACTCAAACAAGCCAATAAAAATAAATTCTAATTTTCAAGATCGCTAATTTTGGAGACCATTTTCTTTGCCAGTTTTCATCTGAAACAATTTGGATGGTAAATTTGGACTCAACATACTCGAATTAACCTGATGAGATGAGGTAAGTTGGGATGTTGACTTTTTCGTCCAAAAGGGCCGAATGGTCTGTCAAAAAGGCAAAAAATAACCGATCGCGATTCTGTTTTTTGTTTGTTTTTTTTTGTGGTAAATGATATAATAGAATGCACAGGTATGTTTCCGGGTCAATTTAGTGGTTTTGACCGTCAGAACCTACTGAAACAGGCCGATAAAGGTAATTTCTAATTTTCAAGATCGCTAATTTCGGAGGCCATTTTCTCAGCGAATTTTCACCGTAGACTGATTTGGATAGTAAATTCGGACTCGGCGTGCTCGAATTAAGCTGATGAGATGTGTCATAAAGGTAGGTTCGGATGTGGACTTTTTCGTCCAAAAGGGCCGCCAGGTCCGTGGCTGTCAAAAAAAGCTGAAAAAAATGACGATTGCGATTCTGCTTTTTCTGGTGGCAAATGATGGAATAGAATCCAGAGGTATGATTTCAGCTCAGTTTAGTGGTTTTCAACCGTCAGAACCTACTGAAACAGGCCGATTAAGATGATCTTTAATGTTCAAGATAGCTAATTTTGGAGGCCATTTCCGGCGAATTTTCATCGGAGACTAATTTGGATGGTAAATTTGGACTCGGCATGCTCGATTTAAGCTGATGAGATGTGTCACAAAGGTAGGTTGGGATGTGGACTTTTTCGGCCCAAATGACCCCCAGGTCCGTGGCTGTCGAAAAGGCTAAAAAAAAAAAAATACCGATCGTGATTCTGCATTTTCTGGTGGCCATTGATGGAACAGAATGCAGAAGTACGATTTCAGCTGAGTTTAGTGGATTTCGACCATCAGAAGCTATTCAAACAGGCTGATAAAGGTAAACTCTAATGTTCAAGATCGCTAATTTCGGAGGCCATTTTCTCAGCGAATTTTCATCGAAGACTAATTTGGATGACAAATTTGGACTCGGTATGCTCGAATTAACTTAATGAGATGTACCAGAACGGTAAGTTCGGATGTGGACATTTTCGTCCAAAATGGCGGTCTAAAAGGCTGAAAAAGTAACCGATTGCGATTGTGTCAGTGTGTGTGTGTGTGTGTGTGTGTGTGTGTGTGTGTGTGTGTGTGTGTGTGTGTGTGTGTGTGTGTGTGTGTGTGTTTTATGGCAAATGATAGACTACAATGCATAGGTTTGATTTGAGCTCAGTTTGAAAAAGTAACCGATTGCGATTGTGTCAGTGTGTGTGTGTGTGTTGTGTGGTGTGTGTGTGTGTGTGTGTGTGTGTGTGTGTGTGTGTGTGTGTGTGTGTGTGTGTGTGTGTGTGTGTGTGTGTGTGTTTATGGCAAATGATAGACTACAATGCATAGGTTTGATTTGAGCTCAGTTTGTTTTCTTCCAACCGTCTGAACACACTGAAACAGGCCGATAAAGGTAATCTCTAATATTCAAGAGCGTTTATTTCGGAGGCCATTTTCTCAGCGAATTTTCATTGCACACTATTTCTGAAGGTAAATTTGGACTCAGCATGCTCGAATTAAACTGATGAAATATATCACAAAGATAGGTTCGGATGTGGACTTTTTCGTCCAAAATAGCCGCCAGGAAGGCCAAAAAATGGACTGATTGCGATTCTGCTTCTTCTGGTGGCAAATGACAGAGTAGAATGCAGAGGTATGATTTCAACTCAGTTTAGTGGGTTTGGACTGTCAGAATGTACTGAAACGGGCCGATAACGGTAATCTGTAATTTTCAAGATCGATAATTTCGGAGGTCTTTTTCTCAGCGAATTTTTATCGGAGACTAATTTGATGTTAAATTTGGACTCGGCATGCTCAAATTAATCTGATGAGTTGTGTCATAAAGGTAGGTTCGGACGTGGACTTTTTCGTCGAAAAGGGCCGCCAGGTCTGCGGCTGTCAAAAAGGCCGAAAAATTAACCAATTGCGATTCTGCATTTTCTGGTGGCAATTGATAGAATACAATGCATGGGTATGATTTCAGGTCAGTTTGGTTGTTTCTGACCGTCAGAACCCACTCAAACAGGCCGATAAAGGTAAGCTCTGATAGTCAAGATCGCTTATTTCGGAGGCCATTTTCTCAGCGAATTTTCATCGGAGACTAATGTGGATGGTAAACTTGGACTCGGCATGCTCGAAATAATATGTTGAGATGTATCACAAGGGTAGGTTCGGAGACTCATTTTTTCGTCCAAAATGGCCGCTGCGACAGGTCGCGGCTGTCGAAAAGGCCAGAAAAATAATCGATTGCGATTCTGCTTTTTCTTGGTGGCAAATGATAGAATAGAATTCAGAGGTATAATTTCAGTTCACTTTTTAGTGGTTTTCGGCCGTCAGAAACTACTGAAACAGGCCGATAAAGGTGATCACTCATTTTCGAGATCGCTAATTTCGGAGGCCATTTTCATGGCGAATTTTAATCGGAGACTATTTTGGATTGTAAATTTGGACTCGGCATACTCGAATTAACCTGGTGAGATGTTGTCACATAGGTGGGTTCGGATGTCGACGTTTTTCCAAAATGGCCGCCAGGTCTGCAGCTGTTAAAAAAGCTGAAAAAATGACTGATTGCAATTTTTTTTGGTGGCAAATGATAGAATAGAATGCAGAAGTATAATTTGAGCTCATTTAGTTGTTTCCGACCGTCAGAACCTACTGAAAGAGGCCGGTACAGGTAATCTCTAATGTTCAAGATCGCTAATTTCGGAGACCATTTTCTTTGCGAATTTTCATCAGAGACTAATTTGGATAGTAAATTCGGACTCGGCGTGCTCGAATTAAGCTGATGAGATGTGTCATAAAGGTAGGTTCGGATGTGGACTTTTTCGTCCAAAAGGGCCGCCAGGTCCGTGGCTGTCAAAAAAAGCTGAAAAAAATGACGATTGCGATTCTGCTTTTTCTGGTGGCAAATGATGGAATAGAATCCAGAGGTATGATTTCAGCTCAGTTTAGTGGTTTTCAACCGTCAGAACCTACTGAAACAGGCCGATTAAGATGATCTTTAATGTTCAAGATAGCTAATTTTGGAGGCCATTTTCCGGCGAATTTTCATCGGAGACTAATTTGGATGGTAAATTTGGACTCGGCATGCTCGATTTAAGCTGATGAGATGTGTCACAAAGGTAGGTTGGGATGTGGACTTTTTCGGCCCAAATGACCCCCAGGTCCGTGGCTGTCGAAAAGGCTAAAAAAAAAAAAAAAATACCGATCGTGATTCTGCATTTTCTGGTGGCCATTGATGGAACAGAATGCAGAAGTACGATTTCAGCTGAGTTTAGTGGATTTCGACCATCAGAAGCTATTCAAACAGGCTGATAAAGGTAAACTCTAATGTTCAAGATCGCTAATTTCGGAGGCCATTTTCTCAGCGAATTTTCATCGAAGACTAATTTGGATGACAAATTTGGACTCGGTATGCTCGAATTAACTTAATGAGATGTACCAGAACGGTAAGTTCGGATGTGGACATTTTCGTCCAAAATGGCGGTCTAAAAGGCTGAAAAAGTAACCGATTGCGATTGTGTCAGTGGTGTGTGTGTGTTGTGTGTGTGTGTGTGTGTGTGGTGTGTGTGTGTGTGTGTGTGTGTGTGTGTGTGTTTATGGCAAATGATAGACTACAATGCATAGGTTTGATTTGAGCTCAGTTTGAAAAAGTAACCGATTGCGATTGTGTCAGTGTGTGTGTGTGTGTTGTGTGTGTGTGTGTGTGTGTGTGTGTGTGTGTGTGTGTGTGTGTGTGTGTGTGTGTGTGTGTGTGTGTGTGTGTGTGTGTGTGTGTGTTTATGGCAAATGATAGACTACAATGCATAGGTTTGATTTGAGCTCAGTTTGTTTTCTTCCAACCGTCTGAACACACTGAAACAGGCCGATAAAGGTAATCTCTAATATTCAAGAGCGTTTATTTCGGAGGCCATTTTCTCAGCGAATTTTCATTGCACACTATTTCTGAAGGTAAATTTGGACTCAGCATGCTCGAATTAAACTGATGAAATATATCACAAAGATAGGTTCGGATGTGGACTTTTTCGTCCAAAATAGCCGCCAGGAAGGCCAAAAAATGGACTGATTGCGATTCTGCTTCTTCTGGTGGCAAATGACAGAGTAGAATGCAGAGGTATGATTTCAACTCAGTTTAGTGGGTTTGGACTGTCAGAATGTACTGAAACGGGCCGATAACGGTAATCTGTAATTTTCAAGATCGATAATTTCGGAGGTCTTTTCTCAGCGAATTTTTATCGGAGACTAATTTGATGTTAAATTTGGACTCGGCATGCTCAAATTAATCTGATGAGTTGTGTCATAAAGGTAGGTTCGGACGTGGACTTTTTCGTCGAAAAGGGCCGCCAGGTCTGCGGCTGTCAAAAAGGCCGAAAAATTAACCAATTGCGATTCTGCATTTTCTGGTGGCAATTGATAGAATACAATGCATGGGTATGATTTCAGGTCAGTTTGGTTGTTTCTGACCGTCAGAACCCACTCAAACAGGCCGATAAAGGTAAGCTCTGATAGTCAAGATCGCTTATTTCGGAGGCCATTTTCTCAGCGAATTTTCATCGGAGACTAATGTGGATGGTAAACTTGGACTCGGCATGCTCGAAATAATATGTTGAGATGTATCACAAGGGTAGGTTCGGAGACTCATTTTTTCGTCCAAAATGGCCGCTGCGACAGGTCGCGGCTGTCGAAAAGGCCAGAAAAATAATCGATTGCGATTCTGCTTTTTCTTGGTGGCAAATGATAGAATAGAATTCAGAGGTATAATTTCAGTTCACTTTTTAGTGGTTTTCGGCCGTCAGAAACTACTGAAACAGGCCGATAAAGGTGATCACTCATTTTCGAGATCGCTAATTTCGGAGGCCATTTTCATGGCGAATTTTAATCGGAGACTATTTTGGATTGTAAATTTGGACTCGGCATACTCGAATTAACCTGGTGAGATGTTGTCACATAGGTGGGTTCGGATGTCGACTTTTTTCCAAAATGGCCGCCAGGTCTGCAGCTGTTAAAAAAGCTGAAAAAATGACTGATTGCAATTTTTTTTGGTGGCAAATGATAGAATAGAATGCAGAAGTATAATTTGAGCTCATTTAGTTGTTTCCGACCGTCAGAACCTACTGAAAGAGGCCGGTACAGGTAATCTCTAATGTTCAAGATCGCTAATTTCGGAGACCATTTTCTTTGCGAATTTTCATCAGAGACTAATTTGGATAGTAAATTCGGACTCGGCGTGCTCGAATTAAGCTGATGAGATGTGTCATAAAGGTAGGTTCGGATGTGGACTTTTTCGTCCAAAAGGGCCGCCAGGTCCGTGGCTGTCAAAAAAAGCTGAAAAAAATGACGATTGCGATTCTGCTTTTTCTGGTGGCAAATGATGGAATAGAATCCAGAGGTATGATTTCAGCTCAGTTTAGTGGTTTTCAACCGTCAGAACCTACTGAAACAGGCCGATTAAGATGATCTTTAATGTTCAAGATAGCTAATTTTGGAGGCCATTTTCCGGCGAATTTTCATCGGAGACTAATTTGGATGGTAAATTTGGACTCGGCATGCTCGATTTAAGCTGATGAGATGTGTCACAAAGGTAGGTTGGGATGTGGACTTTTTCGGCCCAAATGACCCCCAGGTCCGTGGCTGTCGAAAAGGCTAAAAAAAAAAAAAAATACCGATCGTGATTCTGCATTTTCTGGTGGCCATTGATGGAACAGAATGCAGAAGTACGATTTCAGCTGAGTTTAGTGGATTTCGACCATCAGAAGCTATTCAAACAGGCTGATAAAGGTAAACTCTAATGTTCAAGATCGCTAATTTCGGAGGCCATTTTCTCAGCGAATTTTCATCGAAGACTAATTTGGATGACAAATTTGGACTCGGTATGCTCGAATTAACTTAATGAGATGTACCAGAACGGTAAGTTCGGATGTGGACATTTTCGTCCAAAATGGCGGTCTAAAAGGCTGAAAAAGTAACCGATTGCGATTGTGTCAGTGTGTGTGTGTGTGTGTGTGTGTGTGTGTGTGTGTGTGTGTGTGTGTGTGTGTGTGTGTGTGTGTGTGTGTGTGTGTGTGTTTATGGCAAATGATAGACTACAATGCATAGGTTTGATTTGAGCTCAGTTTGAAAAAGTAACCGATTGCGATTGTGTCAGTGTGTGTGTGTGTGTGTGTGTGTGTGTGTGTGTGTGTGTGTGTGTGTGTGTGTGTGTGTGTGTGTGTGTGTGTGTGTGTGTGTGTGTGTGTGTGTTTATGGCAAATGATAGACTACAATGCATAGGTTTGATTTGAGCTCAGTTTGTTTTCTTCCAACCGTCTGAACACACTGAAACAGGCCGATAAAGGTAATCTCTAATATTCAAGAGCGTTTATTTCGGAGGCCATTTTCTCAGCGAATTTTCATTGCACACTATTTCTGAAGGTAAATTTGGACTCAGCATGCTCGAATTAAACTGATGAAATATATCACAAAGATAGGTTCGGATGTGGACTTTTTCGTCCAAAATAGCCGCCAGGAAGGCCAAAAAATGGACTGATTGCGATTCTGCTTCTTCTGGTGGCAAATGACAGAGTAGAATGCAGAGGTATGATTTCAACTCAGTTTAGTGGGTTTGGACTGTCAGAATGTACTGAAACGGGCCGATAACGGTAATCTGTAATTTTCAAGATCGATAATTTCGGAGGTCATTTTCTCAGCGAATTTTTATCGGAGACTAATTTGATGTTAAATTTGGACTCGGCATGCTCAAATTAATCTGATGAGTTGTGTCATAAAGGTAGGTTCGGACGTGGACTTTTTCGTCGAAAAGGGCCGCCAGGTCTGCGGCTGTCAAAAAGGCCGAAAAATTAACCAATTGCGATTCTGCATTTTATGGTGGCAATAGATAGAATACAATGCATGGGTATGATTTCAGGTCAGTTTGGTTGTTTCTGACCGTCAGAACCCACTCAAACAGGCCGATAAAGGTAAGCTCTGATAGTCAAGATCGCTTATTTCGGAGGCCATTTTCTCAGCGAATTTTCATCGGAGACTAATGTGGATGGTAAACTTGGACTCGGCATGCTCGAAATAATATGTTGAGATGTATCACAAGGGTAGGTTCGGAGACTCATTTTTTCGTCCAAAATGGCTGCTGCGTCAGGTCGCGGCTGTCGAAAAGGCCAGAAAAATAACCTATTGCGATTCTGCTTTTTCTGGTTGCAAATGATAGAATAGAATTGAGAGGTATAATTTCAGTTCACTTTTTAGTGGTTTTCGGCCGTCAGAAACTACTGAAACAGGCCGATAAAGGTGATCACTCATTTTCGAGATCGCTAATTTCGGAGGCCATTTTCTTGGCGAATTTTAATCGGAGACTATTTTGGATTGTAAATTTGGACTCGGCATACTCGAATTAACCTGGTGAGATGTTGTCACATAGGTGGGTTCGGATGTCGACTTTTTTCCAAAATGGCCGCCAGGTCTGCAGCTGTTAAAAAAGCTGAAAAAATGACTGATTGCAATTTTTTTTGGTGGCAAATGATAGAATAGAATGCAGAAGTATAATTTGAGCTCAGTTTAGTTGTTTCCGACCGTCAGAACCTACTGAAAGAGGCCGGTACAGGTAATCTCTAATGTTCAAGATCGCTAATTTCGGAGACCATTTTCTTTGCGAATTTTCATCAGAGACTAATTTGGATAGTAAATTCGGACTCGGCGTGCTCGAATTAAGCTGATGAGATGTGTCATGAAGGTAGGTTCGGACGTGAACTTTTTCGTCCAAATTGGTCACCAGGTCCGCAGCTGTCAAAACGACTTTTTCGTCAAAATTGGCCGTCATTTTGATATTAACTGCAGTTGTTGCTCTAAGAAAATGTCATGTGCCGAAGCAAATTCTGGTAATTAAGGTATTTTTGTTTCTGTTTATCTGTCTATCTATCTATCTAGAGATTTTATATATATATATATATATATATATATGTATAATACATGTATATATATGTGAATGTATATATATATATATATACATATGTATGTATATAATATTTCTTTTATATCTATCAGTGTATTTATTTTGTGTTATTGAGGTTTCTGTCTTCAGATTCAGTTTTTTAATTTTATTATTCAGGTTTGTTTTTTTAAACAATGATAAGTTGGACGGATATGGTCAAGGCTAGGGGGTATCTCCTTAAATTATTTGCACGGACGCATTGATACGCGTATTCAATTTGTTTTTCAGTGCCAGCACAGCGTTGTGTATGTTTTAAGATGGCTGTGACGCTGATATGGCTCTGTGCAGTTTGCTGGTGTATTTAAACATTAACAGTAATGATAATTTTGTACTTGTCTGACGTGTGATTTGTGATAATTTTATGTGACAAATCAGTGTCAACAGACAATGATTAATGCCGCACCCTTGGTGTGGATCTGCACATGTGGTAGTCAAGTGGATAAATGTCGGACTTCCAGTTGGAGACCCTGGGTTCGATCCACTCGGACAATTCCATCTGGCAGGTAAAGGGTGGAGATTTACATGTGTAGACTTGCCAGGTACTAAACCCCTTTCGTGTGTGTACGCATGCAGAATATCAGATAAGCACGTTAAAGATCCTGTAAGTCCTGTCAGTGAAAATGAAAACATACAAAACACCCAGCATGCATGTCCATCAAAGATGCAGACTGTGCGGTAACATAATGGAATGCGGTCAACTCGCCTAATAACTGTTTCTCCATGCTCCACTCATCATCATCATCATCAGGTGCCCTGCCGCATGGCGTTGGCGACCATGGACTTCCAACCATCTCTATCTCTCGTTGCCCCCAGCATCTCCCCCACCCCTCCTCATCCCCAGCCACTCTGCAAGTCCGTCCAGCATTCTCTCCCTGGGTCTACCTGGTGCTCTCTTTCCCTCCAGCTTCCCCGTTGTGACCATGTGCTCCTAATCCCCCTTCCTCATAAAATGGCCTATAAATGTTGCTTGTCTTTTCCTAATCTTCCTCATGAGTGATCTACTTGTGTCTGCCTCCATCAGGACTCATGCTCCACTAAAAGTCTGATTATGTGTAATGCACGGTAAGTCTAAACAAGTTAGCAGAATAATGCTGTGTGAAATCAGTTTGTAACATGCGTTTAAATAAAAGAAACTG
>CM060313.1:74071615-74094115 GCA_030674185.1 Monoplex corrugatus
TCATCACCACCACCACCACCCTCATCCTCATCATCTTCATCACCGTCATCATCATCATCATCACCATCAACATCAATGTCATCAATAAAAAGTAATTGAGTTTTAGAAAAACCGAGGAAGAAAAGGTGTGCACGGCCACTCAGAAACAAGGAACACACACACACACACACACACACACACACACACACACACACACACACACACACACACACACACACACACACACACACACACACACACACACACACACACACACACACACACACACGTGGACACATGTACTCACTTTGGTCAAAATATGCCCACAGAAGTTGATGTCAGCCACCTGATTCGTGGACTGACTAAAAGCGTCCATGATTGCTTCACACTCTGCCTTTTTGGGGTTTTCACTGTCACAATCAGTAAATCAATCAGTCAATAAATCAGTTAATCAACCAATGAATCCATCCATCCATCAATCATTTAATTGGTTGATAACACATAAATACGTGTGGACTCAACATATGATATCTGGAGCTCAGTCCCAGCCCGTAACATTACAACTGGTCTGTTCGCAGTCCATTTTAATATTTCCATCATTCTGGTGATGTCACCTTAGTGTTTCACAGGTCTCTGCCCTCTCTTCCCCATTTCAAAACTTCCCAGTGCATAGGATTTTGCTCAGCCTCAGAGAGCCTTCGAGATAATTCCTGGCAGATTTGGGTGGAACGTGTGTGGAATTGTCTGATTGCGATGAATTCTTCTTGAACAAACTCCAGACTCCATGGAAGGTAAGCAGTAAGAAATGAAAGAGCGAGCGGATTTACGTTACGGATCCCCAAACCCGCCGTAGGAGGTCGTTGGGAGTATGGCACAGGTGAGTTTTCAACTTTAAAAAAGAGGGATTCATCGCACTTGGACAGTTCCATATATACTCCACCCAAATTTGCTGGCGTTCTCCCTGAATCTTTAGGGGAAAAAAACCCGTCTCCGACAAAGTTCTTGAAATGGGAACGGGGGGGGGGGGGAGCGTCAGAGAGCCTATGAAACACTGAGCTGACACCGCCAGAATAGTGAAAACATTGAAATAGGCAGCGAACAGGACAGTCTTTATGTTGTGGACTGGGACTGAACTCAAGATATCAGATCTTGAATCTACGGCTCTGTCAAACGAACCAACCAGCCCGCAATGAACGATGCAACAGCTACCTCCGTCCTTCACGGTTGTGTGTGAGTGCCCCGAGAGTGGCAAAGTTCTTCACGGTCCACTGTGCGATGCTGTCTGCCCATGCCTATCTCTGCCTGCCCCTTTTCCTTTTCCTTGTATTGTTCCCTGGAGAATAGTCTTTTAAGAGTTCACTGGATCTTGTTACCTGGCCGTAATATTTCAATTTTCTCTTCTTTCTTTCTGGATAGAAAGTTCTCATAACGTCGTATGTATTGGACCGTTTTTTCTTCGCACATCGTCGTTTGTGATGTGGTAAGTGTAAAAGATGCTGATGGTCATTGTAAAAGATGTTGAGTCGTCGTCTCATTTCTGCTGCTTGTATCTTGTTCCGTTGGTGTACTGACGAAGTCCATGTCTCGCGCGCTTGTAAAAAGAAGAACAGCACGAGTGCATGCAACAATTTCAATTTGGAGAATGGTCTTTTTGCTTTTCCAGATGGATTTCAGGTTTGCAAGTGCTGCTGTTTGAGATGTTGTTTGAGCTTACAGATTTTTTTGTCTTGTTTCGGTTTGGCTTATTTGTTTTCTTTTTTCTTTTCTTTTTTTTTTTTTTTTTGAGGAGGGTTTTGATTTTTTAAAATTTTTTAATTTGATTTTGATTTTTTTTAATTTTTGGTAATCTGAAGTTGGTGTATTACGTGTTTTCAGACACAGCCAAGGTCTGTAAATTTTTCACACATGTTCAGTGAGTTACCTGTCTATTGAACTGATTGCGTTCTGACTATTAATGTAAATGTTGTACCACGGTCCGACTGAATTTTAACGCTGGTCAGGCATGTACTATGTCGCCATGTTTTTGAACAGCGTTACAGCCTCATCATATGAAACGACTGCCCTAATTGTTTTTTGACCGTTTTGTATTTTGAGTCCTGTTTTTTCCCTAAACAACATTCAAACTGTCATGATTACAACCCCAGATCACACTACAAAAGTAATTCATAAACAACACTGAAACTCTGTCTCAAGTTTCGCTAAATCCAAACCCACTCACTGTCTTTTTCACTCTATTTCTCTACTTTGCTCAATACCAGCGCCACCCTTTTTCTCCCTTTTCGCCACCCTTTTCTGAGATATTCACACATACACGCGGGGATATATATAATATATATATATATATATATATATATATATATATAATAGATATATATATACATAGATGTATATATACATATTCATATATATATATAGAGAGAGAGAGAGGGAAACAGACAGAGAGAACAAGAGAGAGAGAGAGAGAGAAAGAGAGAGAGAGAGAGAGAGAAATAATATCTGCAGGTATGTTCATTCTCTTTCTGGCCAGCGTGCCTATGACACGTACAGCAGCAACGAAGATCGTCCTGTTCCATTCATGTCTGTTTTGGGCCATTTTCTCTATGGCACCCAGATGTCATTCACAGCCTTGAGTTCCCCTTCCACATACTCGTCGATAGGTGTTCCTGCATCTTTCTCTCTTGCATCTTCCGTCTGGTGTTCAGTGAGGGGCATTCTGGGTGACATTAGCCTGCTCTTTTCGGTTCATGTGGCCGATCTATCTCCATTTCTTTACGACCTCAGTTGCATGCAGCCCATGGAACACTTTTTTTCACAACTTTTTTTGAGGTGCTGCTACATGTCCCTCTTCACTGTTTTATTTTTTTGAGAAGTATAACATTTTTGGCAGATCATAACAACATGACAATACAAAAAAAATATTGTACTGTCTGTCTGTCTGTCTGTCAGACCGTTAAATCGACAAATTCATGTTTTTGTTGTTATTGTTAGTATGAATATCTTGGATTTCGTTTGCTTGTTGCACGGGACTTAATGTGCCCTATCATGTGTGTATGCGCACATGTGTCTGTTCGCTCGTGTGTGCGATACGTATCAGCTTTCTGAGTCAACATTCAATCGTGTAGTCACCGTACCCCTCTCTCTCTCCCACCTGTTAGCCCTCTCTTCACCCCTTTACCTTCCCACTCTCTCTTCATCATCCTCTCCCATCCCATCCCCTATTCTAAACATCTCAGGTTTTGTTTTCTTGTTTAAATATGTACATAATGTTGATCGGAGTGCCATACCCAAATTTATCAGTTCACATTTTTGCGATGAAGATTGTAGAACATGAAACTACCTTCTTCTTCGGGTGTCCTAGAAGAGCAATTTGTGCATTAATCTCAAGTTTCAACCCGAATCATGGTTTAGTTTGTTGAGAAACAAATTTCCATATACTTAATATTTTATTGCATTCAAAGAAAAAATGCTCCACGAAATCGGTTTCATCTCTTCAGTAGGAACATTTTTTACCGTTGTCAAGGCCCATTTTATTCAAGATTATATTCGTTGGGTATATACTGTGCAGTACCTTCCAGTGTATTTTGCGTAGTCTTGTTTCTGCTGTTATTTTATGTACTACTAACCAGTACCATTTTGTTATTTCTATATTGAACTTTGCAGTTTTTGGAGTCTGGCAGTGGACAGTTCTTATCATCTGATATTAGCTATAGCGGGTATTCTCTTTCATCCTGGGTGTTCATATAATTTTTTTAAAATGCAGACACAGCACTTTTTGCAACGTTATACTCAAGTAACAAGGACGGGGAATGCTCTATGATCTTCTCGACATGTCTGAAGATCATTATTTGGTTTCCTTTCAAGAAATTGGGAACAAAACTTATGCCCTTTTGAACCCACGATTTGTAGAATAATACTTTAGTTTGATATGTAATGCGTCTATTAGTCGATGCACTTGCCATTTGCATTCGTGTGTTTGATGTGGTTCTAGTGGTGTTATTGTTCTTACTACTGCTCATAAACACATGGGCATTCCATTTGGTCCCTTTTTATCCACTGGACGAGGCGGCAGGGAAGTTTTTAGCCCTCTTTTTATTATCCGTTGTTTGGTGTTGTTTGTGGTCTGTTTGTGACCGTGCATTCGCCGGTTGGCCGAAAATTTACGCTTGTCTTGTCTTGTGTTGAATACGCGCTTACTTTGGTTTGCTTGTTCTTCTGGTTCCTGTTTGCTTGGGCGTGGGCAGTCGCACTTGTTTTGGATCTGGTGTTATTGTTGTTTTCTGGTATTTTTTTAGCACTTTCTTCCAAAACGCAGACTTATCTAAGCTGCCGCCTTCAAACTTATTCCATCTGGTACTAGATATAAAATAAAGAAGATCATTTCAAAACTGTGAAATTATTTTTTTGATATTATTGTGCATTTACATTCTTCAGATGTTACATACAGTTTTCTTTACCTAATTATAGAGGAACGATTATTGCATAAGTTTAATATCGACCATCTTAATTCCACCCCTTTTAAACTCATTCTTTATAATGCAGTTTTAAACCTTTTCAAAACCTTTCTTATTTGTACTTTTTCTTTTCTATAGAACACGATGTAATATTACATTTATTTGATCTGTAATATTATCAGAAATATATATCGCTTTCATAGCGTATACAAACTGGGTGGGGGTGTTAAAGCTTTAAATGACGCATATTTTACCAAGTATTCCAAGTTTCTCCGTTGCCAGTTATTTATTATTCGCAGTATGTTTCCGAATCGGCTTGTCCTATGTTGATCTGATCTAATGCTGAGGCCGACACCATATTAGAAAACCATATACCAGATACTTTAAACTTGATTTCCAGTTCAGTCCAAAACAGATATTGCCAAATGCTTTATTGCACCCAATTCACAGCTTCCTTCTTTTTGCGATCTATTTCTAACCCTGATGTACGAGAAAATTCATTTAATAGTTGTATTTTTACATCAGCCTTATCTTTCAAAAACATCCGCACATAGTCAGCATAAAGACCGACTTTTATATTGCTGATATTTCTTCATTACCCCTATCCATAGTATTATTACCTCGTATGTTATTATCACACCTAGTTTTAATAGCCAATAACTCGATTGCAAGGATAAATGCTAAGGGGGATAAAGGACATCCCTGTCGAACACTAACATTTATAGAAAACTTCACTTTTCCAGCCACAATACCCAATATGACTTTTGAGTCTTCCATTTATACTTTACACCACTGTAGAAAATAATTTCCGAAACCAAATTATGAATATGTATGTAGAATGTAGTCTTTCGACTGTTTAGAATATAGCTAAAAATAGTTCCGGGCAAATCCCTGTATTTAAATAGTCTACTGTATGGTCAGTTGTTTTTAGGATTATTGATATACTTCTGCCTTTCAGTGAACCAACCTCACCGTTAATGATTTGATTACGGATGAGAACCTACGTGCTAAGCATTTTGCTAAGAGATCTGTGTTAGTTCACGAGACTGGTCGCCAGTTACTTAGTTTATATTTTGATAGGTTTTCCCTTTGTGTATTAAAGTGATAAGTGCTCTCACTGGGTTTTTGATAACCTACCTTTTTTTCAAATGCCATAATGAAGAAAACTACAAGAAATGTACAGATCCTTGCCCAGAAACATTTGATAAACCATCCATTTTACCCTTGCTCTTATCATTGCACTTTGTGTTTTTTTCTCTTTCACCCCAGTGGGAGCTTTACTCTGACAGAATCACGTTTCTTTTTTGAATTTGCTCATTCAGTGGGTCAGGACTAAGAATAGATCGCATTAATTTAATTCATCATAGAGAGAAATATTTCCATTCTTTCTATTTACTGCTTTATTTTTGCTGTACTATATTCTAGCTTCTTTCATTCGTAATTTCAGGAATTCCATATTCATTTGAGAATCCAGTTCATTGTGTTCTGCTAAAAAGTCATGTATTGTCTCGTTCATTTTTTGAACAAAATTAATATTCTTTAATAAACTATTGTTTAACTTCCAGTATCCTGGACTTCTCTGGATATTTAAGCATGTGATCATAGTATAAACACATCTGTGATCAGAAAATGGATCTTAATGCATTCTGCATTCAATTGTGGTGTTGAAGATGCATTCACTCGAGAAAATATAATCGATTCTTTTTATAAATTTGTTTCTTTTTCTAGACAAAGAAAATCGATTCTCGGAAGACAGAACATTCTCCATGCATCCTTTAGTGCACATACATTCTCAAAATAATCAAATGAATGAACAACTTTGTCAGGGTGTTTTTCGCCACTAATTATGTCTGAATCGTTACTGAGAACCGAGTTATTCACCACAAACCAATGGTTTTTCACGCTCTTTTTTGTTTATTGTGTTTTGGAGAAATTTGAAGCATTGAATCTTCTATGTGACATTATTTGACGCATATTTCTGTTGACACACAGATCGCTATAACTCTATCAGTTTGTATTTTAGGATGCCAGTTATAAGGAGAGTTCCATGGACGGCAAAGAAAACAAACGAGACAGTCTTGATGGAGGCAGACACAAGTAGATCATTCATAAGGAAGATTAGGAAAAGACAGGCAACAATTATAGGCCATTTTATGAGGAAGGGGGATTTGGAGCACCTGGTCACAAGGGGAAAGCTGGAGGGAAAGAGAGCACCAGGTAGACCTAGGGAGAGAATGGTAGACGGACTTGCAGAGTGGCTGGGGACGAGGAAGGTGGTGGAGATGCTAGGGGCAACGAGAGATAGAGACTGATGGAAGTCCATGATCGCCAACACCATGCGGCAGGGCACCTGATGATGATGATGATGAGTTATAAGGAAGACTATTTCTCAACAGAATTAACTGACCCTTGTTGATTAGTGCCGACCTGGTAAATCAGGTCTCCTCCCCACTCCGTTTTCCGTGCATCAACTATTGAGCTGCTAATGTAAGATTTTTTAATACAGATAATGTCATACTTCTTTTCTTTCAAGTATCTAAATATTCCTTTTCTTTTAGTTTTGTCTCTCATGTCTCGAACATTTAGAGAGGCAACTTTTAAAGTAACCGTCATTAATAATTAATGAGTTAGGACATAGGAAAAGTCCATTAGAATGGCATGGTCGCCAACAGTGAAATCAAACAATCATTGTCTTATTCCCATTACCGATGCTGGAGAGTCATCATCAGTGACATCCATGTTAGGGATCGTCTCAGTGTTTGTCACAGTTTGGCCTGTTTCTGAGAGACAGGGTCTTCCTTGTCCCCGGAACACCGACGTTTCGGTGTCTCGGAGCGACAGCATATATGTTGAACAGCTCGCTTCAACGACGGACTCAGAGTAGACTGACGCCCTGTGGTACCGCCTGTATGTGACTTGTTTTTCTTCTGTCCCGTAGGATTGTCATAGTCATTACTTTTTCACCTTGGCTGATTTCAGTGGTTCGGGAAGGGGGTGAGGGGGGTCGACACTTGTGACATGCCACACGATTGGGTCAGATTGTTTGTGGCTGGGATTTTTGGTATTGTGTGCACACCACATCTTTTTCACATTGATTTGTGGTGTCCAGACTGAAGGCACTAGGAGCACACTTTTGCTCCTTGTGGGTATACCTTTGCAATAAAATTATTGATCTTCAGTGATTTTTCTTATGGGGTGGTAAGAGTTGTGATGAATGCAAACCGTTGCCCAGTTTAAAATCAGTTTATTGTCTATGTCCCTGGCTCTCTCTTGTTTGACCTTGGAGCGAATTGCGCACCCTATCTTTGCAAGAGCGAGTTCTGTTTCTGTATCTGCAACGGATATCGGGATATTGTCTGTCCAGACCTTTGTAATGGGCATTTTTAATCTCAAGTTATCGCGAAATAGAAACGGGTTTGTATCATAATATCTTGCACTCTCATACCTCTGAGTAGGAGTTCCTCACGTGCTCGTACTGTCGCAGGATAAATCTTCCACAGGCCGCAAATATCTTGTGCGCTGATGGTTGTGCCCTGCCCAGATGTTCTTTTCGCTTCTAGATACATTTCTATCATTGAATGCCGTTTGCTGTTGCCATCTGGAATCTCTTTCTATTTAGCAAAAACAGGCGTCACTTCGTCTGCCATTGGTTACGTTATGCAGACAAGAAGATACGGTATTGCATACGCTGAACAGAGCAGCTCAGTAAACGTGAAAAACTCAAAACGTGACTGCCATCCATATCTGTCATCCTTTTCATGATGATGATGTCTAGACTTCATTGAGCGAGTAGTTGCTGGTTGGAAATGGTGTTGGACCAGTAGCTTTATATGATTCTTTGGAGGTTCTTTGTTGAAAGTTCACCTACCTAGGCAGCCCTTTCAGACACGACGAAGGAGTTGGAGTAGGCAAAGGCAACAAGAACTGTCACAGCAAGGCCAGAAATAAGGATGTACATATCAAGGGGAAATAAATAAATTACTTACTTTTGTGGGGGCCGTTCTTTCAGTATGTCGTATATGATGGCCAGATCCTTGCTGTTCAGCCCCAGCTCCTGAGCTCGCTGAGTGTACAGTTTGTGGTCATCTTGGTCAGTACCGCACAGGGAGTGGGGATAGTGGCCGTACCCGGGCACAAACTGAACACACACACACACACGCATACGCACAGGCACGCACATACACACACACACACACATATATATATATATACACACGAACACGCACGCACATGTACATGCACGTACACATTATTCCTTTCCCTCTCCCCCCCCCCCTCTTTCTTTTCTTTTATTTAAAACATTTTTTTAGTGTTTTATTTTTTTGGTTCTGCGTTAATACGTAGATTAAGGACGGCAAGTTTGAAAAGGAAGACTTTTAGTCAATAGTTTCTCCGCGCTGGAAAATAAAATGTCATTATCAATGTCATTATCATTACGAGCGTATCTCTCTCTTTCTTTATTTCAGTGTCATTATCATTGTCTTTCTCTTTCTCTGTCTGTCTTTCTCACACACACGCACGCCCACACACACACACATACACACATACACACATACACGTACACACACACACACGCGCGCGCGCACACACAACACACACACACACACAATCTCTCTCTCTCTCTCTCTCTCAGAAGCAATTTACTTAAAGTAGAAAAGGCGTTTGATTGAATTTCAAGAAAACATCTATGGCCTGTTAAAGAATGGTATTAAGGGTAAGATACATAGTTGTATTAAAAGTGTGTATGCTTCTATGAAAGCAAGAGTGCGATGTGGTACACAGTTTACCAGCTGCATTACTTCTACAAATGGAGTGAAACAAGGTGATGTGTGTAGTCCCATTCCTTTTTCTTTGTTTTATAAATGAACTTGCTCTCGAAATAATTACTAATGGTAGGCACGGCGCAAATGTGAGTAATGAATGGTTGATTCTATTGTTTGCTGATGACATTGTTTTATCATCAAAAACTGCAGTTGGTTTACAGACACAACTGAACAATCTCTATAGAGCAGCGTGTCAGTTACAGCTTAAGAGTAATGTAATGGTGTTCAGGAAAGGTGGATGTTTTTTAATGAATATTGAGAAATGGTTGTACAATACAAAGATGGCTATTGTAAACTCATATCGGTATTTAGGAATATTGTTGTCAACAAGACTAAGTTTTGATTTTGCGTGTCAAGATTTAGCAATTAGAGCAGAACGAGCAACCTTCAGTAACTAAGTAAACTGAATAAACTGAATAGTTATTCACTGAATTATTTTTTAACTTGTTTCTTACACAGATTCAACCAATTTTATCGCATGGTTCAGAAATACGGGTTCTAGAGAAAGCAGCTTTTGATGATTGAAAGTGTTCAATTGTTTATGTTGAAAAAATCTTTAGGGGTTAACATTAGAACACCAAATGACTTCACATACGATGAGTTGGCAATTTTAGTTTTAGTGTCAGTTTCCTAAGATGACGTCTGTGCGCTCGGAATGAATTCTGTATGCACTAACGTCAATGGTGCCATGTGTATGGTGATCATGGCACAAGCCTTAAACCTGACCATAAACCCATGAGCTGTCCAGGCCCTAAGGTCCTACCTAGCCTTTTTTTTTACCTAGTCTACATATTTATACTAGTATTGTATCAGCCAAACATTGAAACAGTCTTGGTTACATGTCAATGGCATGTGTACATGTATCTGTGTATCTTGTGTTAAAAAAACAACAACAACACAAACAACAACAACAAAAACACCAACAACAACAACAAAACCGCTCTAGATATGTAAGGTGAAACAATAAACAATTAAAAGGTCTGAATCACAACACAACCAGCCATTCATTGCAAACTCGTATCACATTACAGAAAGCCCCCCAGTCAATACACAAAGCCTCAGCTGCATATCACAAAAGGTGAAGTCAGTGTTTCCTTAATCATAGCCCCGCCAGTCTATCGTCCACTTCCGTGGAAAGAAAAGAGGAAATAAGTAAGTGAGAAAATAAATGAATAAATAAATAAATAAAATAAATAAACAATAAATGTAAAGATAAAGGAGTATGTAAATAAATAAACAAGTAAAAAATGAGAACTATCAAATAACAGTAAATAGTGCAATATATAATACACTACACCACACACACACACAGACGCACACATACAATACAGAAATGACAATAACAAATAACAAATACACACAACATCACACACGCACACACACACACACACACACACACACACACACACACACACACACACACATTCATACGTACACAATTATATCCACACAGCATGATGGCTGACAACAACAGCAACAACAACAACAGCAGCAGCAGCAGAAGCAAAGAGGAAACACACGCACATACAAGTGCTCACATATACACCAACCAGTCGTCAAGCAATGCTGAAGCTACCTCTCAAATCCATAGTGGAGGAATACAAAGTTGGAAAAGCAAGACTGTTGAGCATGCTGGAGGAATCGGAAGACAATATCGTGAGATCAGTTCAGCCAAAGCTGAGAACTGGCAAAAAATGGAAAGTCCAAGAGGCTGTAAACAATGCCAAGAGAAACCTCAGCATCAAAGAAATAATTGGACACATGCAAACCAACAGACAGGGACTGGGAGCAACAAAAATGCAGTGGTGGTCCAAAGCCAAAAGGAAGGAAAAAAGAGACATGATCATACAGGAGTTGAAGAAAGAAGAAGATGTCAAAAGAGTGCAGAAGGCAGTCCAGCAAGGTCAACAGGGGCAATGGACAACATGGGCCAGTGCACTCCAAAGAAGTCTCAGCTGGAACGATATGTGGCACATGGCTCCTCTAAGGATAAGCTTCCACCTCAGATCTGTATATGACCTGCTCCCCTCGAATGCAAACTTAGTGAAATGGGGGAAATCAGATGACCCAGCATGTCCGCTCTGTCAGAAGAAACAAACAGTGGAACATGTCCTAAGCTCTTGCAAAGTAGCGCTAGTCCAAGGAAGGTATACATGGAGGCACAACCAAGTTCTCAAATGATCACAGACGTGGTTAGCGAAAAAAAACATGACCCCAAACGCACCAATTGCTATGACAACGTTCTACAAAGCAGGAGGGAAACAGGTCTGGCCCGAAATTGCTATGACAACCAGCACATTGCCAAAGGGTCTTCTGGATGGAGCAGTCGACTGGGAGTGTACAGCAGACCTCCCAGATGTCATCAGCAAGACAGGCATGAGACCAGACATCGCTCTCCACTCTGACTCCTCGAAACAAGTGATTCTGATAGAACTCACTGTGCCATACGAAAGCAGAATGGAAGAAGCACATATCTACAAGACCGAAAAATACGCCGGTCTTGCCAACACCCTGAAGAAAGCAGGTCTGCGGGTCAAAATCTTCGCCATAGAGGTCGGGGCAAGAGGGTTTGTGGGCACCTCCGCTTATGATCTCATGAAACAACTCGCCATTTCTGGGAAGAAGAGGACTAGAGCCCTTAAAGCGATGGCAGAGGCAGCAGAAAGGAGCTCAAGCTGGATCTGGGCAAGGAGGAACCAAAAGTGAACTTCATAAGGATTAAATCCCCTACAGATGATGTGTGCCCCGTTAGCACATTGGTAAAACCGCGTACCGCAGTTCTGAAGCGCAGAATCGCCCAGGTTCGCTCCCCGGCGTGGGAAAAAAAAATAGACAACAGCAGAAGGGCATCCAGGAGTCATGACCTGGATGTGGCCCGGCCCCCCGAGAGTGTAAGGAGTTCAGGGCCGAAACACTTGTCTAAAGGGGGTTACTTCTTTGAAGACCTTCTGTTTTCTAGCTCTCCCTAGAGTTTCTTTCTACCTAAAGCGAAGCAAAAGATAGACACATATACCATGAGACAAACTTACAGGGCATATACGCAACAAGAGTTGGCAAAGAGATTTCCCTTAATTGTAAACTCGAGCGTGTGTTGTATTCGACACTGGTTGAAACATACTTGTTGTTGGATTTCAACAGATTTATCAGATATGTCTTCACAAGATTTAGGTTGGATATGTCTGACTTAGCAGTGTATAAATTAAGATATAAAAGACGCGGTGAAGAGGCAGCGATATGTCCATTATGAAAAGCTGAAAATTAAAAGCACTTTATTCTGTTGTCTAGCCTTTGAAGATCTGAGACGCCAGTTAGTTCAGCCAAAGTATTACCATAATCCAAATGATTTCAGATTAATAATGCATCTGGCTTCAAAAAACAAGCGTACAATTAGAACTCTGGCAGCATACGTCTATAAAGTTCTTACGAGAAGAGAGTTTTGCCTTATCCTACAGTGAAATTCTATTGATGTGAGAAAAGAGTCTGCCTTATCCTAAAGTTTAATTCTAGTGATGTGTGTTTATCAGACCTATTTATATGTTCCCACTGTATCATTGAAGTAAGACTGTGTGACTCGTATTTATTCCAAAAGATTTGAAGTATGCATTATCTAAGAACGACTATGCATTACGTTTTGTGTTTGCATAATGTTTATAACATGTTCACACCCCTTCAAATGGGGTTTTGGCCTTACTGAATAAATTTCTGTTTCTGATTTCTGATAAATTTTTGATTCTGTCTGTTTCTAAGCGGATAGAACTCAATTTAAAGCCCATTTATTTGTTACAAGAACCCAAAATTAGGCTTTAGGATACAAAATGGTTGTAGTAAGTTGAGATATAGATCAACAGTTGATGAGTTCACATATCACGTAATCATTGTCCATATCAATGGCACTTTCAAAAATGAACTCTGTGTGGTTGTGTGTGTGTGTGTGTGTGTGTGTGTTGTGTGCGCTGCGTGCGTGCGTGCGTGCACGTGTGTGTGGTGTGTGTGTGTGTGTGTGTGTGTGTGTGTGTGTGTGTGTGTGTTCTGAAACGATCGTTGAATCTTAACAAATTAAAACATACTTCTCGAGTTTCAATCATGTTGTCTTTGTTTCCAAGTTTGTTTTTGTTTTTTTTTGTTTTTTAATACGTCAGTACAAAATTTATGTAAACCTTTCAATCAATCAATGTGGGGTTGCTGGTGATGTTGTGTGTGTGTGTGTGTATATGTGTATTTGCATGTGTGTTAGTATGTGTGTGTGTGTGTGTGTGTGTGTGTGTGTGTGTGTGTGTGTGTGTGTGTGTGTGTGTGTGTGTGTGTGTGTGTGTTTGTGTCTGTACGTGTTGTTTTGTATGTTTTTATCGCAGGAAAGAAAAACGAAAACACTCCACTTACACTTATGTTAGAAGGTGCCATAATAGTAACTCCGGGTAGAAGATGCTGACGATGACGGGCGGGGTTGTACACCCGGTATTTGATACGGGTGTCACACTCGGGTACAAAGAGAATGGCAAAGTTGTTGAGTGCGTCGTAGGTAGGGAACACGTCCACTCCGTTAATCGTTTCGTGCTGGCTGAAGCCCCAGACTGTCCGAGTCTTGCTTACGTTGGCTAAAAACTGCAAGGTTAATTAATTAATATTGACTGACGAACTGACAGAAAATATCAACGTCAGCTTTCCAAAACAAGTATGACCGCCCGCATTCAAGCAAACAGGAACCAGAAGAAGAAAAAACACGAAAAAAGTATAAGAACACGTTTGTAGTACAGCAAGACAAGACAGGCGCAAATTTTCGGCCAACTGGCCTTTGTCAAGCGTAAGATCACAAACAAACAAACACCATCATAATGCCATTTTAGTCAGTTTATTCCTTTTCTCACACCGGGCGGAGCAGCAGGGAAGTTTCGGTCTTTTTCTCCTAATTTTTGTGTCTGGTGTTTGTTTTTTAATCTTACGCTTGACAAAGGCCAGTTGGTCGAAAATTTGCGCCTGCCTTGTCTTGTATTAAATACGCGTTCTTGTTAATGTCAGCCATCAACAACTAACTGGAAGCGAACGGTCAGCTATCAACTTGTCCTACTCCGGAAACTTTCCAATATTTCAATTGAAACAAAAAGTCAAGCTTTTCAGTTCCATTTTCATGCCCACTCTGATACGTCCGTGCCAGAACTGGGCCTATATCGAGCCCCTAAGAACACAACATTACCACACGTAGATGCGTTGTTTGAGAAGAGCTTTTAACAAGATCATTTTCAACTTGACCAGCAACATCGACATCAGAGAAATGGTAGGAACAACATCGGTCCACCATTTAACCATCTGACCAGAATTCAGCCTTAACAGCCACTTCATCAAACATGTAACAAACAAAAATACATTAAGATTTAAAGCTAGAGGCAGAACAAGGATGACCTGTGTAATGGTGTGATGGAGACCGTGGTGTCACTTGAGTTAACAAGAAACACTCGAAGGTGCCATTTTTCATCAAGTAAAGGGGGGTGGGAGTTGTCTGTGCGTTGTATGACCCATTCAGACCGTGTCATCAGTTACCTTTACTGCAAACCGACTGGAAAGGTGGTGTCATCAGTTACCTTTTCTGCAAACCGACTGGAAAGGTGGTGTCATCAGTTACCTTTACTGCAAACCGACTGGAAAGGTGGTGTCATCAGTTACCTTTACTGCAAACCGACTGGAAAGGTGGTGTCATCAGTTACCTTTTCTGCAAACCGACTGGAAAGGTGGTGTCATCAGTTACCTTTACTGCAAACCGACTGGAAAGGTGGTGTCATCAGTTACCTTTACTGCAAACCGACTGGAAAGGTGGTGTCATCAGTTACCTTTTCTGCAAACCGACTGGAAAGGTGGGGAATTTTCAAATCCCAGGACATAGCCACACAACACACACCAACCATGTCCAGCCCCGCCACCAGACCAAGAGAGAATAGAAAAGCCCTCTTTCGCCTTTTTCTGGGTCTTCATTTTTCTTTTGGGCCGCCCGCCCTGCCACCAAGCTCGCATAGCTGCCTGCTCTTCTCCCCTTACTATAGTCACGACAGTTAGCAGTCAGAAGCTCCCAGCGTTTGCCTTACTTCAGCCTCACGGGGTTTTGAACGACTGCGAAAGTGGCAGGCATTGTGCTCCAAACACAGCCCATTTTGCAGGTCAGCAAGGTCTGACATGCCCCTAAAAGGGATCCCAAGTTTGCCGTCTTTCCGAGTAGCCAGCAGGTCTTTTCCCTGCGGCCATCGGGCCTGATGCAAAACAAGGACCTGGATAATGGCGTGATAGAGACCTTGAACTGTTGAAGTCACATGAGATTTCTCCACTTCAGGCTTTACAGACAGATACTGACTGTCCCGTAAGCTCTTTCTTTCAGTGATATCCATGGTACAAGCCAGCAGCTAAATGAAAAAGCTAAGAAGATTACTTGACTAAGTTTTTAAGTAGAATCCTTATATGTTTACTCCCTTCTGTAAACAGGTTGATGAATTAATTGAGCAGTGTTCCTTTTAAGTCCAAACATATCCCCAAACACAATGTGTATGTTACGTGTATTTATGTAAATAAAACACATCTTCCTTCTCGTATGTTAAGGAGTCAATGTAGTAAGTTCTTTCATAATTAAAAACATATCTTAAACAAAAAAGAAAGGTTTGGAGCCAAACTGGGTAGAGTGAATTGGGTGGACGTGTGGTGTGTGTGTGTATGTGTGTGTATGTGTGTGTGTATGTGTGTGTGTGTGTGTGTGTGTGTGTGTGTGTGTGTGTGTGTGTGTGTGTGTGTGTGTCGTGTCGTACACAGAATAAGGATAAAAAGAAGAAGAAAAATGGGGAAATATAGCTTTAAAAAGCACTTCGTTGCTTGGCGGAAGATGGGGATGATAATTATTATGACGATGGTGGTGATGATAATAATGGTGATGGTGATGATGATGACGATGACGATGATGATGGTAGTAATGATGGTGATTATGAAGACAATGATAATGACGACGACGACTATGATGATGAGGCTAGTAATGGTGGTGATTATGAAGACAATGATGATGACGACGACGACGATAATCATGATGATGATGATAGTAACGGTGTCGACGACGATGATAATCACAATCATTGTTATCATCATTGTGATCATGTTAATGTTGATGATATTGATGACAAATATAGCAGTATTGATGATGATGACAGTGACGATGACGAATGACTGTGACGACGACGATGATGATATTGACGATGATGATAGAGACAACGACGGAACGACGATGATCATCACCTATAACAATGATAACGACAATAATAACTACAACGATGAAAAAGGAAAAGCAGAAGAACCCAAAGCACAAATAAAGGATCAAAATACCTGGAAAATCTGTTCATCGCTGACCCCATACTTTCGGACCTCGAACTGGTGGTGGACCTGCTGACCACTGTCTGTGATGCCCAGCGAGATATGGACACTACGGACATAGTACTGACCCTTGTTCAACTCGTTAGTGGCATACACCTCTACTGAACAGAAGGCATGAGAAGTGGCGGCCCCTCTGTGACCCGTTACGTACCTGGAGATAACAACAGCAAGGAGCACAGTGCAAAATCACTTTTGTGCATGCTATGTGACTGTGCGAGTCTTGCAGAAATGGTTGAAGATTTTTTTATGTTCTTGTGTTGAAAATTTAGTTTTTGTCTTTCGTTCGTCTCTCTGCTTCTGTCTGTCTCTTTCTGAACGCTTTCTTAGCTCTCTCTCCACTATCTCTCTCTCGCTGTCTCTCGCTCTCTCTTCTCTCTCTCTCTCTTTCCTACCCATCTCTCCTCTCTCTCTCTCTCTTTCCTACCCATCTCTCCTCTCTCTCTCTCTCTCTCTCTTTCCTACCCATCTCTCCTCTCTCTCTCTCTCTCTCTTTCCTACCCATCTCTCTCTCTCTCTCTCCTCTTTCCTACCCATCTCTCCTCTCTCTCTCTTTCCTACCCATCTCTCCTCTCTCTCTCTCTCTTTCCTACCCATCTCTCCTCTCTCTCTCTCTCTTCCTACCCATCTCTCCTCTCTCTCTCTCTCTTTCCTACCCATCTCTCCTCTCTCTCTCTTCTCTCTCTTTCCTACCCATCTCTCCCTCTCTCTCTTTCCTACCCATTCTCCTCTCTCTCTCTCCTCTCTTTCCTACCCATCTCTCTCTCTCTCTCTCTCTCTTTCCTACCCAATCTCCTCCTCTCTCTTCCTACCTCTTCCTCTCTCTCTCCTCTCTTTCCTACCCACTCTCTCTCTCTCTTTCCTACCCATCTCCTCTCTCTCTCTCTTTCCTACCCATATCTCCTCTCTCTCTCTCTCTTTCCTACCCATTCTCCTCTCTCTCTCCTCTTCCTACCCATCTCTCCTCTCTCTCTTTCCTACCCATCTCTCTCTCTCTCTCTCTCTCTTTCCTACCCATCTCTCTCTCTCTCTCTCTCTTTCCTACCCATATCTCTCCTCTCTCTCTCTCCTTCTCCTCTCTCTCTCCTACCCATCTCTCCTCTCTCTCTCTCTTTCCTACCCATCTCTCCTCTCTCTCTCTCTTTCCTACCCAATCCTCTCCTCTCTCCTCTCCTCCTTTTCTTTCCTACCTATCTCTCTCCTCCTCTCTCTTCCTACCCATCTCTTCCCCTCTCTCTCTCTCTCTCCTACCCTATCTCTCTCTCTCTCTCTCTCTCCTACCCTTCTCCCCTCCCTCTTCTACATCTCTCTCTCTCTCTCTTTCCTACTCTCTCTCTCTCTCTTCCTCCATCTCTCTCTTCCTTACCCATCTCTCCTCTCTCTCTCTTTCCTACCCATATCTCTCCTCTCTTCTCTCTCTTCTCTCCTCTTCCTACCCATCTCCTCTCTCTCTCTCTCTCCACCCATCTCTCTCCTCTCTCCCCCTTTTCTCTTTCTCTCTCCCTCTCTCTCTCTCTCTGCCTCTATATTATTTTTTTTCAATCTCTCCCTCTCTCTCCCCCCCCCCTCTCTCTCTATCAGTTTTTTAATGTCTGTATGTATGTATGTATGTATATTGCAATGTCGTTTTAGTGAAACCGAAATGTCATGATCCCTACCTAGTCAGGCGGTACCGGCAGGGCAGATCCACGTCGACGTGTGCCTCTTTGAAGGAGCAGATGTGAGGATCCGCTGACACCACGCACAACAGGTCGCCTGTAGAAACATTTTTAAAAATGGGGATAAGATTCATTGTGTATTTAATTCTTCAAAAATGAACGTTATGGAAAATGACTGAATATGATGATTTTGATCACGTTCGTGTTTCAATATATGTTTGACATTGTCCAGTACGTCTAATATAGCGCTCAAGGTCTAACGGATCGGAAAAGAGGGCAGGGAAGAAAATTCTACATTTGATCCTGGAATCCAACTTGAAAAAGACTGGTCGCACACTAGGCAGTCACTTTGGCCATGAAATGATCGACCCTTTGTCAATAAAATTAAATAAAATAGATCCAAATGAAATGAAATGAAAACATTCTGAAAACACAAAACTAATCATTAAAAAATCACAGCAGCGTCTCTATTTCCTTCGTCAGCTTAAAAAGTTTGGGGTTAGCCAGTCTATCTTGATTCAGTTTTACTGAGCAGTGATAGAAGGTGTTTTAACTTTCGCTATCACAGTCTGGTATGGTACTGTACAACAACTGAGAAAGATGGCTTAAACAGAATTGTCAGCACTGCCTCCAAGATCATCAGCATTGCTCTTCCGTCCATTGATTCCATCTACGAAAAAAGAACTAAGAAGAAGGTTAAATCTATCATAGCTGACAAAGTTCACCCAGTGAACAGTCTGTTCACTCCACTTCCTTCAGGAAAGCGCTTTTTATTCCATCAAAGCCAGAACGTCTCGCTTTAAAGATAGTTTTTATGTAAGGGCTGCCCGTCACCCTGTTTCCCTGTAGATCTCTTTTTGTTGTGTGTATCTGCTAGACTTACATCCTTACATCATTACATCCTCTTGCTTTTACTGATGTGTTAATGATTTGCATCATACATTTTTTCTCTTACCCTGTGATGAACTTATTCTTAACCAAATTTATAAGAGCTATTTATCTTGCCTTTGAACTCTAATCCTCAGTCTGTGTACTTGAAGGAGGGCTTATGGAAATTCGATGATAGTTTCAAGAAGGAACTTTATTTATGTGTCTTTTATCTGTTTGTTATTACTGTTAATTGATAAACTGTTTTAATTCCCCAGGCTTGGATTATAGGTTTGTTTTTTTTCCAACTCGCGTTAGAATGTACTCTTACAAAATATTTTATTATGTATCAGAGCTTCTTCGCCTGTCTTTGGTTTTTAGTCTTGCGCATGTGAGGAGAGGGAGGGAATATAAGAATAATTTTTATCTTTTACCTTATGTTGTTTAAGTTCCGTGTGCGTGTGTGTGTGTGGAGGGGGGGGGAGGTGTATGTGTGTATGCGTGAGTGCATGTGTGGGTGTGGGTGTGAGTGTATGCGTACGTCAAGGCTGCATTTTCCCAGCCAATCTGACACCCTCTAGTTACTACCTTTCTGCCAGCCAGCATCGCCTGCAAGTGCTATTTTTAGCTAGGCAGGTTTGACCAGAGTCCATCACTCTACAGCAGCGCTTTTGTAACTGCTGCGATCTTTCGGGAGGGACTTAGTGTAGGAAGTGACAGATATTGGCACAGAGTAGGCCTACTCGAATCTAGGTCAATCTGTAGGCCTGTACTTCAATGCATGCCTGTGCCTCGCCACGGGACGGGTGAGGGTGATGTGGAGAGTGGATGAGGAGGGACAGATGCGCGCTGTTAATTAGCTGGCAGGGTGGAACCAAAAGTGGCCAGCTAAGGTGTCTCAGATTTGGGCGCCGTGGCGTGGGGTGTGTGTGTGTGTGTGTGTGTGTGTGTGTGGTGTGTGTGTGTGTGTGTGTGTGTGTGTGTGTGTGTGTGTGTGTTGTGTGCGTGTGTTTCTTCGATTCCGTGGATGACCGACGAATTTGTCTTTTATGATGTTGAATATTGTTATTGTTGTGAGGTGTGAGTGTGATTGTATGCATTACCAAAACATTTTCCTTGTGTCTGTGCACTGGGCTAAAATAAAATCTTGTTATCCATGAACAACTTTGTTTCTCAAACTGCCAGATCTTGCTACTATCACCTCCATCGTATAAGCCTGATCAGGAAGTATCTCTCTGTCGAAACAACTGCAAAACTCGTTCTCTCCTTCATAATGTCTCGCATTGACTATTGCAATTCACTCCTGTCTGGTCTTCCTGCCTCCACCATTCACATCCTACAGCGCATTCAAAACAATGCTGCACGCCTTGTACTCAAAAAGAAAAAAGCTGACCACATATCTCCTCTCCTGGCACAACTTCACTGGCTCCCTGTATCAAAGCGCATACAGTACAAACTAGACACCATGTGCTACAAAAGCCTCAATAACAAGCTCCCGATTACCTGTCAAGCCTAATTGAGATCTATGTTCCCTCACGTACCCTCCGCTCTGCCTCCAATCCTCTGACTTTTCGCTTTCCACGCACTAAGCTCAATACCTATGGTCCACGACCCTTCTCTGTTTCTGGTCCACTCTCCTGGAACAAACTTCCTCTCTCAGTCCGTCAGCAACCTACTTTTGTCTCCTTCAAGTCCGCTCTCAAAACTCACCTTTTCTCCTCTGCATAAAATCCTGATCCCACTCAATCCCCTCTGCAGCCTGTCTCCACTCGGAGGGGAATCATATTGTAATATATAATTGTATATAATATGCTCTCTATAATTTTCCATTGCTTTTATTCTTTCTCCCCATTTATAGCCGTGTGTGTGTGTGTGTGTGTGTGCGTGCTGTGTGTGCGTGCGTGCGTGTGTGTGTGTTTCAGCGCTTAGATTTGATTTTATCAAGATTTTGCGCTATATAAATAAAATATTGTATTGTATTTTTCAGATGGTACTAATGATAATCTGATTAATGATAGTCCTTGTTTTTCCTTTCACAAAATATTTTTGGCCACTTCCTCTATCTATTCCTTTTTGGGTAAGACGTCCAATGGTGTGATGACTCACATTTTGTTCGCAAAGGTACGATTTTAAGCGTCTAAGGACTTCAGACTTTCCAAGATGGAGAATTTTCGTTTAGTGGCGTTGCCTACAAGTTTGTTGGCATGTTCATTTCTCTTAACACCAGTGTATCCGGGGCCGGGCCAGGGCAGTAGGTCCACGTGAGATTCTGTAGATCGTTATTCCTCATTGCTTTGTGCCAGCAAGTGGTTCCTACTCCATTTTGCACGTTTTGAAGTAGGTTCATCGAGTCCGTCAGGATGAAGGCTTGACTTTCTTTCATTTCATCATTCATTAAAGTTAACCACTGGAGTGCATGCGTGACTGCCTCAGTTTCGATTGTAAGACTGAGGTTGTAATATCATATGTAGCGTTTTCTTCATGTATGGTGTTTTCATTCTGTTTGACCGTGAAGTCCCTCCAGATTTGTTATTGGTGACTGAGCCATCCGTGTATATTTACTCCATTAGTAGTTGAATTTCTGCAACTGCTTTCTTTTCTGGCCATTCACGAAAAATGTCTCCCCAGGTTTTTGTTTGTTTGTTATTTTGGTATGATTGTTTTGTATAGACTTTTGAAATAGTTTGGATGTTTTTCTTTGTTTGTCCCTTCGAGTTCTGTCAAACAACATACATACCGAATGGATCCTTCTGCTTGTCCCATCCATGATTTTCCACGTTGGAGTCTATTGCTTTTTGCTGTTCCGACATTTCGTGGAGTGGGTTTTCTGAGTTTTCCAATGCCCTGAAGTATGCCTTCGCTTGTTCTATTTTACGTCTTGACTGTATTGAAGAAAGGTCGAGCAGATATCGCATAGTCTCCGTGTGTGTCTTTTGCGGTTCCAAAGATCACTGTCATTGCTTCGTTTTGTATTCTGCAAAGTTTTAACAGGTTTGTCTGTGACAACGTAGTGAGACCCAGTCCATAATCGATTACACTCCACTGTTACAGCTTGGTATAGCTGAAAGAGATGACGTTGTTCAGTGCCTTTAGCCGCCGTTGTTTTCAGGATGGAAAGGCCCTTTTTACATTTCAGTGCAGTGGTTTCCACATGTTTTCTGAAGGTTGGCAGTCTATCAAAACTGATGCCAAAGTAGCATAAGTTGTTTGTTCGATCGACAGTGGTGCCTCTGAACGTAACAGATGGAATGGTTTTACTCGTTGCTTTGTTATCAAGTGTGTAGAACAATATCTGTGCTTTGGTGGGGTTGATTGCCTATCCGATTTTTT
>CM060313.1:74099115-74104115 GCA_030674185.1 Monoplex corrugatus
CTAAATAACATTCAAGAACTATCTTCCTAATGTTAATTGATAGGCATTTGTTGGTAAGAATGCTTGTCATCTTCTTGAATGCTGTTTTGGCTTGGCCGATTATGCCGGCTATTTCTGATGTGCATCTGCCGTTTGATGAAATGATCGTTCCCAGATATTTGAATTTATCAACCTGTGTCAAGGTTGTGCCATTTGCTGTTATTTTGCATGAGGGGATTTCATTGGAATATTGGAGATTGGAGTATAGTGATCAGAAACTAATTTGACAGTCAGGCCCATTCAGTCAGTCAAAGAGTCAGGCAGTTAATAAAAGCAATAGAGAAAACTGTTAATACCTCAGCACACATAACTATGATGATTATGATGATAATAATAATGATGATGATGATGATGATGATGATGACGATAACGATGACAACAACAACACTAACAATAATAACAATATAATAATAATGATGATGATAATAATAATAATGATAATGATAATAATAATACTCAGAATAATAATGAGAAGAAGAAGAAGGAGAAGGAGAAGAAGAAACAGCAGACGGAGAAGAAAAAGAAGAAGAAGAATTGATAACGATAACAATTCATGCAGCACAAGGTCCCGAGAAGCAAACTTCTCCGCGCACTGCACAGTAGAGAAAATGATATGGAAAAAAAACCCACATCAACAATGGACTCAATCATATAAACATAACATGACATGGATCAAGAAACATGTAAGCTCACAGGAAAAAAAGGTACGCGTAGACACACAAGAACACACTTCCATATGATCATACACACGCGCGCGCACACGCACCTGGCACACACTGACACCTGACCAAAGCCGCACGCAGGCGAACGCACACACACACGCACTGATGCATGGCCTGCAAACGGATCGACAGACACACGCAATACTTCGCACACAACCAATCATACCAAACAAGCCGAACGACAGTGGGAGAAAGACGACGTGTACAGAACACAAAGTTCCAGCCGACACTTTCTCATGGTATATCAGTCACATTCTCTTGAGGAGAATGGGTAGGGTTGATCATGATAGATGCAACTTTTGTAATGTAGACAAGACACAGTACATCATTATCGGTGGTATTGCCATTTCTCAAACATTTTCTGGAAGAAGCTGGACAGTTTTTAAAGAAAAATGGCAGCTCTGTCAGAAAATGTCACTCAACGTAAAACAGATTAAAAAAACGAAAGCAAACGAAATATTTTACATTCACAAATCAAATCAAATCTGTGTTGAAACAGATACATGACGGAAAAGCAAGTTCCCCTTACGGAACAAAAATGTTATCATTAGTTGATGAAAAAATGGCTGACTTATTCTAGCCTGATATTAGGCTTAACTTCCAGGTTTTAAGTTTGAACGCAACAAAAGTATGAATTCCGCCTGTTTTTTGTTTTTTGTTTTTCTAAAGAGCTAATCGCTGTAAATTATAGAATGTATCAATGTCACAGACACCATACACATTAGATGAAATGCACACACGTATTATTATTTTCTTCTGTTTATCCAAACCCTCTTTCACAATTTACCCCCCCCCCCTTCCACATGATATTATTTTCTAAAACTCCATCATTCCATACAGATGGCAGGCAAGACTCTGATAGCAGAAAATCGGCGGGGGGGGGGGGGGGGGGGAAAGAAAGGTGAACACAAAGGCAATCTCCCTGAGTGCAATGATCTTTAAAAAAAAAAATTTAAAAAAAAAAAAAAATTCTGATAACAAGATGTTGGCTATGAGATCATATTTGTTGACTAATCGCGATTGCCTTTCTGTCATTAAATGTGTAAATATGATTTGTTATATGATTGTATGTACTTTCATGCATACGAGAAAGAAAAGAATTCTTATATGTGTATATATGATTGTCGTATGATTGTATGTACTTTCATGAATCAGAAAATCAAAATAATTTTGCACGGCAGAGGAAAAACGTCTCGATCAACTGAACATTACAACAGTGACTGTTGACGCTCGTAACAGTTTTATAATCATGGCAAATATGGGAAAGGAAAAAGTATAATAAAAAAAAAATCAACCAAAGTTCTTTGAAATCAGATCATGAGGTAAGCTGTTGTAAACAAAAGTGTGCGGAGACTTGAAATAATATTTTAAAATAAAAAAACAATGATTCATACACGTTCTAAATCCTGTCATGTTAAAGCTTACCTCTGTGTATATGTGTGTGCAAGCGCGAGTGTGGGAATGTGTGTGCGTGCGCGCGCGCGGTGTGTGTGTGTGTGTGTGTGTGTGTGTGTGTATGTGTGCACGCGTGTGTGCGTGCCTGCGTGTGTGTGTGTGTGTGTGTGTGTGTGTGTGTGTGTGTGTGTGTGTGGTGTGTGTGTGTGTGTGTGTGTGTGATTTCATATGTGTGTGAATCAAAGATTGCATTTATCAAATGAGTTATATTTTCCTAAGATTTTATTTTACTGTTACCTGCATCTCCTATATCTCATTTTGTGTTATGTTCTATTGCTATGTTTGATGGAATAAAAACACGAAAACACCATTTTTTTTAGCTTTCGTAGCTTTCGGAGCTCTGATGCTCCTTCTTCAGCAGGCATGTTTATTTGCTACAGATGTCAATAGCTGGGGTCACGGCATTCGTACACTCTAGAAACAGTACGCACAAAAAGTAACAGGATTTTCTAATGGTCACGGCACATTGTGTTAAAGTTTCAGTTTTTTTCCAGAGTAATCAGTCCACATCGTACTGCTGTTCTCTACCAAGAACGATAACAGTTGCTATGTTTGATGAACACTGCATTAATGTACGCATCCGACTACGTTCATATTGCATTAAGGAACGGACATAGCAACTTCTACCCCCTTCCTTTCTCTTCTTCTTTTTTCCGTTTTAAAGTCCAACGAGTGTACTTTGGCATGGAACGTTTGCGCCGTACAAATGGAATTATTGTCATTATTTTTCATTACATCTGGTGAATTCGTTTCTTTCTTGTCTTGTGTGTACGCCGGTTTGGTCGAAAATTTACATCAGTACGCGTTATCATTCTGTTTTCGTGCGTGTCTAGTTCCTGTTTGCTTGGACGCTGGCAGTCACTGTGATTTAGATTACATTAACACCGAGTCACAAAACGCTGATCTGTATCATGTCTACAAAGACTAGTTCCAGCCGTACAAGCTTGAGTTCTTTAAAGGTAAGTTAACGAAACAATAGTAACTTCTCTCAGTGTCTTGGACGTGTTGTGCCACGTGGCTCATATGGACATTTCCCACATAAAATGCCATCTTGTCAAAAGCAAGCAAGCAACCAACCAACCAACCAACCAATTGTGCCACGTGGCTCATATGGACATTTCCCACATAAAATGCCATCTTGTCAAAAGCAAGCAAGCAAGCAAGCAACCAACCAACCAATTGTGCCACGTGGCTCATATGGACATTTCCCACATAAAATGCCATCTTGTCAAAAGCAAGCAAGAACCAACCAACCAACCAAACAATCAGCCAACCAGACAACCAACCAACCAATCAGCCAACCAACCAACCAACCAACCAAACCAGCCAACCAACCAACAACCAATCAGCCAACAAACACAACCAACCAACCAACCAACCAACCAACCAACACACCAACCCAAACAAACCAACCAACCAACCAACAATCCGACCAACCAACCAACCAACCAACAACCGACCAACCAACCAACCAACCAATCAGCCAACCAACCAACCAACAGTCAACCAACCAACCAACCAACAACAACCGACCAACCAACCAACCAACCAATCAGCCAACCAACCAACCAATCAGTCAACCAACCAACCAATCAACCAACCATCAGTCTATACCAAGTAACCAGACAACAAAAGGACCTGATATTCCACAGTGCTATGTTTCTTATGCCAGTTTACTAATACGACAACAAGTGTCTTGTATCGATTGTCACGTGCATTTAACACCTCCTCCAGTTTTCTGAAAAACTGCCAGCAACAATATTTTACGCATCTAATCGCTATACTAGGTCCATACCCGCCCTTAGAATCTGTAGACAAGAGTAAGAGTAGTACAGTAGATGAGAGAGAGAGAGAGAGAGAGAGAGAGAGAGAGAGAGAGAGAGAGAGAGAGAGAGAGAAGAGAGGAGAGAGAGAGAGAGCAAAGAAAAAGAAGAAAATAAAGGACGCTTTTTTCCCCTTAGACTCGTGGCTTAACCAACTGCAATAACTTAACCCTTTGACTCTTTTACCATATCCACCAGCTACCTGCAGGATGTTGGTGGAAAAGATGAGGCAGTCAAAGTGTTAAGTTTTAGCTTTCTAGCAAGGTTGACAATGCAGGATGCTAGTGGGCAGGGTGCGGGTAGCAAAGGGTTAAACATATAATGCTTTTTCTACATCCAACCTTGGCCAACTGAGGGTACACACTACTCATAGACTACATTATAAGTATAATAATGCTCATAGGAAATCTGAGTTAATACAAATGAGCAATAATAACATAGAAACATCAAATTTCAAAATAATACAAAATTGAAATCTTAACGGAGACGTGGGGTGTGAGAGAAAGAGGAGAGAGAAAGTGTGAGAGAGAGAGAAAAGGGGGAGGGGAGGGGAGAGAGAGAGGGGGGAGAGAGAGAGAGAGAGAGAATTGATGCGATTTTGTTTGTGGTAGTTTAATATGACTTTCGAACGTTCAGTGAGCGAGCGTGTGTAAAATGCGTGTGTGTATATATTGCGCGTGTACGGTGCTTGAGTATATGTCTGAATGTGTGTGTGTGTTGTGTGTGTGTGTGTGTGTGTGTGTGTGTGTGTGTGAATGTGTGTGTGTGTGTGTCGTGTGTGTGTGAGTGTGTGTGTGTGTGTGTGTGTGTGTGTGTGTGAGTGTGTGTGTGTGTGTGTGTGTGTGTGAGTGTGTGTTTGTGTGTGTGTGTGTGTGTGTGTGTGTGTGTGTGTGCGTGCGTGCGTGCGTGTACATTGTGGATGTGTGTATAAATCTTCGAAAAATGTATTTTTCTTATTGAC
>CM060313.1:74109115-74166615 GCA_030674185.1 Monoplex corrugatus
GTAACACACACACAGTCTGACATCAATTCACAAAATCCGAGGGACCAGCACTATCAGTACGTTTTCGTAGAGCGACACGATATCCCGATTTCTTTTGTAAATACAGTAATTAATACTGTCTGAAATTTGAAACATGCGTATGTCCACTGCTGGGCCACTTTTGACGGTTTAAGTAATATAAGTGGGAGATGTGCTTGCAGCGACAAGGATGGATTCGTGTGGAGGGCCATGGTGGCCAACCCCTTGCGGCAGGGCACATGATGATGATGATGATGAGGAGAGGAGGAGGAGGAGGAGAGAGGAGGCTCATAAAAACAAAACGGCAACTATGCCGTCTGCCTCTGTAGACCTAACATTGATAGTCGCTGGCACCAGATGTGAGAACACGCAGTTGGCCTACCTGTTTGCCCTACGTAATCTAACACCAGGTGAACTGGAGGGGTGGGGAGGGGGAAGGGGGGAAGAATACTACATGAGCTGGCTCTTAGAAGCATCGGGTTGTAACTATGGTGATGTCACCAGTGCTGTGACTTGATGTCAGTGACTGATAAACTGCCACATCATTGTAATGGTACCGATTCACGTGCATACTTCCATTCAAGCTACGATTTTCTAACAGTCTGCCTTACAGTTGGTTTCCTTCTCTTTTTTAATTTATATCCAACAGTGTGAGATTAAAAACGATTATTTTCGTTTAAGAACATCCTAATAAACACTGATCGGCGTTCTCTCCCAGGAAAGAATGAGCGCGAAAAATAAATCAAAGTGGCAGCGATTGCGCCCTCGTTCCCGTCGTGACTGAGGCTGTGCAAGGATGCACGCTTCCTGCATTTAGTCTCAGGAGAGTCTAATACTGTTTTCTTCTCAGTTCTTTCTCAGTGGAGTGTACCCCCTGTAGGGCCTCTTGTGTCGCGTGGAAGTTGAACCATCCCACGTGTCCCCTCTATTTTTCACTACGGGTTAGTCAAAATTTTAAAGATATATGCAGCTTCTTATCAAGAGCACTGGGAACGGTCATTTCATCAGACGGCAGATGCAAATCAGAAATAGCCGGCAGAATCGGCCAAGCGAAAACAGTATTCAAGAAGATGACAAGCATTCTTACGAACAAATGCCTATCAATCAACATCAAGAAGAGAGTTCTTGAATGTTATATAGAACCAATACTGTTGTACGGATGCGAGGCGTGGACAGTCAACAAACAAAGCCAGAACAAAATTGAGGCAGGCGAGATGTGATTTCTAAGAAGAATGTTGAGGGTTCCATGGACAGCAAAGAAAACAAACGAAACAGTCTTGATGGAGACAGACACAAGTAGATCACTCATAAGGAAGATAAGGAAAAGACAAGCAACATTTATAGGCCATTTTATGAGGAAGGGGGATTTGGAGCACCTGGTCACAACGGGAAAGCTAGAGGGAAAGAGAGCACCGGGTAGACCCAGGGAGAAAATGCTGGACGGACTTGCAGAGTGGCTGGGGATGAGGAGGGTGGGGGAGATGCTAGGGGCAACGAGATATAGAGGCAGATGGAAGTCCATGATCGCCAACGCCATGCGGCAGGGTACGTGATGATGATGATGACACTCAGTGCGCATGCGTCTCGATCCATTGAATCGGATGCTGTGGGTTTAAGAGAGTATCATTTTTGTGCACACACACACACACACACACACACACACCACACACGGCACACATACACACACACACACACACACACGGCACACAACACACACACACACACACACACACACACGGCACACACACACACACACACACACACACACACACGGCACACACACACACACACACACACGGCACACATCACACACACACACACACACACACACACACACACACACAACCACACACACACACACACACACACACACACACGGCACACACACACACACACACACACACACACACACACACACACACACACACACACACACACACACACACACACACACACACACACACACACACACACACACACACACACACACACACACACACACACACCACGGCACACACACACACACACGGCACACACACACACACACATGGCACATACACACATTTGAAATCAGGAAGTTAACCCTTTGACTCCTGCATCCTGTCCACCAGCATCCTCCAATGTCAACTACGCTAGCAAACAAAAACTTGTAACCTTTCGATTCCATCATCCTATCCACCAGGTTCTTGCAAGAAGTCAAGGGTTAAGTTTTTGCAGTTGGTGGATAGAATGAAGGAGTCAAAGGGTTAAGGAGTTTGTGATTTCTTCAAGAGGGATTCATCACGATCCGACAATACCATATGTGCTCCACCCACACCTGCCAGGCATTATCAGGTAGATTTTTTGAGCTTGTGTAAAATCTTATTTGCTAGTAAGGGTTTAAACCTCAAACCTCAAAACACTGATATGATAATGATCACTTTGACAGTGATGATGATGATGATGACAACAATAAAAATAATGATAATTATGATGATGATGATGATAATAATAATGATGATAACTACTACTACTACTACTACGACTTCTACTACTACTACTACTACTACTACCTTTAAAAATAATAATAATAATAATAATAATAATATAATAATTACAATATTTATATAGCGCAAAATCTTGATAAAATCAAATCTAAGCGCTGAAACACACACACACGCACGCACGCACACACACGCACGCACGCACGCACACACACGCACCCACGCACACACACACACACACACACACACACACACACACACACACACACACACACACACACACACACACACACACACACACACACACACACACACACGGCTATAAATGGGGAGAAAGAATAAAAACAATGGAAAATTATAGAGAGCATATTATATACAATTACATATTGCAATGTGATTCCCCTCCGAGTGGAGACAGGCTGCAGAGGGGATTGAGTGAGGTCAGGATTTTATGCAGAGGAGAAAAGGTGAGTTTTGAGAGCGGACTTGAAGGAGACAAAAGTAGGTTGCTGACGGACTGAGAGAGGAAGTTTGTTCCAGGAGAGCGGACCAGAAACAGAGAAGGCTCGTGGACCATAGGTATTGAGCTTAGTGCGTGGAAAGCGAAAAGTCAGAGGATCGGAGGCAGAGCGGAGGGTACGTGAGGGAACATAGATCTCAAGTAGGCTTGACAGGTAATCGGGGGCTGCGTTATTGAGGCTTTTGTAGCACATGGTGTCTAGTTTGTACTGTATGCGCTTTGATACAGGGAGCCAGTGAAGTTGTGCCAGGAGAGGAGATATGTGGTCAGCTTTTTTCTTTTTGAGTACAAGGCGTGCAGCATTGTTTTGAATGCGCTGTAGGATGTGAGTGGTGGAGGCAGGAAGACCGGACAGGAGTGAATTGCAATAGTCAATGCGAGACATTATGAAGGAGAGAACGAGTTTTGCAGTTGTTTCCACAGAGAGATACTTCCTGATCAGGCTTATACTAGCAACAATGATGATAATAATAATGATGATCATGATGATGATAGTAATAATATTAATAACAATACCGATAACACTAATATTATGTCATTCTTGTATAGCGCTATTCTCCAAAGTCATTAAGGACTTACAGCACATTCAGGCTCTCCACAATACAGAGAGTAGAACACACACAGATGTACCAACTGACCACATAGACACACGCATACACACACCAAAAAAACACAAACCAAATAGCATGCACTGATGAACACACAGTAAACACGTCCAACCACATATGCACGTGTAACAATCCACGCACATACATGCATAATTACACGGTGGTGCCACAGAATGGACAGCCAGAACTGGGAGAGCACGTTCGTGGATGACAGTATGTTACTCAGGGATAGTAGCATTAGTTCCCACTGAACGTGTCTTACAGCTAGTGCTTGTTACTCTACGCTTACAACTCGAATAATATAGCATATTGACATACAAGTGAAATGAATTACGTCAAACAAAACAAACATAACTACACTGAATTGTCAATACGTAAATGACAAAAGATACAAACCAAGGAAAAGAAAACGAAATAAAAGAAGCGCTAAAAATAATATGCTCTATAATTTTCCATTGCTTTTATTCTTTCTCCCCATTTATAGCCATGCGTGTGTGTGTGTGTGTGTGTGTGTGTGTGTGTGTGTGTGTGTGTGTGTGTGTGTGTGTGTGTGTAGTGTGTGTGTGTGTGTGTGTGTGTGTGCGTGCGTGCGTGTGTGTCTGTTTCAGCGCTTAGATTTGATTTTATCAAGATTTTGCGCTATATAAATATTGTAATTATCATTATTATTATTAAAAACAAAAAAGGGGAAGGAAGCTGGTATCTCTCGGGCCTGGTGGACGCCAGTATATATTATGATAGCTGTCTGTGTAAATGTCTGACACATAACCATGCACATAAACAGGCCTATCAGTCACGGGTAAAAGAAGCGTTAAAAACGAACAAGGGGAGGGAAGCTTGTATCGTATCTCTCGGGCCTGGTTGACGCCAGGATATATTTTGATAGCTCTTTGTATAAATATCTGACACAGATCTATGCACAGAAACAGGCTTATCAATCACGTAGCACATACAATGGATATATGAGTCTGTGCGCACGAAGCTGAAAAATGTGGAAACGATTAGTCATGGAGTAAGAGTTATCATACAGGTAAAGACAATGATAAAGATGATAATACATCATTTTCTAATAGTAGAAGTTTGCCATTACTAATAGACATACCTGCCTAGAACTAGAAATACTGTAAAGAAAAAAAATCAATAGGTCAACAATATGATACATAGTGTACAAGTAAACCAAAGAGTAATAGTATTTGTTGTCGTTTGAGAGAGACAGTATAAAAAATAGTTACTAATGTGTGTGTGTGTGTGTGTGTGTGTGTGTGTGTGTGTGTGTGTGTGTGTGTGTGTGTGTGTTGTGTATGTCTGTGTTTGTGTATGTGTATGTGTATGTGTATGTGTGTTGCATGTGTGTATGTGTGTTCTGTGTTTGTGTATGTCTTTGTGTATGTGTGTGTCTGTTGTATGTTTGTGTATGTGTGTGTATGTGTGTTCTGTGTTTGTGTATGTGTGTTTACACAATGAGAGAGAGAGGGGTGGTGGTGGTAAACGTGTGTTTGTTAAGATAAACAGTGAGAGAGAAAGGTTGACAGGGAGAGGGACAGAGGAGGTTAGAGAGGGCGGAGAGAGAAGGAGAGAGAGAGAGAGAACATGAGAACTTTCCCCATGCCAGTCTCATAAATAACCAAAGCCGGCATGAATGATCTCGTTTCGCCGACCCCCACGTGTGATGGAACTTGCTGTTCTTTTCGACCTTGTGCTAGAACGCGCTCGTATTCTTATTTCAGGATCCGAAGTGGCGAATGTTTTTAATTATTTCGATTTTATTCTGAGACTGGAATGGAAAATTCAAAATTTTCAGTGCTGGCATATTTCTTGAAATTGTCAAGTTTGTCGAGCCAGAATAGACGCTTATAATGAAAAGGAACATGAAAAAATTCAATGCACAGTGGGTGATCCTACTATCTGGTCTACTCAGTTTCGATTTTAACATCGGCTGCTGTCTCTGTCATTCCCTTCATGTTCACTCTCTTCTCTTCAGCCCCTTTCTGTTGGTATGCGTGGGTGTTTAAAAAGAGCAAACGGAATGCTGGGAACGGTCATTTCATCAGACGGCAGATGCACATCGGAAATAGCTGGCAGAATCGGCCAAGCCAAAACAGCATTCAAGAAGATGACAAGCATTCTTACCAACAAATGCCTATCAATTAACATCAGAAAGAGAGTCCTTGAATGTTGTATAGAACCAATACTGTTGTACGGATGCGAGGCGTGGACAGTCAGCAAGCAAAGCCAGAGCAGGATCGAGGCAGCCGAGATGTGGTTTCTCAGAAGAATGTTGAGAGTTCCATGGACAGCAAAGAAAACAAACGAGACAGTCTTGATGGAGACAGACACAAGTAGATCACTCATAAGAAAGATTAGGAAAAGACAAGCAACATTTATAGGCCATTTTATGAGGAAGGGGGACTTGGAGCACCTGGTCAAAACGGGGAAGCTGGAGGGAAAGAGAGCACCAGGTAGACCCAGGGAGAGAATGCTGGACGGACTTGCAGAGTGGCTGGGGATGAGGAGGGTGGGGGAGATGCTGGGGGCTACGAGAGATAGAGATGGTTGGAAGTCCATGGTCGCCAACGCCATGCGGCAGGGCACCTGATGATGATGATGATGATGAACCGGTATGCTACAGACCCTATATTAAACAGAAGTATGCTGACGTTTATAAAATGTTTGCAAATCGTGCTGTTCCAGAGTGGCTGTCTTTGACGTGCTTGAATTTGCCCCTGAACTAAAAAACATTTAACGCATCTTCTGGACAGAGATAAAACAAAAATATACAGTTGTTTATTTAATTTGTTGAATGGGAGTTGTTCCTTTCACCGTGTGAATTGTGCGAAGCGAACATTGCTATGAAAAAAAATCGATGGGGAGATGGGGGAGAAAAAGCATTTCGGCCTGTTTCAAGTCCTACTACCACCACTAACTAATCTTACTACTTAGAATTAGAGTTGATTGGGGTTTTTTTTTTAGAAAATTGGTGCTTAATTTACAGTAGGAGACGAGAACTGGTAAATTTGATTAAAGGTTTTGAAGTGGAATAATGGTTTGTTGGCCATCAAGTGAAATTTGTGCGTGCAAGAGCACACCATAAGTTTTGATCCTGTTTGTGCTCTGGTTGGTTTGGTAGTGGTTGTGTGTGATATAAAGATTGTGAATTAAACTCGAGATGTGCTAAAAATGTACTTGTTGGTATCGTATGTCAGCTTTCATGCCTGCTAGACACTGAACTCTGGAAACCTGATGTTTCTGTTTAACTATTGCATATTGGGCTGTCATTTTATGTTTATTTTGCGGTCTTTCTCCCCGTATTGCAATTCACTCCTGTCCGGTCTTCCTGCCTCCACCACTCACATCCTACAGCGCATTCAAAACAATGCTGCACGCCTTGTACTCAAAAAGAAAAAAGCTGACCACATATCTCCTCTCCTGGCACAACTTCACTGGCTCCCTGTATCAAAGCGCATACAGTACAAACTAGACACCATGTGCTACAAAAGCCTCAATAACGCAGCCCCCGATTACCTGTCAAGCCTACTTGAGATCTATGTTCCCTCACGTACCCTCCGCTCTGCCTCTGATCCTCTGACTTTTCGCTTTCCACGCACTAAGCTCAATACTTATGGTCCACGAGCCTTCTCTGTTTCTGGTCCGCCCTCCTGGAACAAACTTCCTCTCTCAGTCCGTCAGCAACCTGCTTTTGTCTCCTTCAAGTCCGCTCTCAAAACTCACCTTTTCTCCTCTGCATTAAAATCCTAACCTCACTCAATCCCTCTGCAGCCTGTCTCCACTCGGAGGGGAATCACATTGCAATATGTAATTGTATATAATATGCTCTCTATAATTTTCCATTGTTTTTATTCTTTCTCCCATTTATAGCCGTGCGTGTGTGTGTGTGTGTGTGTGTGTGTGTGTGTGTGTGTGTGTGCGTGCGTGCGTGTGTGTGCGTGCGTACGTGTGTGTGTGTTTCAGCGCTTAGATTTGATTTTATCAAGATTTTGCGCTATATAAATATTGTAATTATTAATTAAAAATATTGTAATTTATTTTTAAAGGGAGATTATTTTGTATCGATTTGAGGCGCATGTGTGTATGACGAGAATGCTTGAACAATATTTTTTTGAATGTTGTCATTCGATTTTAGCTGCTGTATTTATTCGTTTTAATTTTACGAGCAGATATGTCCTGAAACTTCATGATAATATCGTATGATAACTTTCATACTTGCTTAATCAAGAACTATGTAAACCACCTGTTTCCTTTGGAACTGCGATCGACTTACCAATCAGTTCGTGCGACAATATGCGTGATTATTAGATGTAGAGACGCAGAGGGATGCTATAATGTGTGTGTATGCGTGCGTGCGTGCGTGCGTGCGTGCAGGGGTGTGTGTATGTGCATGTGTGTGTGCGTGTGCGTTCGTGCATGTGTGTGTGTGTTTTATGGAGGTGTACGTGTGCCATTTTTGAGAGACAGAGAGAGACTTAATGTATTTTTGTTTGTGCTGGTTTAATATTACATGTACTTTGAAACGCTTAATGAGCGAACGTGTATATGCGTGTGTGTATATATTGTGCGTGTGCGTGCTTGTGTCTGTGTCTGAATGTAGGCCTACGTGTCTGTGCATGCGTACATGTGTGTGTGTGTGTGTGTATGTGCGCGTGCATGTTATCAAAAAGGTGTATGTGCGCAGACATGTTTTATAGAGGAGTTTGTGTGTGTTTCGTAGAGTGTGTGTATGCACGTCTGTGTGTGTGTGTTTTTGTGTGTGTTTGTGTGTGTGTGTGCGTACGCGCGTTATGAAATAAGTGTGTGTGTATGCACGTGTTTTACAGAGAGGTGTGTGTGTGTCTCTGTGTGTGTGTCTGTGTGTGTTTTGAAAGAGCGTGTGGGTGGGTTTTTTCGAGAGGAAGGGTGCGCGCGCGCGCGCGCGCGCGTGTGTGTGTGTGTGCGCGTGCGCGCGTGCGCGCGTGCGCGTGTGTGTGTTGAAGGGGTGGGTGCGTGCTTTATGGAGATGTGAATGTGTGTCTTTTATAGAAGGATGGATGTACTTTATGGAAGTGAATATGCGTATTTTATGTACGTGAGTGTGTTTAGTATGTGTACGTGTTTTAATGGAGGGGTGTATATGCGTCATATCATTCCGTACTCGGCGCATTTGCATCAAATTGCCACCGTTAAATTCTTAACTAAAAACATCATCGGACAAGAGTTTTGAAATAGTAAAACAGACGACGAGAGGTCGCGCACTGCACGTTGCAGCGAGTATTGAATATCTGACTGCGTTGGCCCTAATTCTGCCATGATGCGTGTTGCTAAAAGCTGTGCTCACGAATGCTTGCGACTTTTATGTGTTAGTGGATATTTATCGAGGCTGCCTGTCCCAGTTCGATTGACAAATAGGAGCGTAATATAATGCAATAGGTAAGGCATGTTTGCTTTCCCTTCTGAGATGCAGGTAGAGAGGGGCAGATTGATAGGTGGAAATGGAAGTTGTTGAAGGAAGTGTTTTACGTTCCGCTTTGATTTTGTCAAGATAAGCGTATCAGCTACCCGGAATTACGTCCACACACACTGACGTCACAGATGCCATGTGAGAAAGAGAAGATCCGAACTGATCATAGCTTAAGCCATAAAGACTGCCTAGCATATGGGTTTTGTGTCTTTGTTTCAAGCTGTCATTGAATCAACCCTGGCCTCAGTGTAGTGAAATGCGTCTCTCCATATGTTGTGGTAAAACATCTCGAGTGCCCCTTATCTTACGTTTCGTTCAATAATGAGTAAGTTTCCAAATTGTAAATCAGCTCTGTCACAGATTGCCCGACCATTGGACCAACAAAACTGCCATGAACGTTTGTTTGTTATTGAAGGTCTGTACACGCTGGCAAAGTCCTGAAATGGGTAGAGATGGAGAAAACGAGATTTGTGAAACACTATAAACTGACACCACCAAAATGATTGGAGCATTAAGAGGCGCAGCGAGCACAGGACAGTGCTTACAGGAGCAACTTCAAAAAACACTTTTCTCATATCTTGTTCTGTGTGGATTGTGTTTTTCATCTCCTCCTTTTTTCTATGTTGCTATCATCTTCTGTGATATGAAACATACCTCGGAAAAAAAACCCCGAAAAAACCCGCAAATTTTTCCTTTCTGTTTTATCTATATCTGTCACACGCTATTCCTGTTATCTGCATTCTTCCATTTTATTCCGTCACACAATATCATTGTTCATTGGAGAAAATGTTACTGGCATGCCTTAACCTGCTTGCATCATTAGGAACACACAGAGAGAGACAGAGAGAGAGAAGGGGGGGGGGGGGGCATTCCATATACTTAACGTGTAAAGTTATGTCGGAAGAATGTGCATGTGTGTTTTTTCTTTTTGTCAAAATCGATTTACTATATGAAATTCAGATTGCTGTCGCAGGGAAAAGCGCGTCCCTGCGCCATCCACTTTTTTTCTGTTTGCGTATTTTTCTATTTACCTGGGACAGCTCAGCTGCTGGGCTACGTGCGTGCTGCATACGGAAACGCGGTTTATCATCTCGTCCGAAACACTAGCGCCCAGATAACCACTTAAGATTAAGAGAGAAGGAAAATTTCATGTCTGAGCCGTGTTTCGAGCCCGGGTTTATTTTTAACCAAAACAGCAATCAAGAAGATGACAAGCATTCTTACCAACAAATGCCTATCAATTAACATCAGAAAGAGAGTCCTTGAATGTTATATAGAACCAATACTGTTGTACGGATGCGAGGCGTGGACAGTCAGCAAGCAAAGCCAGAGCAAGATTGAGGCAGCCGAGATGTGGATTCTCAGAAGAATGTTGAGAGTTCCATGGACAGCAAAGAAAACAAACGAGACAGTCTTGATGGAGGCAGACACAAGTAGATCACTCATGAGGAAGATTAGGAAAAGACAAGCAACATTTATAGGCCATTTTATGAGGAAGGAGGATTTGGAGCATCTGGTCACAACGGAAAAGCTGGAGGGAAAGAGAGCACCAGGTAGACCCAGGGAGAGAATGCTGGACGGACTTGCAGAGTGGCTGGGGATGAGGAGGGTGGGAGAGATGCTAGGTGCAACGAGAGATAGAGATGGTTGGAAGTTTATGGTCGCCAACGCCATGCGGCAGGGCTCCTGATGATGATGATGATGAAGGTACACATTACATTGTTATGACTTAGGTGGTCGGCTGGTCTATCGATATCATAGTCTGATTGCACACCCAAAATCTTTTTTCTTCAAAGATTTATCGAAGATTAAGCGCCCTTTCAGTAGAAATAGTATTCTCCATCTTCTGCAAATTGTAATCTAGATCTAGAAATTTCCTCGAATTAACTTTTATCTCACTCTCTTTGTTTCTGCCTTGCTCCTTTATTTTCAGCCATTTTTTCCTTTCTCATTTTGTGTCTTCCTGGTCCTCCAGTCTCCTGAACGTTTTCCATAAAATCTTAATAGTTTCTTTCGACTACAATTCATAATTGGGCAGATACGTACATGAACTGCATTTTAGCCCTAAGGAAATGCCAATTGCTTAGTGGCAATTTTTAAGTAATACATGTCAGTTTTCATACATATTTTTGTGTACTTAGTTTATGCATTTATGCTCAGATTTATTCTTTTTAATCCCTTTGGTGATGAAGTCGGCGGAGTGGCCAAGGCCAGCGGCATGTCTGTAAATTCATCATCATCAGGTGCCCTGCCGCATGGCATTGGCGATCATGGACTTCCAACCATCTCTATCTCTCGTTGCCCCTAGCATCTCCTCCACCCTCCTCGCACCCAGCCACTCTGCAAGTCCGTCCAGCATTTTTTCCCTGGGTCTACCCGATGCTCTCTTTCCCTCCAGCTTTCCCGTTGTGACCAGGTGCTCCAAATCCCCCTTCCTCATAAAATAGCCTATAAAGGTTGCCTGTCTTTTCCTAATCTTCCTTATGAGTGATCTTCTTGTGTCTGCCTCCATCAAGACTGTCTCGTTTGTTTTCTTTGCTGTCCATGGAACTCTCAACATTCTTCTTAGAAACCACATCTCGGCTGCCTCTGTAGATTACTGGCTTGAATACAATGATATATGCACTGTTTTCCTTTTCAAGTTGTAGTTTTTCCGGGGTAATCGGTTCGTTTAGACGTGTGTGTTTTGTTTCAGATGGTCAAAGCTCTGATATGACTCCGAGCAGTCGGCTGGGCTTTAAACATAATGAAGATGATGATGTTGTTGTTGCTGTTGTTGCTGTGGTTGTTGTTGTTGATGACGAGGATGGTGATGGTGATGATGATGATGATAATAGTAACAACAAGAATGATAACTGTTAGCGCAAACAGTCAATAATAATAATAACGATGATAATAATGATCATGATAATAATAACAATACTAATTGTTATCATTTTTACATAATACCTTTCAATACTTCTACTACTACTATAATAATAATAATGATAATGATAGTAATAATAATTATTATAATGATAATATAATGATAAAGAGAAAAATTAATTATAAAAATGAAATAACCAAAATCTAAAAAGATAATAATAATACTAACAATAATGATATCAATCGTAATAGTGATAATAAACCGCGAGCGGTTTGTGTCAGAAGCATACTCGTTGTACTTTACTGCAACAGAACATTTTCAACTGTATTTGAACATGTAACGACCTTAAACAACAAAACATTTGTTTCACATCAATTACATTGAGGTCCAAAAGACATTACATAAAATGAAGCAATGAATAACAAAGCATGAAATAGAGATATGTATATCAGGAGGAACTCATCACAGAAAGAAAAGGAAAAGAAAACAATGTGAATGAACGCAAGCTTCACAGTTTCAGTACACACGCACACACAGGATGAAGAGCTAGCGTACACTTTAGCCTCTCAGGTACGTGACCGTGACCCCTATCTATGTTATCTTTTCTCTCTTCGCCCGCGCATGCACGTACGCATACACAATCACACACAGACAGCCCCCCCCCCACACACACACATACATACACATACACACACACACACACACACACACACCCATATGTATATGAGTATATATATATATGTATATTTCATATCATATATTCATATTTCATATCATAACTGATGAAACAAAGGTAAGACATAATACACACACACACACACACACACACACACACACACACACACACACACACACACAAAACACACACACACGCAACCACACACACGCACACACACGCACACGCACGCACACACACACACCTGCTGAAGAGGCAGAGTACACTTGGTGTCACGTAATGTACACAGACACGTGCACACACGCGACTTTGACTTTATCAGCTGTAACAATCGTGTTGTAAAAGAGGTTAAGCACGATTAATGTCACGCTGAAATAAACTATAGGACGGGGAAAGCCATCAGTTCAGTTACCAATACATAGTATTCTTTGTTGTTCTGATTCCTTCAGAGATGTGTTTGCTTCTAATTTTTATGTCGGCACCACAGGTTCTGTTAACAATTCATCTGACATTTTAGGTTTTGCTTTGTAACTGGATTGTTGTTTGGATTATGATGGTAAGCCACTTGATTCCGGTCTCCCCACTACAGCCTAAATGATACTGTCTGTTTGGGGTGGGGGTGGGTGGGGGTGGTATTCAGTTCTCTTCTGATTTCTTTTTCCATGTTGTTTGTTTTTTGTGTTCCGAAAATGTTGGATTGAAGTAGAACCCGATGATGTTTGACCAGTAGGATTTAAAAGTTGTTAGAAATAGTCTTCCCATCTCTGCGTGACTGTGTTGTCTTCATCATGCAAGGGATTGCCGTCATGAACTTATTACCGTGGAGGGTTGAGGAGTTCATCTCTCAGTCGCATGGCTTTCATACTGTTAGTGAACTCCTTTGGTGAATATGTGCAGAGTTCACTGAGATCCTCTCCATATGTTTGTCAAGATGCATTTTTTTTGCAGCTTTGACTGTTCTTTCGCTGCGTCTCTTTGTAAGTCTGTATTCACATAGTCTTCGTGCAGGCATGATCTAACTCACACCCTGTATAGACTTTTCTTTTTCTTGATGGCCTCCATAGTATCATTCCACCACTATGCTGCTGCTTTTCTCTGACCTCTTCCAGGTTTTATGGTACCGTATGTTTCGTTGAGTGTGTTGAGGAGGTTGTCTTTGAATGTTTGCCGTGTTTCTTCCGCTGTCGTTTTGTTTTGTCTCTGTTTGTTCTAACTTCTCTGTATTGCATTTTGTATCCTTTAGCAGATTTCTTTATCCCTTCGAGTTTTCTCAAACTGGTCTGCTCACGTTGTGTGGTCTTTCTGGGCATTCGTTTTTCTTCTTTGATGTCTACATTACCACCGACCGGTGGTCAATGTCCAGTCCCGTATTAAGTATTACTACCGACCGGTGGTCAATGTCCAGTCCCGTATTAAGTATTGCATTGTGATCGTTTAATTGCTGTATTTGTATGTTTTTGTTAATATGAAGTTAAAACTTGAGAAGCTATACTATTTTTACCAGACGTAGAGTTGACTGCGACGATGATGAAAACAGGTGTTTCGATGAATAGATCAGGTTTTGCCTATAGACTCAATGTCTTCCCGTTCATACAACGAGCACAGTAAATTCATGAACTACTACCACTAGATTGTTGGATGTTTGTTAGACAGAAGCAGATACTTTTACCCTCTTTCTTAGATCTAAGTGCACCTTACTTACGCAACTTTGGGCTTTTTAAACGCTTGTGTCGAGACTGCTTAGGGAGATGAGCATTCAAGCGGCATTCGTGCAAAGTAAGTCACTGTCTTCGTATGATCTGCAAAATAGGCCCGAGATTTGTTCTTTCTTGTTTTTTTTTTTTAAATTCTATTTTATAGAAAGTATCATTATCCTACACCAGTTCCAACTCAATGTGTTTATTTTCAAACTTTCAATGAAGTCCAATATGACGGAATTACAGCTTGCATGTGCTTTGTTTTTCTCTGCTGCTAAGTTATAGATATAGTAATAAAGACATTCGAGGTTGCACAGGGAAGAAGACATTAACGTAAAAAGCCGAGTACAGCCTGTTCAGAAAACACTATCTCCTCAACAAGAGCGCCATCAACGTCGGAAGAGCAGCTTTACCAAGTACTTCGCCCAGATGTTAACGACAATCTAAGTGTTTAGTATCATTAAGGCTAACAAATCTGTTAAATGTTAGGTAAAAGGAAGCTGCTCCTTTTTCTACTTTCCATCGCTGTCTACATGTTGGGACACATTTGGCAATGAATGTAACCGTTTATTTTCAGGTCCTGCTTGGGGCGATGAATGTGACCCTTTATTTTCAGGTCCTGCTTGGGGCGATGAATGTGACGGTTTTTTTTTTCTTCTTTTTTTCAGGTCCTGCTTGGGGCGATGAATATCACCGTTTTTTTATCCCTATTTTTCAGGTCCTGCTTGGGGTGATGAATGTGACCGTTTATTTTCAGGTCTTGCTTGGGGCGATGAATGTGACCGTTAATTACAAGTCCTGTCTGGGGCGATGATTGTGACCATTTAATTTCAGGTACTGCTTGCTTCAACTGAGCTTGGCAGTCATATGAGTTGTAGCTGGCCATGTCTCCTGTCGCTCCACTTTGATAGACGCGACATTGCTGCAATATATGTTTGGCCCTCTTGATTGCATGGACAGGTTGGTAATGATGTCAGTTTGAACCTGCGGTTCATGTGGACGTTAAGCCGGTTGTGGCCGGTGCGAAACCCCATCAGAACCGCTTACTTCTCTCTAGAGAAGGATTGGTATTTGTCCCTTTCTGTTCTTGGCTAAGGGTTATCTGATGATCCTCCTCTTTTCGCTATAGATGACACTGTTGACTGGTTGGGTCTTCCTGAACTCCTTTTCTTTAGCTCCTCAGTTTCTCAAGATGATGTCTCCGCGCTCGGAATTAATTCCATATGCACTAATGTCACAGGTAGCATGTAATGGAGAAAGTCCAGAATGATCATGACACAAGCCTTAAACCTGCACATAAACTCACGAGTTGGCCAGATCCTGAGGTCCTACCTAGATAGTTCCATAACCCTAGGGTCGCAGGGGAGTGAGGTGATCATATAGCGAGCGAGAATCCACTGGAGAATAACTCGTCTGGTTTTTCTAACTTGATGGAATGTCTTGGTCAAACGGGATAGCTTTTCATTCTCCAGAGCCTGGAGAACAGAAAAGGCACCTGAGAGGAAGACAGCTTGATAGCGGTTAGGTGTGGGAAGCAAGCTGATTCACGCAGAATGACTTACGCCAACTGGCCGGATAGGGTAGTGGACTCAGGAATTCATATCTCGCATTTAATCTCTTCCTGCAACATGAAAGTCATCATGATCACTGCCCATCTGAATGTGCCAATCGTTCTAATGGTGCCAGAGTTTCGTAAGTTTACAAGCGTATAAGGGTTAACGCAGGATCGAGGGAAGTTTGCCAGATATTGCTGACAAGTTTTGGAGGCGCGAACATAGAATTGTCAGCGTGTAATAATCCTTTTGGAAAAAAAAAGTCCAGACATTCAGACGATTAGTTATCCTTATCATTATCATTAAGTATGTATGTTTTTATAGAACGGGAATCTACTGTATTTCTGGTGGTGATCATGAGATGGTAAAGAGAAGGAGAGAGAGAGACACAGAGAGAAGGTTGTGTGTGTGTGTGTGTGTGTGTGTGTGTGTGTGTGTGTGTGTGTGTGTGTGTGTGTGTGTGTGTGTGTGTGTGTGTGTGTGTGTGTGTGACACACCGAGAGAGGGGAAAAGACAGGCGATAAGGTTTTTAGAATTTATCAGTCGAGGGTGAAATGTTTACTATATACAATAAAACAGGCGCATATTTAGATTTAAGCAAACTGGGCTTTCCTTTATAACAAGAAAAAGAAACATAACATTACAGACAATACATTGATTAAAAAAAATAAGCTTCTTGGCTCGAAAATAATATTCAGTTGTATGGAAGTTAATTTTAATATCTGACGGCACATTTTCTCACTAACTGATTTTTTTCACCAGCTGGGCTATGCCCATTCAGATTAGTATTAGTTAAACCTTCAGAATGCCAAAAGCTGAAAATTTGACAAAATCTATTTCAAAAACTCGCTATTTGGATTTTGTACGTTTGAACACAGAAATTGACACCAAGATCCAAAAGGCAACTGTTTTGAGCTAACAACTTGCACCCCTTATAAAACTCCATCCATCCCAAATATCCATACGGAAACAAAAGCCAGTCTTACCAGTATAATATTTGTACACACATTGACTTATCAGTGCCAGACCTGGACTTTAACCAAATACCTTCAGAGGAAATCACAACCTGTGTGATGAATTGTCTCAGACGAGCAGCAAGCAAGACCAAAAGAGGCACGGTTAGAAACGAAGAGAACCGAGAAATTGTTGGAACCTTTCAACCGTTACCACATAACAACGGATCAAGTGACCAGGATGCCAGTCAACAGCCAGCCCTTCAAGCCCTGAAACGCCAGTGTACATTATCTATTGCGGGACTTCTCGTCAATCTTTTTATTGTAAGCTAGAGAATATGCTCGTCATCTAATCGGCCTAAGAAAAATGAGTTCAGTAGCAGAAGAAAGGGTGGAAAAGGGTATAATAATGTTCTAAGAGGTGGAAAAGGGTATAATTATGTTCTAAGAGGTGGAAAAGGGTATAATTATGTTCTAAGACCATAGTAGTCTAACAACCTGAATAATAATCTACTAGGGAATGCAGCAGAGCAGCACATGTTTGACAGGGGCACTACTGGGGTGGCGCACTGTCCCCAGGGACAGCAGCCAGAACGTCACATAGTAAATCCATTGTAACAACATCAAAACGAAAAGACATACAATAACAACATGTACATTAATGTTGCATCGGGTCTTTCTACAGCATCGGGTTTTGTTATTTTGGATTTTGCTCAGAAAGTGGAGCTGCACAAGTTCAGGTGATGATCTAATACATGAATAGGTACACTTGTCTTCATATGGAATAGAAGAACCATCCTGGAGGCAGATGTTTTCATGTAGAACTGAAGAATCCAGGCCAACTGACTCCTCATGCTGTTCAAGCCCTGGTACTTGGCTGTTATTCCACAGGAGGAACATTTAATGGAAGTATCACAAAGTCAGACATGGGTCAAAATTAATGTGTAAATGCATCAGAGTGACTATGTGCCCATCCAGCACTGAGGAATATTCATGTCTTGCAGTACTTTGTTTAAGGCTTCAGCTGTGGATTCCCCCTCCTTTTTGACACACCATCCGCCAAATCAATCAGATTGTTCACGATACTAAAACATAAACGCCGTAAATCTGCAGTCAGCGTATTATATTTTTATGGAATTCCACCGGCCCATCTTATTTTACACCTTACGCCCTTGAGGAACTCGTGTCACCATAGTTAACAGCAGTGCAGAATATCGTTTCAGTTTTTTTTTTCTTTCTTTCTTTTTTTTTTTCTTTCTTTTTTTCTTTTTGTAATAAAAGCGCCAAGTCAATATTCTGTCACCTCTCTGTGTTATCGCACCCATTTCAGATTGTCGTTAAAAAGGCTAGACTTAAGGAGAAGCTGGGAGTAGAAGGTGCAGTCAGATGGGCGTCAGGTGTCGAATACATAAAAGACGAGTTACAAAACGGCATGATGTAAGCTCGCCAAGCCAATCCATCTGGTGGACAGGAAGTTGTTTTACGAGTATGGCACGCTCGTATACGCTACGTGCCCGTTCTATTAACATGAACACAAACACGTTGAACCCTGACACCAAGTGACTGCACTCCACGCAATATGTGGCTTATCATCAAATAAAAAAGCAGTACCATAATCTTATGTTCGTTTTGGAGTCAGCTGGTGCTCAGGTCAGTTTTTGAGGACTGGTTCTCCATTCCCAACCTTTGACTCCAGCACCCTTTCCATCAACAACAAAAACTTAACTCTTTGACTCCTTCAGCCTATCCATAAGCTTCCTGTATAGGGTAAGGTAGTCAAAGGGTTAAGGGTTTGTTTTGCTAGCATGGTCGACAATGCAGGACGCTGGTAGACAGGGTGTGGGAGTCAAAGGGTTAACTAAACAAAGCCATGTACCTACAGAGTTTGATAAGCTTGGAGCTACAAGCAGAAGTTTTTCTAAGCAAAACTCGAATCCGACATGCAGACAAACCGGAGAGCAAGGTTTGTAGTTGTCCACCAAATACGCCTCTAAACAGGAAACGTCCATGGTTAGTACGAAACAAAGCGGTCTACGTAACCATACAAAATAATATGCACAAACAAAAGAACAGAACACAATGAATCCGATTCATCACCCGAGTTCGGCGATCAGCCATCTCCGGCATGGACTTCCTTTTATTTTTCTTTTAATACGAAGGGATCGGATGTTAATCTGCATTCACAATGTCAATAACAATTTAGTGAGCAGTAGCAGAGAACGCATCATAAACTATGATTCCAGACACAATCTGAAATGTTCAAAATCGCTGAACATTTTAATCATGAAACAGTAATGTAACAGTCGAATGGGAGTAAAACATATGCACCAGATGGTACACACACACACACACACACACACACACACACACACACACACACACACACACACACACACACACACACACGCACACACTTACATATACAGACACGCAGGCACGCACGCCTGGATCTTTTAACATGCAATGTCGTATACTGCACGCGTACACACACACATAAGTATAAGGGTTAGCAGATTTGCACAAATGTGAACTTGGGAGATCGGAAAAAACCCTCTACCCTTTAACCACCAGTCGTAGATGTCTAAGGTGATCGAACCCATTGCCTTCCGATGGGAAGTTGGACGATTACCCACTTTGCCTACCGTGTCTGTCGAGAAAATATAAGGTATATTTGACTTATACTGAACTACTATGTGCAGCACCCGGTATGATAAAATGTATGGAGTGTTGAGGTCACATGAGGGTTCAAGTTGAGGTAATAATTATGAAAACTGCCACAGTCGGGTAATTTCAACAATTGCCGAAGAGTATCACCATGTTCTATTGATTTTAATGCTTTTATGTGCTTATTTCGCTGTGAAACTTTACGTTCATTTATACAAAATCCTAAAGAACGAATTGCAGTTAATATCAGTTTCACCTAGACAGGCCTTCACCACCTTCCTGAGTCTGTTTCTAAGTTCGCTCGTGTGTGAATTATATCCCCAGTTTTGTCACATTTTCCCCTTTTTTTTCAAAGATGGTTTAAGTCACTGGAGATTTGCCAATCATTGCAAAGGCGACAATCGAAGACAAAAATAAGACTAACAAATACAGATGGCTGAAGGCTTGAGTCAAGCATAGTTTCAGTAGATGCAGTACAATACAGACATTGTGGACAATCAAAACAAAGGGTGGTGAGCAATTGACAGTCTGTGTGGGCAAATAGTGATTCATTTTATAAAAAGCAGATTTAGTGGAATGCGGAGGCATCGCTAACACATGGATGACGTGATGATGATGGGTTATGCAATCTAATGGTATAACATAGATGGAAGCGGGTTTTTAGGGCACGTCAAGAGTGGTTTTCATATAGATTTGTAGGGTATTAGTGATGGGAAAATGCATATTACTTTTTCTAGCGGATAGTGGGGAGGCTAGAAGACGGTATACAGAATCCATTCGCTGGGTAGAACGCCAAGACCTCACCAGCGCGCACTATAGGATTATGCGCAGACGTATGGCATTTCTCGTGATTATGTTGAATGCTTTTCCATTATATGGCATCTGTAGTATTATTGTATGATTAATGAACAGTTGCATCTACTTTTCTTTTAAAGAATGATTGTATTTCACTTCAGTAGACCTTTATCTGTATTGTCTTCATTTGTTTCCAAGACTACTAAGAAAATATGAATACATTAAAATGAAGGAGTTTATACTGCACATCAGCATGCTTATATTTTATCTTACATTTTCGTTGCTTTCCTTACAGAGTTAAAACCTTTCCCCCAAAGAGCTAGAAATATGTATGCGGTGTAACAGCTCGATCAAACTTTTCAGTTCCGTACCAACAATGATGGAAGCCCTAAAGTTAATATAGATTGGAGAGTAACATCTTGCATATTCGTGACACTAACTTTCGTTTTATGACAAATTGATTAAACGATGACAGGAGCACCGGATGTAAGCCTGGTAGATTGAGGTACTGTCGTCAGCAATTCTTGTCGTTGGTCTTGATTTATGAGAAGCGGCCGCAATAAAAAAGCTTTAAAAACTATTAAACCAACCTGGCTCTGGGTGAAATCATCCTGAACATGATTTTTACAGTCCTCGTATATATGACCTAACGCTAAAATTTGACAAGTTCCTTGTTTGTTTTTAAAGAAACTCCCCAAAAGCAAAACAAAAACTCAATTTTGAAATTGTTCATATTCAGCAAAAGGCATAGCTATCCACATTTATTATTATTCCCATAAAATTCAAACATCGATTCAGCATATACGGCTGTCACATAAAGTTAACCACAGGGATACTTATACGGTTCTGAGAAAAGATTAATCTGGTCTGCAGACTGTTTCATTCGATCGAGTAAATAGAATTTATGTATCCAACCAATACACACGAGCGCTCCAGTTCGAGTCAACAATTCATTTTTGGGTGTGCCCTCATGGATCTTTGCAAGATATTCGGTAAGGTTACCATACATCAACATATCTGCCATCCAGTTTCGTTCTTGATCGATATTATAGTGTCTTTCAGACAATTTGTTTTCCTGGACTTTTCGAGAGTGCTTCTTACATGAAATGTTTTAGAAGCCGGTTTTAAAATCATGCATTATTCATGTACGTAGAAACGTCGTTAAAACATGGCCTACCACGTATGTATATCTTCATCACATTTAATTTCTTCTCCCAGCAATATGGATTGCTTCTGTTCCGTCTTCATGGCATGCCCGACCTCCCTCGCCATCACACACGCGAGCACGCACGCACGTGCACATACACACACACACACACATACTGTACGCACACACACACACACACACACACACACACACACACACACACACACACAACTACACACACACACAACCACACATACGTACGCACATGCACACAACGCACGTAATCACGCACGCACACAAACACACACACACACCACGCAACATGCACGTACGCGACAAAACACACACACACAACTACACAGTACGCGCGCGCACACACACACACACACACACCACGTATCTCTGTATACTAGTCTTAACGTAACCATGGTCTCTCAAACTGTTTTGCTAAAGCGTGTTTTGTGATGATCTGCTGTATTGATATGTCGTTTGTTTGTTGCTGTTGCTGTTGCTGTTGCTGCTGCCGTTCCTGGTGTGTATCTTCGGGATTGTCTTCGTTTTATCTCCCTCCCTCCCTCCCTCCCTCTCTCTCTCTCCCTGTATGTGTGTATGTGTGTGTGTGTGTGTGTCTGTGTGTGTGTGTGTGTGTGTGTGTGTGTGTGTGTGTGTGTGTGTGTGTGTGGCGCGCGCGCGCGTGTGGTGGTGGTCTTCGATTTAATGTCTATTCACTAAAGTGATTTTAGACCAAAAAAACAAAAACAAAAACAAAAAGGGGGGGGGAGGGAAGGGGAATACAGGAGGAGAGAAGAGGGTATATGAAAATTATCAATTTTGATCTAAAAAAAAAATGATCCAGAAAACAATTATTTTTGAGGAATGTGCGCGTGTGTGTGTGTGAATGTGTGAGTGTGTATGCGTATACGTATGTGCGTGAAACATACATGTGGTCACGGATTTCTAAACTCTTTATGGATGATTCTTTACCTAATTTGATCGAACATGTGGACTGATAAGATATAGCGAAACGATACGTATGGAGAGAAGAGAAGTCAAGGTCATATGGACCCTGAATATGCCCAGTATTTGCATTTTTCGAGGAATACATGTGAACAGCATTAACACACGAAGCTCTGGCAATATTTCATTTCTGTTTTTCCTGTTGTAAGTCTACCATTGTTCAACCTGCACGTCAGAATTAATTATACCTTGAGTTTCTTTAAGGTCATGGTATTTTGATATTCAAGGTCATGTATATGTTCATGATTACACTGTATAAAACAAAAAATTGTTAAAAATTCAAGGAATCGATTTTCTGTATAAGCTGAAGAATGAAAATTGTTACTGTAATTTCATCAATTTTTGTCTTTCGGTATGTGTCTACAACCTTCCTTGGAGATGCCGGGGCTTTTTTTTTCAGTGTAAATAGTATCCCCACCTTCTGGAAATTCTATGCTAGAAATTTCCTCTCTTCTGTGATCTCTTCCTGTTATTTTCTGCCTTGCTGTTCCATTCGTCTGTATGTGTTCTATGAAGCCTTACATCTTCCTCTTAGGATTGATAATTGGGCACGTGTATTAAATGTATTTTTGGCTCTAGAGAAAACTGATGTGCAGAAGGAATTTTAGGTAAATCAGACCTGTCACACACACAGACACACACAGACACAAACACATACGCGCGCGCGCATACACACACACACACAACACACACACACACACACACACACACACACACACACACACACACACACACACACACACACTAATATCACTTAAAGTGAAAAGATGTTAAATCAAAGAACGAATGAACACACACACACACACACGCACACACACACACACACACACACACACACACACACACACATACACATACACATACACACACACACACACACACACACACACACGCACACACACAACACACACACACATGTATGTTTAGTATCCTTAGTTATGTTGAAATGTATATTCAGGTTTGGTTCTTCAAATACTTACACACACACACACACACACACACACACACACACACACACACACACACAACACACACACACACACACACACACACACACACACATGTATGTTTCGTATCCTTAGTTATGTTGAAATTTATCTTAAGGTTTGGTTCTTCAAATATTCTGGTGATAAACTGGACGGATTGGTCAACGGCATGGGCATATCCTTGGATCATGTGCGCAAATGCATTGCTATGTGTTGTTAATTTTCTTTTCCAGGTTTTTTTTTTCTCAGCCCTGATATAGCTTTGCGCAGTCGGTTGGGCTTAACACCAATAACAATAATAGTAACGAGAGAGAGAGAGAGACAGAGAGAGAGACAGAGAGAGAGACAGAGAGAGAGACAGACAGACACACAGACAGACAGAGGCAAAGAGGACAGAGAGTAAGAAAGAGGGAGGGAGAGAGAGAGAGAGAGGAAAGAGAGAGAGACAGACAGACAGACGCAAAGAGAGACAGAGAAACAGAGAGACAGAGACAGAGAGACAGACACACAGAAACACAGACAGACAGAGGCAAAGAGAGACACAGGAGAGAAGAGGGGGGGGGAGAAGACAGACAGACAGAGGCAAAGAGAGACAGAGAGACTGAGAGAGACAGACAGACACACAGAAACACAGACAGACAGAGGCAAAGAGAGACACAGAGAAAGAGGGGGGGGGAGACAGACAGACAGCGAGGCAAGAGAGACAGAGAGAGAGACAGACAGACACACAGAAACACAGACGACAGAGGCAAGAGGACACAGAGAGAGAAAGAGGGGGGGGGGAAGAGACAGACAGACAGACAGAGGCAAAGAGAGACATTGTGAGAAAGAGAGCGAGAGAGCGAGAGAGAGAGAGAGAGAGGGGGGGGGACAAACAGACAGAGATAGAGACAGAGAAACACGAACACATGTTATTTATGAAAGTGTGAAATATGTTTTTGGTTTTTTTTTTTTACATCCAACCCTAGCACAAACAGCGTCCACACTAACGATGAAAACATTGTCAAGTTAATTAAAAGTTCAGGCGGACAAATTTTCAGTTTAAAAACTAAAAAGCGTAATCACTATAAACACATGTTAGTGATTAATCTGGTTGCCAGATAGCAGAAGTGACACTTAATTCATGAGATGTGTCGTGTATCTCCTCTCAAATATTCTTCTTTCTTTGCAATTCTCTTCGGATGCGTCAGTGCACGTTGTTTTGCCCACAGTGTACAGGCGCTGGCGATATACAGCTGCACAGTGTGCTTACTCCGTCTTCAGTGAGCGTGTATACTGGGTATTTTTCATGCTTCCATAAGTCATCGAACATGATTTACAGGATCTTGAGAACATGACTTACAAGATCTTTTATCATGCTTTTTTGTATGTTGTGCGCTCGTGTGTACACACGAAGAGGGTTTAGGCACTAACAGATCTACACGAATGTTGACCTTGGAGATTGGAAAAATATCCATCCGTTATCCATCAGGTGAGAATACACAAACAGGATGGAACTCAGACCATCTGATTGGAAATCTGACATCTTACCCACTACACTACTATCGTATGGCGTCCGTCTTAGATATTCTGAAAAGGACATTCTCGCATGTTTTGCGTTGGAGTGTTCCAGAAGGTTTCTCCAGGATATATGAGGGTGGATTTCAAGCGGCCAGTTCTTAGGATAGGGGTGTTTGTTTTCCTGGTGTCGACTGTGTCATCTATATAACTTTAAGAGAGTTATGTTACCAGGAGCATGTCCATCTATTCTTTTGCGCAGTTATATTTCCTTGTTATACTGAAGTCTAAGTTACGGTGGTAAACTTTCTGACTTCCTTATATTTTGAGATGAATATGCAAGTGTTTTTCAAAATGAAAGTTTCAAAGCTCCTCTACGAAAACCATGCCAGGCTTGAGGATATTTATAACCTTTAGGTGAATACCAGACGGTCTTTCGAAAAGTAATTTTTGTCTTTTGTATTTGATTTTCTAGCAGATAAAATGCACGCTTAGTTCAACTTTGTACTCTGTTGCTAAGCTATGTGTTGGAAAACAACAGGAAACAAGAAATGACAACAACAACAAAAAGAAAAAAAGAGTGAATTTAAATAAAGTACGCGGCGCGTGTATGTTTGTATCCGTGTGTGTGTGTGTGTGTATGTGTGTGTGTGTGTGTGTGTGTGTGTGTGTGTGGTGTGTGTGTGTGTGTGTGTGTGTGTGTGTGGTGTGTGTGTGTGTGTGTGTGTGTGTGTGTGTGTGTGTGTGTGTGTGTGTGTGTGTGTGTGTGTGTGAGTGTGTGAGAGAGTGTGTGTTTGTGTGTGTGTGTGTGTGTGTGTCTGTCTGTCTCTGTCTCTTCTGTGTGAGTATGTGTGTGTGTGTGTACTCTGTGCCTCTGTGTGTCTGTGTGTGTGTGTGTGTGTGTGAGTGAACGAGAGAGAAGCTACAAGAACAACTCCCTGCCCTCCACCCCTACAATCTCAACACTTTTTTTTTGTTCACGAAAAAAATCAAAATATAGAGTACAAACCCGCAGGGAACACGAAATCTTCATATCGAAATACATGACTGCTCGTTCTTAAACGGTTTTAAGTTACCGTATTTTTGCGAATAAGGCAAACATACATGGGCTTCAAAATAGGCAGAGTTTTCAGCCTCTTGTGGTTGAATATATTTCTTGAATTTGAGAGACTGAAAAGAAGGTCGATGTTTCAAACAGTCGGAAAGCAAGAAAGATTTTGTTGATATGATGTTTCTTCGAAGCCATTATCACTGTCGGCAAAGAAAATCCACACACAGACGGTATATGATTATGTGTATTAACATGGTAGTGAATGCATATAAAATTTAGATAAAAAATTGTATTAAAGAATGTATCCACAGTTGACCAAAAAAATAATACATAATTATGGGGTATACACAAGAATGTACCGAGGAGAGAGAGAGAGAGAGAGAGAGAGAGAAGAGAGACAGACAGACAGACAGACAGACAGATAGATAGACAGACAGACAGACAGACAGACAGAGAAATGTTTAAAGTAATAAAATGATATCTAAAGTATCATAATGAAAAAAAAACTTGATTAGTAAACAATTCTCAAGCGTTGAACAGTACTAACCAACAAGTCTCATTATGTTACATAACACTATTGAATCATTAGTTACCGTCTATTACAATCGTTACAACACCATGTTCTCGCTTCCAAGTCAAAACCACCACCACCACCAATATCATCAGCCTGCTTAACCATGCGCCTCACTTACCAATCGACTGGCGTACAGTAGATGATGAAATTATATTTGAAAATCTTCTTCGAAGAAGAAATGCAACTGTTACGAGAATTTGCAAATTAAGAAATGCTGGAAGAATATGCAGCTTCAAGAATTATTGGAAGAACTAGCTAATAGAAAAAAAGAAGATTTATCGAAGAATAGGCTAGCGAAGAAGAAAGTGTGCCAAAAAAGTTAAAGAATGTGCGATGGAAGATTTATTAGAGAAATTGTGTATTGCCATAAATACTGTACGAATTTCCTAATAGAACAACTATTTGGAATTCGCGTTAATGGTACAAGAATGTGCTTTTTAGAAGAATTATTGTATCAGTAGAAATATTTTTCAAAAAGAATATGGCAACCGAAGAATTTTTCGAAGAAAATATACCTGTGGCATAGAAGAAAATTGCTCCGTTGAAAGAGTGTTGGAAAAAAATGTGCCAACGAAGACATTGCGGGAAGACTATCCTTGGAGAAGGTTATTGAAAAATGCGCAGTTTATGGAGCAACGTCTCGCCGGAATATTTAATGCAAGAATGTAACTTCAGAATTATCGAAAGAATGCACCAAAAGGTGTACTATCATAGAATAGTGCATTAGTGGGAGAAACACTGGAAGAAAGGAAATGCTCGTTGAATATCTCTTTGAAGAATCTGCTAATAGAAAAATCAATGGAATAAAACACGAAAGAAAGAAACCAGTGTCACTCGTATATATTGTTTTCAAAGGATTTGACGATGAAAGAATTAGTAGAATACTGTGTCAACTGAAATTTTGTCGGCGGAACGTGCTTTGAAATTATTACTGGACAGAAACATGCAAAAGGACAAAATAAGTTACTGGCAGAGTCATAAGAACAGCTTATCGGTGCCACAGAGTATTGAAACTTTGTGCCAATGGAATAATCAATAATGAAAGATGTGCAATACAAAAATGACTTCAATAATGTACCTGGAAGGAATTATCGTAACAATGGGCTAAAGGAAGAAATGGAACTAGAATATGCCAGTGGAGGAAGCATTGGAAGAATGTGCTAGTGGAATACTTACTGGAAAATGTGCTCAGAAAATACTGATTGAAAGAATGTGCCAATACAAGACAATGTTTTTTGAGAAGCGAGTCAATAGAAAAGTGTGAGAGGCATCAATCAAAATATGATTGAAAGAATACGTGAGTGTATTGTTCGTTGCTTTGTTGTTGTTGTTGTTGTTGTTGTTGTTTTACAGAAAACTCAAAACACAGTTTTCAAATTTCTTTGATACAAAGCAAGATGTGTTCCAGTATACAACGGCTTGTCGGCAGTACACTTAAATGAATACATTACGATAAAAACGATAGAAACAGACAAAAATCAAGCAACTAAGAAAGAAAGGAAGACAGAAAGAGAATGGATTAGGAGAGCGACACACAAACACTTACTCTTCGACATCTACACGCTGAGATCAAACCACAGACACGGGAAGACAAGGGGGGTGCTCAGCCAACACAAAAACCAACCAAAAACCGAAGATAAACTTGGCCGCAAGAAAGGCTGCAAGCAACTAACGTGAAATAACAACGGTTTTATACTTTTCTCAGCGTTGTCAGAATGTCAGCTCCGGCGACAGTCGATAACTCCGGACCCTTCCAAGAAGATTCTCTCCCTTATACATCTTACGATTAGCTGTTTAGGGCAGGCGCAAGTGAAGGGAATTTATCGTCGCATAAAATGACAATATTGGTGGAACAGAAGCTGTGGACGTCACTGTATGGATTATCTGTTTGCCCGAGCTCACCTGTAACGGGGAGGGTAGCGTCGTGTTCTTGACTGGCTGGCAACACCATTTGTGCCCCCTATTGCCTCAGGAGCCGGGGTGGGTGCCTTGTTATTGGTGTTTGACGCTGCGTAAAACGCAGATGTGATATGTAATTTAACCCTTTGACTCCCATACCCTATCTACCAGCTGCAAAAACTTAACCCTTCGACTTCCTCGCCCTATCCACCAGCTTCCTGCAGGAAGCTGGTGGGTAGGGTGAGGGAGTTAAAGGGTTAAGTTTTTGCTTTGCTGGCATGGTTGACAATGCAGGATGCTGGCAGACAGGGTGCAGGAGTCAAAGGGTTAATAACAATAACATGATTAGTTTAATACGTGTTTATGGAAAATTACTCGATGCCAAAAGATGATGTTATAATCCGCTGTCAATCCGATAGACTGAGTAGTCATACTGGTCTTCTGTACCTGGTGTGGATCTTATGTGGGAGGCAGCATAACCTCCAAACTTCAAAACATTCAGTTACTCAATGAATATAGCATTAGGTCCAACAGAGATCTCTTAACAGCTAGTCCTTGCAGCTCTACAGTATTCATTTCATAGGCGTCCTTCAGTCTCGGAAGACTATGGAGTTGCGCTCTGGGTGTTTATTCTGGTGCAGCGTCGGGTGTGGCTGGCCAGTCCGACGCGGGAATGACAGTCCCTGTGGCAGAGGGCACAGATGAAGTCTGACGCTGGTCTGTCTGCCTGGGCTGCAGCCTTTCTTCTCGTTCTCTTTTCCTCGTGCTGCTGAGCGAGTGTCTCTTCGAACTTGGAGAGACCTTTCTGCACAGTCTGTCTCCAGGCTGACCGTTCGAGGGCTGTTGCTTTCCAGTTGTCCTTGTCGATGTTCAAGGCTTTTAGGTCCCTCTTGCACACGTCTTTGAATCGCAGCTGTGGTCTGCCTGTGGGACGTTTTCCCTGCACCAGTTCTCCGTAGAGGAGGTCTTTAGGGATCCGCTCCATCTGTTGTTCTCTGTCTTGAATCCGTCTCTGTTTCAGCAGCGTGTACATGCTGGTGTATCCAGCTCTTTCCAGGACAGTGTTGTTTGGGACCTTGTCCTGCCAGGTGATGTTTAGAATGCGTCGGAGGCTACGCATGAGAAAAGCATTGAGCTTTTGCTCTTGTCGGGCACGCAATGTCCAGGACTCGCTGCCATACAGGAGGGTGCTCACGACGCAGGCTCTGTAGATCTGGATTTTTGTGTACTCAGTCAGCTTCCTGTTGTTCCATGCTTTCTTTGTCAGTCTGGTCATGGTGGTAGCTGCCTTGCCGATGCGCCTGTTGAGCTCTGTGTCAAGTGAGAGAGTGTCTGAGATTGTTGAGCCCAGATAAACAAAGTCATGGACGACATCCAGTTCATGGTCATTGATGCTGATGGCTGGGGGAGAGTCAACATCCTGTCCCATGACCTGTGTTTTCTTCAAGCTTATGGTAAACCCGAAGTCTTGGCAGGCATCGCTGAAGCGAGTCATGAGCTGCTGTAGGTCCTCAGCTGAGTGGGCGGTTACTGCTGCGTCGTCTGCAAAGATGAAGTCACGCAGGCACCTCAGCTGGACTTTAGTCTTGGCTCTTAGTCTGGAGAGGTTGAAGAGCTTACCGTCTGTCCTGGTTCGGAGGTAGATACCTTCAACTGTAGGACCGAATGCGTGTTTCAGCATCACAGCAAAGAAGATTCCAAACAGGGTGGGAGCCAGGACGCAACCCTGTTTCACTCCGCTCCGTATGTTGAAGGCAGCTGATGTTGAGCCGTCAAAGACGACGGTGTCTTTCATGTCTTTGTGGAAGGATCTGATGATGCTGAGAAGTTTGGGTGGACATCCGATCTTGGGAAGGATTTGAAGAGGCCATCCCTACTGACCAGATCGAAGGCCTTTGTGAGGTCTATGAAGGCAACGAAGAGTGGCTGCCTTTGCTCCCTACATTTCTCCTGAAGTTGTTTGAGGGAGAAGATCATGTCTATAGTGGATCTGTTGGCACAGAACCCGCAATGCGATTCAGGGTAGACTTGCTCTGCGAGTACCTGGAGCCTCTTCAGTACTACTCGTGCAAAGACTTTCCCAACGATACTGAGGAGGGATATGCCCCGATAATTGTTGCAATCGCTTCTGTCACCTTTGTTTTTGTACAGTGTGACGACGTTAGCATCCCTCATGTCTTGTGGTACTTCGCCTTCACTCCAACAGAGGCAGAGGATTTCATGCAACTCGGCGATGAGTGTCTCTTTGCAGCACTTCAGTACTTCGGCGGGAATACCGTCTTTCCCTGGTGCCTTGCCAGAGGCAAGAGAGTCCAGGACTTCGCTGAGCTCATCTATGGTTGGTTCTCTGTCAAGCTCTTTCAGCTCTGGTAGGCACTCTATGGCATTCAGGGCGTCTTCTGTGACTACGTTTTCCCTTGCATATACATGTAGCTCAGTGTAGTGTTCTACCCAGCGCTCCATCTGTTGTTCTGTCTTGAATCATCTCCCCTGTAGCTGATTTCAAAGGGGCAGTTTTCTTTTGCGTTGGGCCCAATGCCTGCTTGATGCCGTCATACATCGCCTTGATGTTGCCTGTGTCAGCCGCAGTCTGAATCTGGGAGCAGAGCTGAAGCCAATAGTCATTGGCGCATTGTCTGGCACACTGCTGGACTTTGCTGCGAGCAGCACGGAGAACCTGGAGGTTCTGCTCACTGGGATTGGTTTTGTATGCTGTCAAGGCGTTTCTCTTGGCCTCGATGACTGGTGTCATTTCTTCTGAGTGGGCTTCGAACCAATCAGCTGACTTGCTGGTCTTTTTGCAAAATGTAGACATGGCGGCATTGTAGACAGCATCTCTGAAGTGTTCCCATCGGTCTTGGGTATTTGTAGTGGGTGGGCCAGGGAGAGAATCCTCCAACACACGCGCAAACTCCTCCACTTTTCTTTGATCGCGTGTTTTGCTGGTGTCGATGCGAGGTCGGCCCTCCTTTCTCGTACGGTGCAGTCTCTTCGCGCGGAGCTTCACATTGCTGCACACCAAAGAGTGGTCAGTGTCACAATCGGCGCTCTGGTAGCTGCGAGTGATCTTGATGCTGGAAAGGTTGACACGTCTGGTGAGGATCAGGTCGAGCTGGTGCCAGTGTTTGGATCGTGGGTGTCTCCAGGAGACTCGATGCTGAGGCTTCGTGTTGAAGAAGGTGTTACTGACGCACAACCCATGATGACAACAGAGCTCTAGCAGGCGCTGGCCATTCTCGTTCATTTTCCCAGTGCCGAACTGACCCAAGCAGGTAGGCCAGGAGTTGTGATCGACACCCACTCTGGCGTTGAAATCGCCGGCGATAAACAGTAGTTCTCTGTCAGGAATTCTCCTTATAGCAGCACTGAGGTCGTCATAAAACTTGTCTTTTGCTTCTGCTGTGGATGCCAAAGTTGGTGCGTAGGCACTGATTAGACTGACTGGTCCTGAGGATGTTTGGAGTCGGAGAGACAGGATTCGCTCTGTTCCTTCTGCTGGTGGGGTTATGGATCCCAATAATCTGTTTCTAACTGCGAATCCCACGCCGTGTTCTCTGACCTCGTCTGATGGTTTGCCCTGCCAGAACAGGGTGAAGTCTCTCTCCCTCACAGATCCTGTTTCTGGGAGCCTGGTTTCTTGAAGGGCGACGATGTCCATCTGCAGTCTGCTCAGTTCTCTGTCGATGACGGCTGTCTTGCGAGCATCATTTACTTCCTGCAGGTCGTCAGAAAATGTATAATGTTAGCATATTAGCACAAATCAAAACAAAAACGGACGAACGATAACATACAATGTCAAGGAAGTTATGAAAACGAATTAGACATCTATGTGTCGACTCCTTGCTTACTTGCTTGCTTACTTACTTGCTTGCTTACTTACTTATCTATGATTAAGACAATTTTGGCTTCACCTGGTTGATAGACAGCTGAGCATTTGGGCATTGACTAGGGGGGGGGGGGGGGGTTCTGTCATGTGAGAAGAGTTTATACAAAATAGCTAGTTGTGTCGTGATTCAGACCTTTAATCATATATTTATTTACTTTATACATATGTTCCTTTTTTGAAAGTAAGATACACACATACACATGTCATTTACATATAAACAAGATTATTCCAGTGGTAGGCTGATAAAATACCAGTATAAAATATAGACTAGGTAAAACATAGTCTTTTTAGGGCTTCAGGACCTGGCCAGCTTATGGGTTTATGTGCAGGCTTAAGGCATGTGCCACGGCCACCATACATATTGCACCTGTGACGTTAGTGCATATGGAATTCGTTCCGAGCGCGGAGACGTCATCTTGAGAAACTGAAACTGAAACTGACTGATCAAATACTTTAGAGAAGCATAAGAGACAAAGACAGACACATGAAAAGCAAATAATGTCAACACCTAACAATAACAACATGATAATAACAGTAATAATAGTAGTAGTACCAATGGCATATATATTCTTGTGAAAAAAAAAGTAAAAAATGAATTTTTTTTTCTGTAAAGTCTTATTATTAAGTCAAATAGAATCACGGGGAAAAAAGAACGTAAGGGAAGCATTCAGAACAAAAATGAAAATAAAAAAAAGGGGGTGGGGGGGGATGGAGACGTGCCAGCTATACAAAACCATGAGCTTGAACCGTCCTAGCTTCTATTTGATTAAGAGAAATTTTGACATGTGAAATCTCTTATTTGTTCCTCTAGAAAATCGATTCGGGGTCTGTCTGATCCCATTTCCTTGTTGATTTTTGTCATGATATGGAAGAAAAGAATATATGTAATCTGTGTTTTGTAGTTGCAGTTTTATATAGTTGGAGTTTTATATAGTTAGAGTTTATTCAAGATGGATTCATTGCACTCGGACAATTTCATATGCGTTCCACCCAATCTGCCATCTGTTATCTGGCAGATTCCTTGAGCCTGCACGAAACACTGTGCCTGGCAAGGGACTGAAATGAATAAAGGTGGGGGTGGGGAGGGGGGGGGTAGGAAGGAGAGAGGACTTAAGAAACACTTAGTTGATGATACCACCAGAATAGTTGGAGCTTTAAAATGGGCAGTGAACAGGCCAGACTCTATGTAGCGGGCTGGGATTGAACTCGAAATATTAGATCTTGAGTCCATTACTCTATTTCAAAAACTGGTGAGCTGGTGGCCTCTTCAAGAATGAGGTTCAAACCTAAGAAATCCCGAAGTCTCTCACTGCGAAAAGGAAAAGTGGCAGATTCAGTCAAATTCATGGTAGCCAACCAAGCCATCCCCACTGTCACAGAAGAGCCAGTAAAAAGTCTCGGAAGATGGTATGATGACTCCCTGAAAGACACACAAAGGGGATGTGAAACCAAGCAGACAGCAGAAGAAGGCCTGAAGAAAATAGATAACTGCGGACTGCCAGGCAAATACAAAGTCTGGTGTCTACAGTTCATGCTGATACCAAAGCTGCTGTGGCCACTGCTAATCTATGACATTTGCACCAGCACAGTCGAAGCAATGGAAGCCAAAATCAACAAATACACAAGAAAATGGCTCGGTGTCCCACCTGGTCTCACTGATGTTGCATTCTACTGTCGTCAAGCAATGCTGAAGCTACCTCTGAAATCCATAGTGGAGGAATACAAAGTTGGAAAAGCAAGACTGTTGAGCATGCTGGAGGAATCGGAGGACAATATCGTGAGAGCAGTTCATCCAAAGCTGAGAACTGGCAGAAAGTGGAAAGTCCAAGAGGCTGTAAACAATGCCAAGAGAAACCTCAGCATCAAAGAAATAATTGGACACACGCAAACCAACAGACAGGGACTGGGAGCAACAAAAATGCAGTGGTGGTCCAAAGCCAAAGGGAAGGAAAAAAGAGACATGATCATACAGGAGTTGAAGGAAGAAGAAGATGTCAAAAGAGTGCAGAAGGCAGTCCAGCAAGGTCAACAGGGGCAATGGACAACATGGGGCAGTGCACTTCAAAGAAGTCTCAGCTGGAACGATATGTGGCACATGGCTCCTCTAAGGATAAGCTTCCTCCTCAGATCTGTATATGACCTGCTCCCCTCGAATGCAAACTTAGTGAAATGGGGGAAAGCAGACGACCCAGCATGTCCGCTCTGTCAGAAGAAACAAACAGTGGAACATGTCCTAAGCTCTTGCAAAGTAGCGCTAGCCCAAGGAAGGTATACATGGAGGCACAACCAAGTTCTGAAAGTGATCACAGATGTGGTTAGCGAAAAAACCATGACCCCAAACGCACCAATTGCTATGACAACGTTCTACAAAGCAGGAGGGAAACAGGTCTGGCCCGAAAGGGCTATGACAACCAGCACATTGCCAAAGGGTCTTCTGGATGGAGCAGTCGACTGGGAGTGTACAGCAGACCTCCCAGAGTGGAGAAATTACCCAGATGTCATCAGCAAGACAGGCATGAGACCAGACATCGCTCTCCACTCTGACTCCTCGAAACAAGTGATTCTGATAGAACTCACTGTGCCATACGAAAGCAGAATGGAAGAAGCACATATCTACAAGACCGAAAAATACGCCGGTCTTGCCAGCACCCTGAAGAAAGCAGGTCTGCGGGTCAAAATCTTCGCCATAGAGGTCGGGGCAAGAGGGTTTGTGGGCACCTCCGCTTATGATCTCATGAAACAACTCGCCATTTCTGGGAAGAAGAGGACTAGAGCCCTTAAAGCGATGGCAGAGGCAGCAGAAAGGAGCTCAAGCTGGATCTGGGCAAGGAGGAACCAAAAAAGTGAACTTCATAAGGATTAAATTCCCTACAGATGATGTGTGCCCCGTTAGCACATTGGTAAAACCGCGTACCGCAGTTCTGAAGCGCAGAATCGCCCAGGTTCGATCCCCGGCGTGGGAAAAAAAAAAAAAAATAGACAACAGCAGAAGGGCATCCAGGAGTCATGACCTGGATGTGGCCCGGCCCCCCGAGAGTGTAAGGAATTCAGGGCCGAAACACTTGTCTAAAGGGGGTTACTTCTCTGAAGACCTTCTGTTGTCTAGCTCTCCCTAGAGTTTCTTTCTACCTGCACATGGTCAGTCCATTGACTTCCGGGAATAGTTCGGAGGACATTCGGGAAAGACCGAAGGACACTGGGAAAGACTAGATCTGCGGGCTTTGTGGGTTGGCTTCCCACCTTGCCTTTGATAACATGCCACGAGTTTTCCAAATGAAAGATGCTCCCAGGATTCACCGAAAGGGGGAGAGAATGATGAATCCATCGGCACTGACTCCATCACGACTGGAAACGCACAACGGACCATGAGTAATGACCAGTTGGAATTTCCGTGTGCGTGTGGAAGGAGATTCACCACCAAACGCGGCATGAAGATCCACAGGACAAAAATGGGCTGTTTGAAGACACATACGAACCAGCAGCAGCGCACTGCGATAGCAGGTGAGACGTTGGATGACCAAGGCCAGGAATTAAACCATAGTGCCAAGGACATCCACGCTGACGGTTCTGATGCGGATTTTGCACAAGCTCTTAACGCCAAACGTGGAAAACTCAATTTGCCGCCTGCCGGTGCAAAAGAACAATGGGAGAAATTAGATGAGGAACTTGTCCTTAAGCTGAATGCACTAATAGGGAACAGTACGCTGGAACACAAACTTGACACATACGGAGACATCATATACTCTATCTGCAGGGACACTTATGGAGTGAAGCAGCCAAAGACAAAAACGCCTCCCCAGAAATCCAGAAGACAGCAACAGATGGAGAGCATCCGGAGGGAGAAAAGGAAGCTTAAAAAGCGAATGAAAACTGCCTCAGAATTCGAGAAGCAAGGGCTCCTGGAACTCTGGAAAGATCTGAAGGCCAAACACAATGCTCTCAGCAAAGTGGAATCAGCAAGGCGAAGAAAGAGCAAAAAGAAGAAGACTCAAGATCGTTTCTTCAAAGATCCCTTTGACTTTGCAAGAAAGCTGTTTGAACAACCCAAATCAGGGACTCTCACAGTGGGCAAGGAAACCCTAGAGCAGCATCTCAGGGAAACATATTCCGATTCTCAGCGCGAGGCACCACTTGAAATCCAGAATCTGGTTTGGCCTGCAGCGCCAGAAGGAAAATTCAATAACAAACCACCAACACTGGATGAAGTGAAGAACGTAGTAAAGAAAGCCAGAGCCAAGTCAGCACCTGGACCAAACGGAATACCATACCTGCTCTACAAGAAATGCCCAAAAGTGCTCGAGTGGCTCCACAAGATGATTCGATCAGCATGGAGGAACCAGAAGATCAGCGACCAATGGATGAGAGCTGAAGGAGTGTACATTCCGAAGGAGCAGAACTCCAGCAGCATCAATCAGTTCAGGCCAATATCACTTCTGAACGTCGAGGGGAAAATCTTCGTCTCTGTTATGGCAGCAAGATTGACAAAATACCTGACTGAAAACAAGTATGTGGATATGTCAGTCCAAAAGGGAGGCATACCAGGAATGCCTGGATGCTTGGAACATGCCACGTTGATTTGGGATGCCATCCAAAAAGCAAGAACAGAGAAGAGAGACATTGACGTAGTTTGGCTTGATCTGGCGAATGCATATGGATCAGTTCCACACGATATGATCCAGCTGGCTCTTGAAATGTATCACATCCCAGAAAACATCCGAACAATGCTGAGGAAGTATTTCCAAGGGTTCTCAATGCGGTTCTCTACCAAAGAATACACCACGGACTGGATAGACCTAGAGGTGGGCATTGCAATGGGCTGTGCAATCTCTCCCATACTGTTCGTGTTGGCAATGGAAGTCATCTTGAAAGCTGCAATGAAGAGTTCAGGTCCAGTGAATCTGGGAGATGGATACCAGATGCCTCCTCTGAAAGCTTTCATGGATGACACAACAGTCTTGTCCACGGATGAGGAAGAGACACACCAAATCATAAAGCAGCTGGATGAGCTGGTGGCCTCTTCAAGAATGAGGTTCAAACCTAAGAAATCCCGAAGTCTCTCACTGCGAAAAGGAAAAGTGGCAGATTCAGTCAAATTCATGGTAGCCAACCAAGCCATCCCCACTGTCACAGAAGAGCCAGTAAAAAGTCTCGGAAGATGGTATGATGACTCCCTGAAAGACACACAAAGGGGATGTGAAACCAAGCAGACAGCAGAAGAAGGCCTGAAGAAAATAGATAACTGCGGACTGCCAGGCAAATACAAAGTCTGGTGTCTACAGTTCATGCTGATACCAAAGCTGCTGTGGCCACTGCTAATCTATGACATTTGCACCAGCACAGTCGAAGCAATGGAAGCCAAAATCAACAAATACACAAGAAAATGGCTCGGTGTCCCACCTGGTCTCACTGATGTTGCATTCTACTGTCGTCAAGCAATGCTGAAGCTACCTCTGAAATCCATAGTGGAGGAATACAAAGTTGGAAAAGCAAGACTGTTGAGCATGCTGGAGGAATCGGAGGACAATATCGTGAGAGCAGTTCATCCAAAGCTGAGAACTGGCAGAAAGTGGAAAGTCCAAGAGGCTGTAAACAATGCCAAGAGAAACCTCAGCATCAAAGAAATAATTGGACACACGCAAACCAACAGACAGGGACTGGGAGCAACAAAAATGCAGTGGTGGTCCAAAGCCAAAGGGAAGGAAAAAAGAGACATGATCATACAGGAGTTGAAGGAAGAAGAAGATGTCAAAAGAGTGCAGAAGGCAGTCCAGCAAGGTCAACAGGGGCAATGGACAACATGGGGCAGTGCACTTCAAAGAAGTCTCAGCTGGAACGATATGTGGCACATGGCTCCTCTAAGGATAAGCTTCCTCCTCAGATCTGTATATGACCTGCTCCCCTCGAATGCAAACTTAGTGAAATGGGGGAAAGCAGACGACCCAGCATGTCCGCTCTGTCAGAAGAAACAAACAGTGGAACATGTCCTAAGCTCTTGCAAAGTAGCGCTAGCCCAAGGAAGGTATACATGGAGGCACAACCAAGTTCTGAAAGTGATCACAGATGTGGTTAGCGAAAAAACCATGACCCCAAACGCACCAATTGCTATGACAACGTTCTACAAAGCAGGAGGGAAACAGGTCTGGCCCGAAAGGGCTATGACAACCAGCACATTGCCAAAGGGTCTTCTGGATGGAGCAGTCGACTGGGAGTGTACAGCAGACCTCCCAGAGTGGAGAAATTACCCAGATGTCATCAGCAAGACAGGCATGAGACCAGACATCGCTCTCCACTCTGACTCCTCGAAACAAGTGATTCTGATAGAACTCACTGTGCCATACGAAAGCAGAATGGAAGAAGCACATATCTACAAGACCGAAAAATACGCCGGTCTTGCCAGCACCCTGAAGAAAGCAGGTCTGCGGGTCAAAATCTTCGCCATAGAGGTCGGGGCAAGAGGGTTTGTGGGCACCTCCGCTTATGATCTCATGAAACAACTCGCCATTTCTGGGAAGAAGAGGACTAGAGCCCTTAAAGCGATGGCAGAGGCAGCAGAAAGGAGCTCAAGCTGGATCTGGGCAAGGAGGAACCAAAAAAGTGAACTTCATAAGGATTAAATTCCCTACAGATGATGTGTGCCCCGTTAGCACATTGGTAAAACCGCGTACCGCAGTTCTGAAGCGCAGAATCGCCCAGGTTCGATCCCCGGCGTGGGAAAAAAAAAAAAAAAATAGACAACAGCAGAAGGGCATCCAGGAGTCATGACCTGGATGTGGCCCGGCCCCCCGAGAGTGTAAGGAATTCAGGGCCGAAACACTTGTCTAAAGGGGGTTACTTCTCTGAAGACCTTCTGTTGTCTAGCTCTCCCTAGAGTTTCTTTCTACCAAAAACCAGCCATTCCGCCTGAAATGTGGCCCGCAGTGTTTTGATCAATTCCATAGGTTTAAAAGTTTGTTTGGAAACTGTTACCGTTATTGTCAGATTCCAGCCCAGATTTTTGTGTGAAGTTTAAGGTGTCTGCCACCGCATTACCGTTCGACTCAAATTTAAGAGACAGCATTTGCTGTACTTTCCCCCCTTCTTTTGCATTACTCCCATGTCCCTCATTTCCGCTGTCCAACTTATCTCCAAACCCACCCAAAACTGAAGTCACTATGAAAACAGGGCCACAGAATTCGGGACAACTTTTTTTCACATTGCTACTATGATGAGAATAGAAATGATGGTGTTGTTGCTACGGAGTTCCCATTCAGATTGAAACTGTGCAAGATGGCTAATGTATACTTATTTCCATAAGCATCAACCAGTGTTCGCCATATTGTCTTTTAAACACCTTCTAAGCTGCTTCAATGACACTTGTATGGCCGAGAATGATAAAGGATATACCAGAACATTAAGATTATCACCGGCAGATTTGGGTGGAGCGCACGTGCGATTATCTGAATGCGAGTTATCTTTCTTAAACTGAATCCAAACTTCAAACTCTGCCCAGAGTCGTCAACTTACAATATTTTTTGGCAGCTGTGTATTTTGGTTGTATTGAAATCGCTGTTTCAAAAAGAGAAGTTTTGATATATTATATGACACTCTTATCCCGAAATGTACAAAACGGTTTGTTCGCAGCTTATCTCAGCATGCCATTTTTTTCTGGTGGCAGAAGAAAGTCTTACGAGACAGATTTGCAAATGATGCTCAGCTTTATCACTGTTCCAATTCGGCAGATGTTGATCAACTCGGAGTTATACAGGGGGGTGCAAAAGTAGGTATACAGTTATGAAAAAAGAAAACACGTACAATACTCATTGCATTTATTATACAAACAAATGAATATTGTATATACATGTAATAACAAGCACAGCCTTAATCCCTCAGATACTCAAACTGCTTGCCGTCGGTATTCACACACTCCTCTAATCGAGAACGGAATTAAGCATTATAATAATGATGTAATACTTACTGTATACCTACTTTTGCACCTCCCTGTATAGCTAAACTTAGGTTTTGGATGAACGAGTATAAATTCAACTAAATGATACCCAAATCCTAATGATAACCCAAACCCTCCATCACGAATACACCTATCCCAGTGCGATCTGAATCATGGACGAACTTATTATTCTACAATGGTTAAACTACAACTGTCCCCGTTTTTTTTCCACTGTGCACGCTTTGTACATGCTCGCTCACGTGGTCATTTGTTTTTGGTTTATTTTTTTGGTTTGTTTGTTTTTTTCCTCTCCTCTTTGCACAAAGAAAACAAAATCCACGTGCTGGATTCTGCTTCAAACTGCCAACCTGGCAACTAACAATGTTCAGCATGTTTGGAAAGCGAACTGCTGCTGTTGGTCAGACGCAAAGTTTTTCGCTCGCAGTGAGGGTAGGTAGGCCATACAGATCATTAAAATCATGTGCGGAAATGTGTACGCGATCAGTGAAAAGGGATGGTTAATAAGTTCGTAGAGCGAACTTGTGCTGTGTGTGTTTGCGTTTGCTTCGAGGATATATATTATTTAATTTACGTGCGGACACGCTTTGAGTTTGTGAGGAAAAGGTAAGTCAGGTTGTTTAATCTGTGCGCACGTGTCATAATGCTATGTAACAAGTCCACGTGGATTCGTTAACGTTTTGGTAAAATTAGTCGTGTAGTTGTTTCAGTAGAACAGTTGCGTGTGTGTGTGTGTGTGTGTGTGTGTGTGTTACGTCAGCGTACTGTACATGTAATGTTTTATAGTCATGTGCTGATATTACCTAAGGCAGAAGATGTTAGTGGTATGTGGCAAACATTTTTGTTTTGTTGGGAACTAGTTCTGGTGAGAAGGAAGTAGTTTGTATCAGGTAATGGATTTTTTTCCATTGAACTCGTGCTTGTGTAAGCTCATGAGCTTTGACTAAAGTTTGCTGATGTTGGATTAACCCTTTGACTCCAGCACCCAGTAGGAAGCTGGTGAATAGGGTGAGGCAGTCAAAGGGTTAAGTTTTTGCAGTTGGTGAATGGGGTGCAGGAGTCTAAGGGTTAATATGGGTGTTTCAATCACATGGGTGATGGGACTGGCTGGTTCTTGTAATACAGCCGAAGACTCAACATTTGATTATATCGAGTTTTATCCCAGCCCGCAAGATGAAAACTGATCTCTCTGCTGACCATTGTTATGTTTTAGTCACACGGCAGCCAATGGTTCTGCTTCCGTCGGTCCCTGTTCTGTTGAATAGCAGCTGTTATACGCTGTTCGAATGTAATTGTGTCCAGTGTGCACTGCTGTAGTCAGCAGGCAAGATCTTTCCAGTTGGTGGTGTTGATAATAAATCGGAGGTGGAACGCCAAAAACTTAAGTGTTAGCTGAAGCATAGCTTCTGTCTTGCCGAGGCTAATTGTAAAGCCAAAACATTTGCAGTCCGTTATGAGGTTGGTCTTTAGATTGTCCTTGCATCACTGGTCGTCAGGAGTTTCTATTCGCGGTATCCTTCCGTCAGTTTTCCGTTCTGGAGTGTCTTTTTAAAGAGCAGTTACCTTCTATATGGACAACTTGTCTAGCCAAGAAAGCTGGCATTTGATGAGTAGAAACTCTGCACTTGGTGAGCACTTCTTCAAATGCAAACTGGTCCACGTAATGTTGCAGATCTTGCACAGGCATCTTTAGTGGAAGTGGTCCAGCTGTTGAATGTGCTGTCGGTAGGTAGCCAGGTCTAGCAGCAGTACGGCAAGGTGTTCAAGACGACTGCTCTGAACACAGCAATCTTTGTGGCGAGCCTGATGCCAAAGGCAGAGGCTCGCCTTGTATTGCCCAAATAGCAGGGATTTTTTTCTACAATATTGATCTCCTGTTAATAAAAATCGGAGATGGAACGCCAAAAACTTAAGTGTTAGCTGAAGCATAGCTTCTGTCTTGCTGAGGCTAATTGTAAAGCCAAAACATTTGCAGTCCGTAAGAAATTGGTTCATTAATCTCCGATATTTCTGTCTCATATAACTTTGAACTTTAAGTTAAAGGGTAAACTGCAAGTCTACTCATGACACTAACATGGTCATTATCAATTGTTTGATGTTTATGTGAGATCAGCATATGCGCGTGGTAAAAGTGACCCTGTCGTTATTTACGTGTTTTCAGATATTTATATTTATTTACTACATTCATCTCTGTGTCTATTGAACCAATTTTCTCGTGTTGTGAGATACCCACCTTTACGGAATACAGCGATTTTACTTTAGTTCATACTTACTCTTGAGTGTCAATTTTTTTTAGGAGACAAATAGATTTTATAGACCAAATAAAGCATCTAACAATAGCTTTATGCCACCCAGAAAAAAGAGATCAAACAATTCAATATGTATAGGAGATAATTGTGAGCCATGTACTCTCCTATTAAGGATTACATAATTATCGCGTCGTGTTTGTGTGCGTTTCTTTCTTTTGGTTAGTTAATTTGTTCTTTAAGAGTAAGTGCATAGATTTGAGGTAACATGTTTGTGAGTTTAGCGACTTTGGTTTCTTCAGCAGTGGGTTGTATTCGTGGGCTGCCTCATTTTGGAAGAATGTATTTCAATCGCTTTTGATCGTGTATTTTGTATTGCCTCGATTTTGTTTCTGCTTTTCTTTAACGAGTGTAATGAGTTAAGTGGTTCGCACTTCAGTATCGATCTGTCTGTTATTGATCTTAGTTTAGTTTAGTTTAGTTTAGCAATAGGGACATAACACATTAGCCGTTTGGCTATTTCAAGTCCCATCATTTTTCTTTTTCTTTTCTTACACTCGTAGTCAAGGTTTGTCGTACGACCAGTTTCTTGATGATTCATTCATCATATTCGTATTTAAGTTCAATGTAATGTTTCCAAGCTTGTTTTTAAACGAGTTTGTGTTTTGTGCTCTTTTAATTTCGTTTTGGTAATTTATTCCATACATGTGCAATTCTATTTGTAAAATAAAATTTTCTAATGTTAGTCTAACAATATTCTATAAATATTTTATCATTATTATTTCTTGTTTTGTCATAATTCGTCAGTTTGAAAAATTGTGTTCTATCTACGTCATCTATATTGTTAAAAATCTTGAAACTTTGGATCAGATCTCCCCTCATTTTTCTTGCTTTTAAACTGGGTTAGTGGGTAAATTGAGTAATTCTAATCTTTCTCTATATCAATAATTTTGAAAACCATGAATTAATTTAGTAGCTCTTCTTTGTATCTTCTCTATCAATGCTGACTGTCTTTTAAGACGTGGAAACCAAATAGTACTACCATACTCCAAATGAGGCCTCACTAAGCCTTTGTACAAAGCAGCTTGTTTGATTTATTAACAACATTTTGAATGTGATTATCAAATTTGAGACTTTTATCAAATATTACTCCAAAATCTTTTTCTTCTAAACATTCTATTATTTCACAGGTAATACCATCGTTTATCATAGAATATTTGTTACAAGGGTTACTTTTTCGTAAATACAAGACTTTACATTTTGAAGCATTAAAGAAAAGATTCCAAGTTTCTGACCAATGGACCAATGTATCTAAATCCTTCTGCAATATAGGCTACTATATGTATGATTAGAAGATGTATTGTATATTTTAGTGTCATATGCTAAGATCTTACAAAAACTATTAATTTTCTGAGGTATCTCATATATGAAAATAGTAAAAAGAACAGGACCAAGTATACTCCCTTGAGTTATACCACTCAGAACATCTGTATATTTAGAGTAATCATTTCCGACTCTGTTTTCTGTCTTTTAAAAAGTCTCTAATCCAAGCTAGTAACTTACCCGTAATTTCATAATACTGCAGTTTGATAAGCAATCTTTCATGCGGAACAGAATCAAACGCTTTTCTAAAATCCAAGTAAATAATATCTATATTTTCTCCTTTATCCAATAGATTAGTAAAATAATTCGTTACTTGTAATAACTGGGTAATGCACGATCTATGTTGTCGGAAACCATGCTGACATACTGTGTAAAGTTTACTTAAAGTCATGTGATCAACTATAACATCCCTTATTATAGATTCGAATACTTAACATGGTACTGAAGTTAGGCTAACTGGTCTATAATTACCAGGATCACTTTTTGTACCCTTTTTGAACAAAGCTGTGACGTATGCATTCTTCCACTCTGTAGGTACTATTTCCCTTTCCAGTGATTTATTAAACAATATGCTGAGTGGAACAGACAGTTCTTTACTCAATTCTTTTAAAATCCTCGATGAATATTATCAGGTTCTTGAGCCTTATTTACATTTAACTTCTTTAACTTATGTTCAACTGCCTCAGGTGTAACTGCCAAATCTGTTATTGTTTTGCCATCTGACCAATTTGCTATATTTATAGATGGTAGATTTTCTACATTCTCTTTTGTAAATACACTAGCAAAAGATTTATTTAAGGTATTTGCTTTATCAATGTTGGATAATGCAGTGTCATCATCAGCCTTAGTCAATGGGCTAATACCTACTTTTACTTTGCACTTTGATTGCACATATTTCCAAAATCTTTTAGGGTTAAACTTAGTCTTTTGCTACGTTTTTTTCATATTCTTTCTTTGCACGTTTGATTTCTTTGGTACAACTGTTTCTTATCGCTGTATAATGAAGATAGTCTTTCTCCACTTTAGTTTCTAAAACCTCTTAAAAGGATACTTCTATTTTATTAATCTCCAAACTTTTTTGTTAATCCATAGTGGTTTAGTTCTTACATTATCACTGGTTTTTATTTTTGGTATATTTTGTTCCGTGGAAAGTAGGATTTTATTTTTTATTGTGTCCCAAGTCTTATCAACATCCATGGAATTTAAAACTGTCCAATCTTCCTGACTCAGTTCTTGTTTCATCTTTGCATAATTTCCTCTTTTGAAATCAAACTTATAATTTGTAGTATTTTGAGTTTTGGGTGTTTGAACATACAGCTCGAAAATCAGTACCTCATGGTCACTTTTGCCTATGGGACAATAATGTTTAATTTCAGATATAAATTCTTCCTCATTTGTTATCACCAAGTCAAGAATATTTGATTTTTGTCCCTCCCTTCTTCTAGTTGGAGATTTTACCATTTGTATTAAATATGCATCATTCAAGCATTCAGTGAATGTGTTATCCCTAACACCTGTCCATTTTCCCTTCCAGTCGATGTTAGGAAAATTAAGATCTCCCATTATACAAACTTTATCAAATGTGGATATGTATTTATCGTTTAACAGTTTACATAAATTTTCATTTTCTAAAGCGGTATTAGGACTTTTATATATGCATCCCAGTAGGACTTTCAATCCATCTTTAATGACAAAATTTGCCCATACACATTCGTCAAAATGTGTCATGTTAAGTTTAATACATTCCTGAGCATTCAGGTTTGTCTTAACATACATGAAAACGCCCCTCTTAGGTTTGGCATTGGTAAGTACAGTATAGCCAGGAATAGTGTATTCTGCTAAAAAGTAATCTGACTGACTTTTGCTTAAAAACTCAGTGATGGCAACAACGCTGGGTTCCTCTTCTTCTATCAAAAACAATAATTCTTCTCTTTTATTTATCAATCCATCTATATTTGTGTAAATAACTTTACACTCATTGCTTACAAACTTCCCTTTATTTACAATATATACATTTTCTGCATTTTTTTTACTGCTCTGGCTGATTTAATTGTCAATGTTTCACGTCATTTGCCCCAGTAGCACCTACTGGTTGCACTGTCACAATCCTGTCACCTCGAATTTTCAAGTTCTTCTCTCCATTTTCAATTCTTTTTTTCAGTTCTGCTCTTAATTCTTTTGTTGTAGTCTTTCAGCAGGGGTATAGTCAGGATTTATAAAAATCCTGTCTTTATTGTCCTTGGCAATAACATCCTTGAAGTCTCAGCTGGAACGATATGTGGCACATGGCTCCTCTAAAGATAAGCTTCCTCCTCAGATCTGTATATGACCTGCTCCCCTCGAATGCAAACTTAGTGAAATGGGGGAAAGCAGACGACCCAGCATGTCCGCTCTGTCAGAAGAAACAAACAGTGGAACATGTCCTAAGCTCTTGCAAAGTAGCGCTAGCCCAAGGAAGGTATACATGGAGGCACAACCAAGTTCTGAAAGTGATCACAGATGTGGTTAGCGAAAAAACCATGACCCCAAACGCACCAATTGCTATGACAACGTTCTACAAAGCAGGAGGGAAACAGGTCTGGCCCGAAAGGGCTATGACAACCAGCACATTGCCAAAGGGTCTTCTGGATGGAGCAGTCGACTGGGAGTGTACAGCAGACCTCCCAGAGTGGAGAAATTACCCAGATGTCATCAGCAAGACAGGCATGAGACCAGACATCGCTCTCCACTCTGACTCCTCGAAACAAGTGATTCTGATAGAACTCACTGTGCCATACGAAAGCAGAATGGAAGAAGCACATATCTACAAGACCGAAAAATACGCCGGTCTTGCCAGCACCCTGAAGAAAGCAGGTCTGCGGGTCAAAATCTTCGCCATAGAGGTCGGGGCAAGAGGGTTTGTGGGCACCTCCGCTTATGATCTCATGAAACAACTCGCCATTTCTGGGAAGAAGAGGACTAGAGCCCTTAAAGCGATGGCAGAGGCAGCAGAAAGGAGCTCAAGCTGGATCTGGGCAAGGAGGAACCAAAAAAGTGAACTTCATAAGGATTAAATTCCCTACAGATGATGTGTGCCCCGTTAGCACATTGGTAAAACCGCGTACCGCAGTTCTGAAGCGCAGAATCGCCCAGGTTCGATCCCCGGCGTGGGGAAAAAAAAAAAAAAAAAAAAAAAAAAAAAATAGACAACAGCAGAAGGGCATCCAGGAGTCATGACCTGGATGTGGCCCGGCCCCCCGAGAGTGTAAGGAATTCAGGGCCGAAACACTTGTCTAAAGGGGGTTACTTCTCTGAAGACCTTCTGTTGTCTAGCTCTCCCTAGAGTTTCTTTCTACCTGCACATGGTCAGTCCATTGACTTCCGGGAATAGTTCGGAGGACATTCGGGAAAGACCGAAGGACACTGGGAAAGACTAGATCTGCGGGCTTTGTGGGTTGGCTTCCCACCTTGCCTTTGATAACATGCCACGAGTTTTCCAAATGAAAGATGCTCCCAGGATTCACCGAAAGGGGGAGAGAATGATGAATCCATCGGCACTGACTCCATCACGACTGGAAACGCACAACGGACCATGATTAATGACCAGTTGGAATTTCCGTGTGCGTGTGGAAGGAGATTCACCACCAAACGCGGCATGAAGATCCACAGGACAAAAATGGGCTGTTTGAAGACACATACGAACCAGCAGCAGCGCACTGCGATAGCAGGTGAGACGTTGGATGACCAAGGCCAGGAATTAAACCATAGTGCCAAGGACATCCACGCTGACGGGTCTGATGCGGATTTTGCACAAGCTCTTAACGCCAAACGTGGAAAACTCAATTTGCCGCCTGCCGGTGCAAAAGAACAATGGGAGAAATTAGATGAGGAACTTGTCCTTAAGCTGAATGCGCTAATAGGGAACAGTACGCTGGAACACAAACTTGACACATACGGAGACATCATATACTCTATCTGCAGGGACACTTATGGAGTGAAGCAGCCAAAGACAAAAACGCCTCCCCAGAAATCCAGAAGACAGCAACAGATGGAGAGCATCCGGAGGGAGAAAAGGAAGCTTAAAAAGCGAATGAAAACTGCCTCAGAATTCGAGAAGCAAGGGCTCCTGGAACTCTGGAAAGATCTGAAGGCCAAACACAATGCTCTCAGCAAAGTGGAATCAGCAAGGCGAAGAAAGAGCAAAAAGAAGAAGACTCAAGATCGTTTCTTCAAAGATCCCTTTGACTTTGCAAGAAAGCTGTTTGAACAACCCAAATCAGGGACTCTCACAGTGGGCAAGGAAACCCTAGAGCAGCATCTCAGGGAAACATATTCCGATTCTCAGCGCGAGGCACCACTTGAAATCCAAAATCTGGTTTGGCCTGCAGCGCCAGAAGGAAAATTCAATAACAAACCACCAACACTGGATGAAGTGAAGAACGTAGTAAAGAAAGCCAGAGCCAAGTCAGCACCTGGACCAAACGGAATACCATACCTGCTCTACAAGAAATGCCCAAAAGTGCTCGAGTGGCTCCACAAGATGATTCGATCAGCATGGAGGAACCAGAAGATCAGCGACCAATGGATGAGAGCTGAAGGAGTGTACATTCCGAAGGAGCAGAACTCCAGCAGCATCAATCAGTTCAGGCCAATATCACTTCTGAACGTCGAGGGGAAAATCTTCTTCTCTGTTATGGCAGCAAGATTGACAAAATACCTGACTGAAAACAAGTATCTGGATATGTCAGTCCAAAAGGGAGGCATACCAGGAATGCCTGGATGCTTGGAACATGCCACGTTGATTTGGGATGCCATCCAAAAAGCAAGAACAGAGAAGAGAGACATTGACGTAGTTTGGCTTGATCTGGCGAATGCATATGGATCAGTTCCACACGATATGATCCAGCTGGCTCTTGAAATGTATCACATCCCAGAAAACATCCGAACAATGCTGAGGAAGTATTTCCAAGGGTTCTCAATGCGGTTCTCTACCAAAGAATACACCACGGACTGGATAGACCTAGAGGTGGGCATTGCAATGGGCTGTGCAATCTCTCCCATACTGTTCGTGTTGGCAATGGAAGTCATCTTGAAAGCTGCAATGAAGAGTTCAGGTCCAGTGAATCTGGGAGATGGATACCAGATGCCTCCTCTGAAAGCTTTCATGGATGACACAACAGTCTTGTCCACGGATGAGGAAGAGACACACCAAATCATAAAGCAGCTGGATGAGCTGGTGGCCTCTTCAAGAATGAGGTTCAAACCTAAGAAATCCCGAAGTCTCTCACTGCGAAAAGGAAAAGTGGCAGATTCAGTCAAATTCATGGTAGCCAACCAAGCCATCCCCACTGTCACAGAAGAGCCAGTAAAAAGTCTCGGAAGATGGTATGATGACTCCCTGAAAGACACACAAAGGGGATGTGAAACCAAGCAAACAGCAGAAGAAGGCCTGAAGAAAATAGATAACTGCGGACTGCCAGGCAAATACAAAGTCTGGTGTCTACAGTTCATGCTGATACCAAAGCTGCTGTGGCCACTGCTAATCTATGACATTTGCACCAGCACAGTCGAAGCAATGGAAGCCAAAATCAACAAATACACAAGAAAATGGCTCGGTGTCCCACCTGGTCTCACTGATGTTGCATTCTACTGTCGTCAAGCAATGCTGAAGCTACCTCTGAAATCCATAGTGGAGGAATACAAAGTTGGAAAAGCAAGACTGTTGAGCATGCTGGAGGAATCGGAGGACAATATCGTGAGAGCAGTTCATCCAAAGCTGAGAACTGGCAGAAAGTGGAAAGTCCAAGAGGCTGTAAACAATGCCAAGAGAAACCTCAGCATCAAAGAAATAATTGGACACACGCAAACCAACAGACAGGGACTGGGAGCAACAAAAATGCAGTGGTGGTCCAAAGCCAAAGGGAAGGAAAAAAGAGACATGATCATACAGGAGTTGAAGGAAGAAGAAGATGTCAAAAGAGTGCAGAAGGCAGTCCAGCAAAGTCAACAGGGGCAATGGACAACATGGGACAGTGCACTCCAAAGAAGTCTCAGCTGGAACGATATGTGGCACATGGCTCCTCTAAAGATAAGCTTCCTCCTCAGATCTGTATATGACCTGCTCCCCTCGAATGCAAACTTAGTGAAATGGGGGAAAGCAGACGACCCAGCATGTCCGCTCTGTCAGAAGAAACAAACAGTGGAACATGTCCTAAGCTCTTGCAAAGTAGCGCTAGCCCAAGGAAGGTATACATGGAGGCACAACCAAGTTCTGAAAGTGATCACAGATGTGGTTAGCGAAAAAACCATGACCCCAAACGCACCAATTGCTATGACAACGTTCTACAAAGCAGGAGGGAAACAGGTCTGGCCCGAAAGGGCTATGACAACCAGCACATTGCCAAAGGGTCTTCTGGATGGAGCAGTCGACTGGGAGTGTACAGCAGACCTCCCAGAGTGGAGAAATTACCCAGATGTCATCAGCAAGACAGGCATGAGACCAGACATCGCTCTCCACTCTGACTCCTCGAAACAAGTGATTCTGATAGAACTCACTGTGCCATACGAAAGCAGAATGGAAGAAGCACATATCTACAAGACCGAAAAATACGCCGGTCTTGCCAGCACCCTGAAGAAAGCAGGTCTGCGGGTCAAAATCTTCGCCATAGAGGTCGGGGCAAGAGGGTTTGTGGGCACCTCCGCTTATGATCTCATGAAACAACTCGCCATTTCTGGGAAGAAGAGGACTAGAGCCCTTAAAGCGATGGCAGAGGCAGCAGAAAGGAGCTCAAGCTGGATCTGGGCAAGGAGGAACCAAAAAAGTGAACTTCATAAGGATTAAATTCCCTACAGATGATGTGTGCCCCGTTAGCACATTGGTAAAACCGCGTACCGCAGTTCTGAAGCGCAGAATCGCCCAGGTTCGATCCCCGGCGTGGGGAAAAAAAAAAAAAAAAAAAAAAAAAAAAAAAAAAAAATAGACAACAGCAGAAGGGCATCCAGGAGTCATGACCTGGATGTGGCCCGGCCCCCGAGAGTGTAAGGAATTCAGGGCCGAAACACTTGTCTAAAGGGGGTTACTTCTCTGAAGACCTTCTGTTGTCTAGCTCTCCCTAGAGTTTCTTTCTACCTCCTTGTTTATTTTGTATGCATTTTTTAAGATCTCCCTCTTTGTGTTCCATGAACGGACCTTTATCCATAAAAGTCTCGGCCTGGACCCTCCCACTCTGCCTAGTCTCACTGGTTCTTCTATCTTTTTGTCTTGTAGATCAGGGCATATTTTGTCAACACTGTCCTGTACTTTTTTCATGTCTTCCTGCTGTCTTTCTATGGAATCTGGCTTACTGCTATCTGTCAGTCCAACAACAAGGTTCAACTCCCTTTTCTCTTTCTCTTCCCTTTCCTTCATCTTTTCATCAAGTTTTTTGTTCACTATCTCTTCAATTTGTTGTTGTTTATTCTTTTGTTATGTAATCTGTTCATCATTTTATTTGTTTGTTTTGTCCGTTTTCTATTTGTTTTCTTACTGATTTCGTTCATTTGTGCTAGTTATTCTGTGAGATCCATTTAAGTATATTGTAAACAAGTAACAAAATTGACAAATACTCTGTTAATGAATTGATAGCTGAAGACATGAGACTGTTTCTTATTTACCTCTGGGGATGTTCAGTGTAAATAGTATATCATCTTATGGAATATCTGTGCTAGAAATGTCCGTTTTTTATCAAAGTGTTTCTGCTTTGCTTCTTTCATTTCTGTCATCTCTTCCTTTTTCATGTTATACCTTGCTGGTCCAGTCATTCATATGTTTTCTATAAAACGTTGCATGCTTTCTATCCATTAGGATTGATAATTGGGTACGTATGATATTTGTTTATTAGCTGTAAGGAAATGTGGACTGCTTAGTGGCAGTTCTAGGTGCCACAGGCAAGTTTTATGTACGCTTTTATGTACTTAGTTATGTGCATACATTTGTATTCAGGTTTTTTTGATCCCCATCATCATCATCATCAGGTGCCCTGCCGCATGGCGTTGGCGACCATGGACATCCAACCATCTCTATCTCTCATTGCCCCTAGCATCTCCCCCACCCTCCTCATCCCCAGCCACTCTGCAAGTCCGTCCAGCATTCTCTCCCTGGGTCTACCTGGTGCTCTCTTTCCCTCCAGCTTTCCCGTTGTGACCAGATGCTCCAAATCCCCCTTCCTCATAAAATGGCCTATAAATGTTGCCTGTCTTTTCCTAATCTTCCTTTTGATCCCCCTGGTGATAAAATGGGCGGAATGGTCAGCGCCAGGGACATATCTTGCGTGAATACAGTATATGTACTTAATTTTTCTTTTCCATTTTTTTACCAGGGTAATCGATGTGTTTGGACGTGTGTGCTTTGTTTAAGGTGGTTATAGTCCTGATATAGCTTCGTCTAATCGGCTGGGCTTTAATGATATGATGCAGCTGATGATAGCAGTAGCAACATCAATAACAACATCAAAAATAATAATGATAATAATAATAACAATGATGATAATAATTTTATTCATTACAGAAACGCGTGTATGTTTTAACTGTAAAACCTAATGCATAGCTGCAGTTGCTCAAAAGAATGAAGCTTTTACATGAGAAACATACCTGGGTAGATGATATACATGTCACATTTTGAATATGAATCAAAACTGAATTCACGTAAAACAGGGATACGCTAGTTATTTGACATTTTGGATGGTATAGTTAGACCCTGAATAAAGTAACTGTTAATCGAAATGTATAGTTTGTGCTCACCGTCTTCCCATACATTATAAATTAACCCGCTAAATGCCAGAGAAAGTCAAATTTCGCCTCTTTCCATAACGCAATATTCAAGACAGCATGAACTTGTGGCGGATATGTGAGGGGTAACAACCCTTGTCTGAAGTTGAATTTACTGACTCGATATATTACTTCCTTGAAAAAGCCTTTTTAAAAAAATATTTATACTGTTATTATTATTATTGTTGTTGTTGTTATGATGATTATCATCATCATCATCATTAGTAGTAGTAGTAGTAGTAGTTGTAGTATTTAATCTTCGCACCTTGGATTTGACCCTAAGACGAGCTGCTTATTTATTTATGCAGGCTGGCTGGCTCTTGAGATAGAGTCGTGGACTCGTACTGTTCCAGGATTTCATGTCTTGAGTTCAAATATACTCTGCAGAAAGGTAGGCTTGTTCATCGATGTGTTTATATATATATATATATAATTACAATAATAATTACAATATTTATATTATAATAATTACAATATTTATATAGCGCAAAATCTTGATAAAATCAAATCTAAGCGCTGAAGCAGACACACACGCAGGCACGCACGCTCGCACACACACGCACGCACACATACAGACACACACACACACACACACACACACACACACCCACACACACGCATGGCTATAAATGGGGAGAAAGAATAAAAGCAATAAAAGCAAGAATAAAAGCAATGGAAAATTATAGAGAGCATAGCATACCATTATATATTATAACCATGTGATTCCCTCCGAGCGGAGACAGGCTGCAGAGGGGAGGGTTGAGTGAGGTTAGGATTTTATGCAGGAGAGAAAAGGTGAGTTTTGAGAGCGGACTTGAAGGAGACAAAAGTAGGTTGCTGACGGACTGAGAGAGGAAGTTTGTTCCAGGAGAGTGGACCAGAAACAGAGAAGGCTCGTGGACCATAGGTATTGAGCTTAGTGCGTGGAAAGCGAAGAGTCAGAGGATCAGAGGCAGAGCGGAGGGTACGTGAGGGAACATAGATCTCAAGTAGGCTTGACAGGTAATCGGGGGCTGCGTTATTGAGGCTTTTGTAGCACATGGTGTCTAGTTTGTACTGTATGCGCTTTGATACAGGGAGCCAGTGAAGTTGTGCCAGGAGAGGAGATATGTGGTCAGCTTTTTTCTTTTTGAGTACAAGGCGTGCAGCATTGTTTTGAATGCGCTGTAGGATGTGAATGGTGGAGGCAGGAAGACCAGACAGGAGTGAATTGCAATAGTCAATGCGAGACATTATGAAGGAGAGAACGAGTTTTGCAGTTGTTTCGACAGAGAGATACTTCCTGATCAGCTTTATACGATGGAGATGATAGTAGCAGGATCTGGCAGTTTGAGAAACAAAGTTGTTCATGGAGAGGGTTAGAGTCAATGCAGACACCAAGGTTTTTAGCTGAATCAGAAATTGGGACTGATGTGTTACATAATGGGAGAGAAAGAGGAGGCAGCTGAGAAAGTTTCTGACGGGTGCCAATGAGGATAGCTTCTGTTTTGTCGTCATTAAGCTGAAGTCTATTGTGTGTCATCCAGTTCTTAATGTCCGAGTAACACTCAGTGGTGCGAGTCAACAGGCGCTGTATATTATCAGGTGAGTCATATTGTGTGTGTGTGTGTGTGTGTGTGTGTGTGTGTGTGTGTGTGTGTGTGTGTGTGTGTGTGTGTGTGTGTGTTGTTTGAGATGGTTATAGCTATGATATGGCTCTGACAGTCGGCTATACTTTAATAACAACAGTAATAGTAATAATCATAATAATTAATATAATAATAATAATAATAATGATTTGACTTGTAAAGCGGAAAACGTTCACATTAAAAGCGTGCTTGTGGCACTTTAAGGAATAGAACAAACAATGCACGCACGCGTGCGCGCGCGCGCACACACACACACACACACACTCACACACACACACACACACACACACACACACACACACACACACACACACACACACACGGTGAACTAGGATACACCCAACCCGCTAGGCGTGTGACCTTTCACCAACTTGTCATCCTATGTCTCTAACACACACACACACACACACACACACACACACACACACACACAGACACAGACACACACACACCACACACACACACACACACACACACGGTGAACTAGGATACACCCAACCCGCTAGGCGTGTGACCTTTCACCAACTTGTCATCCTATGTCTCTAACACACACAGACACACACACACACACACAGACACACACACACACACAGACACACACACACACACACACACACACACACACACACACACACACAGACACACACACACACAAATGTTGAGCTAGGAATGTTGATTTATGTGTGTGAGTATGGTAAATACAGCCGAGATGTGGTTTCTAAGAAGAATGTTGAGAGTTCCGTGGACAGCAAAGAAAAACGAGACAGTCTTGATGGAGGCAGACACAAGTAGATCACTCATAAGGAAGATTAGGAAAAGACAAGCAACATTTATAGGCCATTTTATGAGGAAGGGGGATTTGGAGCACCTGGTCACAACGGGAAAGTTGGAGGGAAAGAGAGCACCAGGTAGACCCAGGGAGAGAATGCTGGACGGACTTGCAGAGTGGCTGGGGATGAGGCGGGTGGGGGAGATGCGAGGGGCAACGAGAGATAGAGATGGATGGAAGTCCATGGTCGCCAACGCCATGCGGCAGGGCACTGATGATGATGATGAAATACAATTGTTTGCCTTTTCCATTATTCATATTTATATTCATATTCAGTTCTTTTTGTCCTGGTAGAGTTACATGTGAAATTAGGGCTGCTCTCCCCGTTGAGAGGGCGTCGCTGCAGTGCAGCGACATTTTTGTTTGTTTTTAACCAAGATTTCAGAAAGGCAAGAAGATTAATTAGCCTTCAAGGGGAGAGACCTAGTGTATAATAAATATTATACCTCCAGTATTCTGTACCAGAGCAGCCTGGTTATTGCCCTGCTCTTACGATTTACAACTATTGTGGCCCTGCTCTTCACGATTTATAACTACTGTGGCCCTGCTCTTCACGATTTACAACTACTGTGGCCCTGCTCTTCACGATATACAACTACTGTGGTGCCACGTGGCCCTGCTCTTCACGATTTACAACTACTGTAGCCCTGGCCTGCTCTTCACGATTTACAACTACTGTGGCCCTGGCCCTGCTCTTCACGATTTACAACTACTGTGGCCCTGGTCCTGCTCTTCACGATTTACAACTACTGTGGCCCTGGCCCTGCTCTTCACGATTTACAATACTGTGGCCCTGCTCTTCACGATTTACAACTATTGTGGTCCTGCTCTTCACGATTTACAACTACTGTGGCCCTGGTCCTGCTCTTCACGATTTACAACTACTGTGGTCCTGGCCCTGCTCTTCACGATATACAACTACTGTGGCCCTGGTCCTGCTCTTCACGATTTACAACTACTGTGGCCCTGGCCCTTCTCTTTACGATATACAACTACTGTGACCCTGCTCTTCACGATTTACAACTACTGTGGTCCTGGCCCTGCTCTTCACGATATACAACTACTGTGGCCCTGGTCCTGCTCTTCACGATTTACAACTACTGTGGCCCTGGCCCTTCTCTTTACGATATACAACTACTGTGGCCCTGGCCCTGCTCTTCACGATATACAACTACTGTGACCCTGCTCTTCACGATATACAACTACTGTGGCCCTGGCCCTTCTCTTTACGATATACAACTACTGTGGCCCTGGCCCTGCTCTTCACGATATACAAATACTGTGGCCCTGCTCTTCACGATTTACAACTACTGTGGCCCTGCTCTTCACGATTTACAACTACTGTGGCCCTGCTCTTCACGATATACAACTACTGTGGCCCTGCTCTTCACGATATACAACTACTGTGGCCCTGGCCCTGCTCTTCACGATATACAACTACTGTGGCCCTGGCCCTGCTCATCACGATATACAACTACTGTGGCCCTGGCCCTGCTCTTCACGATTTACAACTACTGTGGCCCTGGCCCTGCTCTTCACGATATACAACTACTGTGGCCCTGACCCTGCTCATCACGATTTACAACTACTGTGGCCCTGGCCCTGTTCTTCACGATATACAACTACTGTGGCCCTGCTCTTCACGATTTACAACTACTGTGGCCCTGGCCCTGCTCTTCACGATTTACAACTACTGTGGCCCTGCTCTTCACCATTTACAACTACTGTGGCCCTGGCCCTGCTCTTCACGATTTACAACTACTGTGGCCCTGGCCCTGCTCTTCACGATATACAACTACTGTGGCCCTGGCCCTGCTCTTCACGATATACAACTACTGTGGCCCTGGCCCTGCTCTTCGCGATTTACAACTATTGTGGCCCTGGCCCTGCTCTTCACGATTTACAACTACTGTGGCCCTGGCCCTGCTCTTCACGATATACAACTACTGTGACCCTGCTCTTCACGATTTACAACTACTGTGGCCCTGGCCCTGCTCTTCACGATTTACAACTACTGTGGCCCTGCTCTTTACGATTTACAACTACTATGGCCCTGCTCTTCACGAGTTACAACTACTGTGGCCCTGCTCTTTACGATTTACAACTACTGTGGCCCTGCTCTTCATGATTTACAACTACTGTGGCCCTACTCTTCACGATTTACAACTACTGTGGCCCTGCTCTTCACGATATACAACTACTGTGGCCCTGCTCTTCACGATTTACAATTACTGTGGCCCTGGCCCTGCTCTTCACGATTTACAACTACTGTGGCCCTGCTCTTCACGATTTACAACTACTGTGGCCCTGGCCCTGCTCTTCACGGTTTACAGTGGCCCTGCTCTT
>CM060313.1:74169115-74221615 GCA_030674185.1 Monoplex corrugatus
ATAATGAGAACATAGATATTTTACAACAAATTGTTATATATATTTGACCACGTATTGATCAGCCGATTTTTTAAAAAGTCAGTTTTCTTTAGTATGAAAGTCTTCACCATAGGGACTGGAAGAACAAGGGGGCAGCTGGGTACATCCACCTATAAATTCGTGAAACAGCTGTCCAGATTTTGGGGAGGTGAGGACTAGAGTCCTAAAGGTGATAGCAGAAACGGCTGAAAATACCGACGACCAGAAGGACCTTCAAACAGATTTGGATGCTCTCACAATTTGGTGCTCAACGTGGGGCATGACATTCAATGCTGACAAGTGCGAGGTTATGAGGGTGTCTCGTAGAAAAGACCCAATGAGACAGTTCTACACCATCAGAGGGCAGATCCTTCAAGAGGTCCAGAAGGCCAAATACCTTGGCGTTAACATCACAAGTGATCTACAGTGGTCCTCTCACATCGCAAGCATCTCTAAGAAGGCGAACAGGAACCTTGCCTTTATCCACCGTAACCTGAAAGATGCCCCGGCCAAGCTGCGTGAACAGGCCTATCCCAGTCTAGTCAGATCGATCGTCGAGTACAGCTGTACGGTCTGGGACCCGCACCTTCGTAAATATATCGACTCTCTGGTGCAGCGTCGTGGTGCGCGGATGGTGTTCCGCGACTACAGTTAAAACAGCAGTGTCACAGAAATGTTGAAAATGCTAAAATGGGACAGCCTCGCAGACCGTAGGAGGGACGCCAAACTCATCTTATTGTACAAAATTATTAACCACCTGGCAGAATTCCCCACCGACAAAATCCTAATCCCAGCAGACCCCCGAACCTGAGCCAAACACCCTTACAAATACAAGTCGATCCAAAGCAAAACCACGACATATCGCCACTCCTTCTTCGTAGCATCATTGGACCCTGGAACGACCTTCCTGCAGAAGTAGTGGAGAGTCCGACTGTTACATCCTTCAAATCGAGGCTCAAATCTCCTCCGACAGTGCGTCGATAACAGCGCCACCACCCATCGCTGCGATACTCCTGAAGGGAGGTTTAGCGATTATAGAACAGAAACAGAAACAGAAAATGGTTCCGGTTGGATTTGATCAAGGAGAAATAAAATCGAACTTCCTAAGGCTTAAAATTCCCCTGTATACAGCGGTGTCAGTTACAATTTCAGTTTCAGTTTCTCAAGATGACGTCTCCGTGCTCGGAATGAATTCCATGTGCACTAACGTCACAGGTGCCATGTGATGGAGAAGATCCAGAATGATCACGGCACAAGCCTTAAACCTGCACATAAACCCACGAGCTGGCCAGGTCCTGAGGTCCTAACTAGATAGTCCCATAACCTTGGGGTTGTAGGGGAGTGAGGTGGCAGAGAACGTATTTTTTTTAGGGGGGGAGGGGGCAGCACCACGAGGGCGACACCCTTCCCCTCTCCCTCGTTTCAAATTCATATTCATAATCGCATTTTTTAACCAAGACTTCGGAAAAGCAGGAAGGCTTATTAGTCTTAAAGGGGTGGGACCTGGGAAATCATCTTATCTCTCCAACGTTTTATACCAAGGCAGCCGGGCACTTCCCTGCTCTTCACGATTTTTAACTGCCGTGGGATCTTAAGCGTGCACACTAGAAGACACACGGGTCCGACTCGTTTTTCGTGCCCTTCCGAAGGACTAAACGTTCAGTTCGATTTTCCTGTCAAACTGAAGAGAAAAGTCGAGGCCTCCAAAGGGAGCGAACCCTGGAACCTCGAGTTTAATAATTATTTTGCTACTTTTCTTCTATGCATACAGCATGTATACAGCATGTGCTCGATAGCTGTGGTTAAGACATCCATCACAAGGGTGACGTGGCCTTGTGACGCCTGACCACCTTGGATGTGAGGGTTCAAACCCAGAAACCAGGTGGAGGACTATGAAAAAAAAAAGAAAAAGACAACAGAGGTGCGTCCAGGAATCATGACCAGGTTATGGCCCGGTTCTCTTAGGGTGTAAGGAGTTTGGGGCCGATGTGTGTGTGTGTGTGTGTGTGTGTGTGTGTGTGTGTGTGTGTGTGCGTGTGCGTGTGTGTGTTTGTAACACGGATTGTACCCCTTGACATAAAGACCGTAACAGACTATCATCAATTACAGTCTATAAAAACACAAAAGGCGCAAAACGCCAACAGCAGATTGCTCTCCTCGCTCTATCATCGCTGATTCCCTTGTTTTGTTCAAATTTGGGGAAAACAGACATTTGTTAGTATGGCGTACCTGTCTTTATCTTTTTGTGCATATCTATACCTTATTTCAGGTTATTTTTGATCGAATGTATTCTTCGTTTTACGAGCAGAGAAATAAATTAGCCGGCGATCACTGGAAGACTTTCTTGTAACGTCGGTTATCTTGTTTCAGACAGCACCATTTTAGTTTAGATTTTTTTTTTTGTAAATTTTTTAATCACCAATTATTTTCCAGCTTTAGATGTATTCTGGTTCGGATTTTAAAGGGCATAGTAGAATTGGTGCTACATTACTGTATCCATTTCTTCGTCTGTCGTCGTTTAGTCGTTCTTTCTTTTGTCGTTTATTTATTTTTGTTTGTTTTATTTGTTTATTGTTTTTGTTTTGATTTTCTTTTCTTTTTTTCAGTTCTGAAACGGAACAGAGCAGCCAGCTGTGCTATATATGTAAAATGTAAATGTGATTCTTTAGTTCTGTTTTTGGTTTTATTTTTGTTTTTTTAGTACAGAGTAGTGTAGCTTAGCTTAGTGTGTACACGTAAAGTGTTAATGTCACTTGTTTATTTCTGGAAGTTTTGTTTGTAGTCTGCCTTCGCCTGCTTTGTTTATGTTGCGTTCTCGCTAACGTCGGCCATTTGCTGCTGGTTTGAGTGTTGCCTGTCAGTGCAGCAACGCTGTTCATGTTGAACGAAACCTGTTGCCATCGTCATCTTCGTCGCTAGTGTCATGTGACGCTTCAATTCCTGGGTGCAGGAAGCCAGCAAAAACCAAAATAACCGTGCATCAGATTTGTCGCTGAGACCTGGCGGGTGCTGGTCTGGTTCAGCATGAACGCTAACGCCTGCTGGCATGGTGTGCAAGTGGAAATTTACATAAAAGGAATAATGACTACTTATGCGGCGTCTCATTTCACAAGAGCCCTAAGCGCTTCACGGAAACCCAAGTGGCTAAGGGTGACATACGCGAAGTGGAGAATGTCAACCCGTATCGCTATGGTGAAACTGACGAACCCTAAGAAATAACATAGAAAAGAAGCGATAAAAGTGAAGTATAATAATAAACTGTCTGCATCTAAATGTCAGTCCCTTATGCAAAGGTAATGATAAATGATTGAGAATATAAATAAAAGTACTTTTTGCAGTATGAAGCAGCAACTGCATCTCTCTTTCTCACTCACACACACATACGCACGCACGCACGCACGCACACAAACGCACGCTCGTACACAAACCAAATTTGATTTACGACATGCACGGATACACAAGTACATAGACATATGCACACTCACTCATTTACACACACACACACACGCACACACACGCACGCACACACACACGCACGCACACACACACACGCACACACACACACACGCACATACATACACTGACATGACATGCATGCATATAACAGAAAACAAGACAAAAAAGTGGGGGTTGAGGAGTAGAAGTGGAACTAAATGCTGTGATGCTCTGTCCTCGGGGAGGAAGGCCTAAATCCCACATACCAGATCAGCTCTGATAATAAAAGAAAGAAGGAAAATTGTGATAGAGACTATCTAAAGAACACACACACACACACACACACACACACACACACACACACACACACACACACACACACACACACACCACCATCTCTCTCTCTCTCTCATGCACACACACACACACACACACACACACACACACACACACACACACACGCTCTCTCTCACATGCACACACACACACACTCTCTCTCACTCTCTCTCTCTCTCTCTCCACACACACACACACACACTTTCTCTCTCTCTGGTCCTCACTCTCTGTCTCTGTGTCTGTCTCTGTCTCTGTCTGTCTGTCTGTCTGTCTATCTATCTATCTATCTGTCTATCTCTCTCTCTCTCTCTCTCACACACACACACACTGTCTCTCTCTCTCTGTTTCTCTCTCTCTCTCTCTCACGCACACACAGACAGAACACACACACACAAATCAAATAGGGTATACGAGCACAAAAATTAGAAGAGTAACAGAAAGAGTTAAGTTGATTAAATAAATTAAAAAAAGCAGAATGGCGTAGGTTTTGATGGTAAATGGTGAGATGCTCTCTTGGATTACTGAAAAAGGATGACTTATTGTCCCAACTGCCCCTATGACCATGTCCATATTTCCTTGCCACTAACGTCTTTCTCCACATACATACACACATCACCCACAAAATCACGCATAGTCTTGGGTCCTCTCGTATATGCTTTATCATCCACCCTTACGGCCATAAGATATGTAATAAGAATGATGATGATAGTTTGATATGATGATGGTGGTGGTGATGGTGATGATGATGACATCCATCCTTACGGCCATAAGATATGTAATAAGAATGATGATGATGTTGATATGATGATGATGGTGATGATGATGATGATGAATATGATAAAAAAAATGAAATAAAATAATAAGCATGCGACAGTATATTTCATTCCGTAGAGTCAAATACATATATTCTGCATCACTGAATCCTGGCTCCGTCCGCATGGTGATGAAGCGAAATGTAAAGGCCTCGCTCCACCTGGTTAACACACTCTCCTTTCCTCGGCCTTCGCGTGGTGGTGGCATTGCCATTATTATGAAAGACTCACTGTCTTCTAGTGTTAGTGTAAAATCAGCCTTTCCATTCCCTCACCTTTCTTTTGAACTGGTTCATGTTATTATCACCTGTCCACAGCATAACTTAAATCTCTTCATTCTCTACCGTCCTCCTCCAAATAAAAAGAACAAACTGACAGACTCACAGTTTTATGACGAATTTATAAGCTTACTTGAACATTCAAATGGCTTAAGAGGAAAACTACTGATTGCGGGTGACGTCAATTTCCATTTTGACCAGCCCTCTCTGCCCTCAACATCGAAGCTAATTGATGTACTGAAAACATTCAGCCTGACTCAGTATGTCAACACCCCTACACACCGCAGTGGTCACATCCTTGACTGGGTCATACACCGTGAAGAGGAGGCCCTTCTCCAGTCAGCCACTGTAGACTACAGCTTGCCATCTGACCACTACTGCGTGGTCACCCACTTGTCTATCCCCAAGCATGTGACGCAGCCCAAGTACGTTGAGAGGAGGAACTTGGCTTCCATTGACCTAGCTGCCTTCAAAGAGGACCTGCAGACCAGCCTCTACTTAACACCTCAACCATCTGCTGAGCAACTGGATCGATGTCTTCGTGATGTCCTAGACACCCACGCCCCTGCCAGACGACGCAAGGTCACCTCCCGGCCATCGTGCCCATGGTACAGTGCTGTGGCTGACCAGCTGAAGAAGACGAAGCAGGAACGACGGAGAGCAGAGCGCCAGTGGCTCAAGTCTGGGCTTCATGTATTCAAAGACATTATGAATGCTGCCAAACACCAAGTGACTAAACTTCTAACAGACGCTAAAACAGCATTCTACTCATCAAAAATTGCCCAATGTGCCACATCCAAAGAACTGTTTGGTGTTTTAAATACTCTTTTAGGAAAAAAACAGACCACCACTCTACCATCTGTTATATCACCAACTGAACTACCACTCCATTTTTCTGATTTCTTTAGTGCAAAGATAAGAACTATTCGTGACAATCTTGACGTGACTACAACTTGTGGCTCCCCTCACTCAAGTGACAAATCTTTCTGTGGTGAACCCCTTGTTTCATTTCAAAGTGTAACTACTGAAGCAGTACGGAAAATCATGCTTGCTTCTCCACAGAAATCTTGTGAACTTGATTCAGTCCCAGCCCACCTTTTGTTTGATTGTCTTGATGTCCTTTTGTCGTGTATAACTCATATTATTAATGACTCTCTTTCAAGTGGTTTTTTCCCCAGTACTTACAAATCAGCCATCATCCGCCCTTTGATAAAGAAGCCCTCCCTTGATCCCAACATCTTGAAAAACTATAGACCTGTCTCAAATTTGAAATTTTTGGCCAAACTGATTGAACGAGTTGTACTGGCTCAGCTTCTTGACCATCTTAAGACCCATAATCTCCTCGACCCACATCAATCAGCCTATAGAGCAGGTCACAGCACAGAAACTGCCCTCTTAAAAGTTGCAAATGATCTTCTCACATCGCTTGATGATGATAGAATTTCTGTTCTTTCTCTTCTTGATCTATCAGCAGCATTTGATACGATTGACCATGAAATTCTTCTGTTTAGACTGCAATACTCTTTTGGATTCAGGGTACCGTCCTTGCTTGGATAAAGTCTTATCTTAGTGAGCGTACACAAAAGTCTTAGTAAATGGCCTCTGCTCACCTGCTACGCGATTGGAATACGGAGTTCCACAGGGTTCTGTGCTGGGACCTGTGTTGTTTATCATGTACACAACACCTATCTCTGGGATAGTTAATCGTCACTCTCTATCACATGAAAGCTTTGCTGACGACACACAGCTCTATCAGTCCAGCCCAATTACTCAAATCCATCAAGTGATTGAAAGTACTCAAAACTGCATATATGATTTAAAGGCTTGGATGACACTCAACAAACTGCAGTTCAATGAAGAAAAAACAGAAGTTTTGTTAACTGTTCCTCCAAAATTTGAAAAACATCCCTCACTTCCAGACGCGATTTGTATTGATGGTGCTGACATTCAGATTTCTCCCCATGTTCGTAACCTTGGTGTCATTTTTGATCAGACCCTTTCTTTTAAATCTCACATATCAAATGTCTGCAGGATAGCATACCTGGAACTTAGGAGAATAAGCACCATCCGCCACTATCTGTCTGTAGATGCAACCAAAACTCTGGTTTGTTCCTTTGTTTTATCCAGGCTTGATTATGGTAATGCTCTTCTTGCAGGCGTGCCAAAGTATCTGCTTCAAAAGCTCCAAAAAGTACAAAACAATGCTGCAAGGCTGATTCTCAAGTCACCCAAACATGAACATATCACACCTCTTCTGAAATCCTTGCACTGGCTACCTGTACAATCTAGAATCTCATATAAACTTTCTTCAATCTGTTTCTCATCTGTCTCTGGCACAGGCCCTGATTATCTGTCTGACATTCTTCGCCTCTACGTCCCTTCTCGAAATCTCCGTTCCTCATCTGATGATCGCATTCTCTGTCTCCCTACTGTTAGAACAAAATCCTTTGGTCAGCGTTGTTTCTCCTATCAGGGTCCAGCCATCTGGAATACCCTCCCCCTCACCAATAGACATTCTACTTCTACAGCCTCTTTCAAGTCCTCTCTGAAGACCTATCTGTTTAAGCAATACTGACCCGGCCCTATTTTACGCCGCTCCCTCCCCCCCCCCCCCCCCCCCTAGAATCCCCTCAGTGCCCCGCCCCCCTCCCGCTGCCCCCAATCCACTGCATCTCTCCTGTTTATTTAAGCAACACTGATCCCGGTTCTATCTTACGCCGCCTCCCACCCTCCTCTGGAATCCCCTCAGTGCCCCCCCCCCCCCTTCCGCTGCCCCCAATCCACTTTACCTCTAGTGTTTATATTTTCTATGTGTCTTTGGAGCGTGTGTGTGTGTGTGTGTGTGTGTGTGTGTGGGTGGTGTGGTGGGTGGGTGGGTGGGTGGGTGTGTGTGTGTGTGTGTGTGTGTGTGTGTGTGTGTGTGTGTGTGTGTGTGTGTGTGTGTGCGTGCGCGTGCGTGCGCGTGCGCGCGTGCGGCACGCCAGTATGTGCAGGTGGGGTGGGGTGTGTGTGTGTGTGCGGGGAGGGGGGGAGGGGGCATTGTGAGCATGTCTTTTTGAGTTTTATTCATTTGTTGATTCATTTGCTTGTTTGATTTAGTGATTGTTTGATTTGCTCTAGTCATTATCATAATTTGTATCGATGTAAAGCGCTTAGAGCTCAGTCGAGAAAAGGCGCTCAACAAATCTTCGTTATTATTATTATTATTATATAGCAAAACACATGATAATTATTAGCAGTAATGAGTATATTATTTCTCATAGAATAACACAATTTGATTGCATTACAAAACACACACACACACGCGCGCGCACACACACACACACACACACACACACACACACACACACACACACACACACCACACACACACACACAACATACACTATATATATATATATTATGTGTGTGTGTATGTATATATATATACATGTATATGCACTCACACACACACACACACACACACACACACACACACACACACACAATATATATATATATATATATTGTGTGTGTGTGTGTGTGTGTGTGTGTGTGTGTAAGTGTGTGTGATAGATAGAAGATAAAATTGGGCCAAGGGACAAGATCTGGTATCGGGGAGGGGAGATTCATCTCGGACAGGTTCATGACAGGACGAGGAATGTCATAGGTGGTATTAAAAGACATGAGCTTAGTTGCTGTGAAATCTCTAGGCCCATCAGCTTGTTTATCGTGACACCGTTCATTGTGTGATCTTGGTCTTGAATCAACGACATTCATGTTTAGGATGAGAAGATCTTGTGACTTTGCTATTTTCTGCGAGGAGGTAGGATAGTTTTGTTGTTGCTGTTGTTTTGTTTTTGTTTTTTCTCCTTGTATTTATTCTGGAGTTGGATAGTTGACGTTGGTACAATTTGCAAACTGATTCGAATTCAAGTTAATAAGCCATGTTGAATACGTCTAGACGCTAGGTTTTCGTCTTGGATTTGAACAGCGATAAATGCGTGTCTCTGCATTCTTTGACAGTATTTCTGTCTGTCTTTCTCTCTTTGTCTCTGTCTCTGTCTCTGTCTCTCTGCCTGCCTGCCTGCCTGCTGCCTGCCTCTGCCTGCCTGCCTGCCTGCCTGCCTGTCTGTCTGTCTGTCTGCTCTGTCTGTCTCCATACTTATTGTTCTAATGTATTCTTTTTCCCATGACACATTTTGCATTGTATAATCAAGATAATGTGTTTATATCGTTGCAATTTTCTGCCATGGTCAGGGAATACGAACTGAAAGTGATGATTGCCACCCTTCTACTCGCCCCTCTGCCATCTATTGTGGTCTGTACCAGCTGGCCGTTTTCAGCATCTACCAGTGCCCTGCCCATCATTACCTCGTCTCCCCCACTGTTCAGCGGGACACACCCCGTCTGTCTGGATCGGCCTTCACTAATGGAGACTTGGGTGAGTTAAGGGGTCCATCAGTGTGGTGTCAGGGAGTGGTGACGGTGGTGGTTCTTGGTGGTGGTGGTGGTGATGTTTTATGTAGTGGTGGTGGTAGTGGTAATATATCTGAGTGGTGTTTTTGTGGTGTTGATGGTGGTAGCAATGGATGTGGTGTTGAATGTGGTGTTGGTGATAGATGTGCTGTGGTGTTAGTGTTCGTTTTAATGGAAGTGATGTTGTATGTGACAATGGTGGTGCATGATGTGGTTTTATATGTGATGTTGGTCATACCAGTGATAAAGGTGGGTGTGTATATGTGTTGGTTTGATAATGTATAAAAGTGTTGTTGTATGTGATTGTGATGGTGAATGATGTGTTGTTTTCCAGGGGGGCGCAAAAGTAGGCATACAGTTATGAAAAAAGAAAACACGTGCAATGCTCATTGCATTTATTATACAAACAAATGAATATTGCATATACATGTAATAACAATCACAGCCTTAATCCCTCAGATACTCAAACTGCTTGCAGTCGGTATTCACACACTCCTCTAATCGAGAGCAGAATTAAGCATTATAATAATGATGTGATACTTACTGTATACCTACTTTTGCACCCCCCTGTATATGGTGTTGGTGATACTAGTGATAAAGATGGGTGGTACACGTGCGTTGGTATGATATCGTCTATTTAGCTGTTCTATAAGTTCACTGTAGTTCTTATAGGATTGTTTCCTGAGAACTGTGATTCTAACTACCCCATAAACAGGTTGGCTGGAAGAGTCATTGGAGAGCCGCACTGAAAAAGTGTTCATTACATTCCTCCGGATTGGTCGGTTGTGTGCCAAAGCTTAGGTGCCATAGGTGTACCCTTTAATCACTGTTACAGGTGTCTGTTGGAAAATTTGTGATTCGAAACAAATGTTGTATGTTTTCAACCACATCTGCGATTGTGTCTGTTGGAGAAATGTTGAGGTTGGGATTTGTGGAAAGAAGTGTTCAGTAGCTGCTTGTATATCAAGAGAGTGGAATACTGGAAAACAGACCGACCACATCAGTAGTGATGAGCATGATGTTGTTAGGGAAGGGCCTAGGGTGGTGTTACGTTCGCTGATAATTTGTAGCATGTTAGTTGAATCTTCAGCAAAGCTTGGAGGGTCTGTCACTATGTCTGATCGGGTAGTGAGTCAGTTTGGAAAGTGTCTTCTTTATAGAGTGACAGAATGGATTGGCAACGGTTTTGTAGATTTTTGGTTGGGTATAAAACCGATGATGTTTTACATCGTTGGGGTCCAGAATTCAGGTTCAGGTTCATATTGCGTATAGCCCAGCCGACTACTAGAGCCATATCAGGGCTAACACCACTCAGAAAGACAAAGTGATCCATAATGGATCACTGTGTGTAATATTATCGATAAATGATCTGGCTTTAATTAAGACTGTCCAAGATTCTATTGGATATCTGAGTGACTTCGATAGTAGAGTCTTAGTCCATCCATTTTACTGTTATGCTTTATTGTCGTTAAGAAATCTGTTGGCATCCGTGGTGACGGTTTTCGTGTTTCGGGTCTGAGAAGCTTATCCTGAATATTTTGTCTGTATCAACCTGGCGGAGTGCGCCAAGTTCTTCTCTGTCAGATCTGTCAGATCGTCCTTGGGAGGGGTGGGATTGTTATAGGTATCCATCAGAGTCTGAACAACATTGCAAGAGGTGTACAGAGCCTTGTTTCCATCACCTGGGGGTAATAGCCTGGTCATAGAATCTTGTCGGGATGGGTTCTCGATAATTTTTGGATCATAAACATTTCCTTTAAATGAAACAGTCTGCACACTTCCGTTAAGTCTATTAGGAAGTTTTTGTCGAAAGTGTGGAGGGGTGTGAGGCAAAACCTTGGCTCAGGAATAAGATCTTGTTTCGGAAAAGGGAGACTGACGTTGGACAGGTTCATGACAGGGTGAGGAATGCCATAGGTATCAAAGGACATGGGCTTGGTTACTGTGAAGTCTATACGTTGTCAGCTTCCCCTTCTTTAACATCACTCCGTTCATTGTGTAGACCTGCGTGTGAATCAACGACGTTTGCGTTTAGGATGAGGTCTTGTGACTTTATTATTTCCTCTGAGGAGGTGGGGTAGCTTCTTGTTTTTCTTCTGGTGGTATTTATTCTTGAGTGTGGATAGTCGGTATTGGCACAACTTGTAGACAAATTCGAATTCAGAACAGTCAGCCGTGTGAAATATATCTACTTCGTGGACTGTAGGTTTTCGTCTCGGTTTTGGCCAGCGATGAATACATGTCCCTACATTGTTTGGCAATTTCTCTCTGTCTCTCTGTCTCTCTCTTTCTCTCTCTGTGTCTCTTCCCCCCCTCTTTCTCTTTCTCCTTCTCTCTGTCTGTCTGTCTCTCTCACTCTCTCCATCTCTCTGTCCGTCTCTCTGTCTGACTCTCTCTCTCTCTTTCTGTCTCCCTCTCTCTCTCCCTCCCTCTCTGTCTCTGTCTGTCTGTCTCTCTCTTTGTCTTTCCCTCTCTCTGTCTCTGTCTGTCTGTCTCTCCATAATCTCTTTATTACATTTTGTTTTTCCCCTGTACGTAATCATGATAACATGTGTATACTGTTGCAGGCTTCTGTCGCGGGGACCGGGAGGGATGACTGCTGTCATACTACCCATCCCTCTTCCATCCACCTTGTCCGTCACCGCTGTAGTCAGCACCATTCCCCAATAACAGCAACAGGCAGCAGCAACAACAAAACAACAACAGACACTTTCCACAGCTCCAGTCTCGCAGACTCTGACCCTGTTGGAACGGCCCAGCTTCATGGCCGGGAGGATGGCCACTTCGGATTATCTTCGCCATCAGCCTCCACACACCCTCCTTCACTCTTCCGTGTGGCACCCACTGACTTCCCCTTGCCTTGTTTTTGGCAAGGCCAACGGTCTGTTCCGCCCGATCTGCATCATTTCCTGCCAGCACCCTGCCCGTCGTCACTCCGCCCACCCCCCACCCCCCACCATTCTGAAGCACCCACCCCCGTCTGTCTGGATCTACGTCACTAATGGAATTTTAGGTGAGTGAGTGGGGTCCATCAGTGTGGTGTTAGGGAGTGGTGGTGTTGGTGGTGGATGTGATGTCGGTAGTAGTGGATGTGGAGTTTATGTAGTGTTGTTTCATTGTTGGTGGTCTGATGGGGTGGTGTTATATGTGGTGTTGGTGTTGGTGGTGATGGTGGTAAACCTTGATGACAGAGTTGATGATGATGATGGTAATAATGATCGCGATAATGGTAAGTATGACCATATCATGAGGACGGTGATCATGAGAATGATTCTGATGACAAAGGTGATAATGATGATGATATTCACTGTTTTTAGAAACATTGTGCAGAGAATGTATTACGTAAATGTCCTTTATAATAGAATGTTGATACAGAAATCAACTCTTTTATAGTAAATTGGTCAATGAATGTCTCAAGTGTTAAAATCATAAGTATGCATATTATTGCGTGGGGTGGAGGGTAGAGAAATGCGGAAAGGAAAAAAATGATTTCTTTAACTTTCCATCTCAAGTTAAGAGCGGTCTTAGCACTTGACCCACATGTGTATATTACATAGTTACACTGAATAGTACCTTTTGCTGCAAGTTCAAAACAAGACTAACAAGGCTCTTTGTATACAGGATTACATGTTTCATTGGAAAATTGTTCTTTGTTAGTTGGAGATCGCCACCGTATTTCGAATATCTCTGTTCCTAATATGTGATACAAATAGGTACTTTTTTTTCTTAAACATGTTTTTATTCATAAGTATACTTAAGTTCCATGGACAGCAAAGAAAAACGAGACAATCTTGATGGAGGCAGACACAAGTAGATCACTCATAAGGAAGATTAGGAAAAGACAGGCAACATTCATAGGCCATTTTATGAGGAAGGGGGATTTGGAGCACCTGGTCACAACGGGAAAGCTGGAGGGAAAGAGAGCACCAGGTAGACCCAGGGAGAGAATGCTGGACGGACTTGCAGAGTGGCTGGGGATGAGGAGGGTGGGGGAGATGCTAGGGGCAACGAGAGATAGAGATGGATGGAAGTCCATGGTCGCCAACGCCATGCGGCAGGTCACCTGATGATGAAGATGATGATGATACTTGATACAATGAGACTTTTTCTGAGACGTCAAGTATATATCAGAAATGGTTTGGATAAGAAGAAATCCTACTTATTTTAGAAATGGCCACCCGATTGTCTAATACTTTTAGATGTAGTCACCTTTTTGTGCAAAAGAGACTGGGTTTTTGTATTGTTTGCGGATGAAATGAATGTTCTTGGAGAGTCTGTACTTGGTCTGCTACAAAAGGAATTAGATATTTTGTGGAGGTCTTCTAAAACACTGAATGAACGAAAAAAAAACATAACCAAAAGTAACATCATTGTATTCCGTAAAGCGGGTGTCCCACAACACAAGTGAATTAGTAGTATGAAAGAGAAAAATCACAAAACAGAATCATAACGCGTATTTGGTCTAGAAATTCTCTGCAGTGCTGTTATCCGCCCATATCTGATCACTGTCTCACTGGCTTGTACCATTGTCTTGTCCAAAATAGACTATTGCAATACTGCGCTTTCTGGCTGCGTTCAATACGTTCTCGGCAAAAAGAAAGATTAAAAATTCTGATAGCAAAACAGTTTTGAAGGCTCACATATATGAACCAGAAAAACACGAAAATAGAATAGGAACGCGTATTTAGTACAACGAGACAAGACAGGCGCAAATTTTCGGCCAACTGGCCTTTGTCAAGCGTAAACATAAGATTACAAACAAACAAACATCAAATACAAAAATTCAAAGAAAAAGACTAAACTTTCCTTGCTGTTTCGTCCATTGGGAGAAAAGGACTGAAACGGAATCATAATGTGTTTGTGAGTGTATATAATTACGCTTGTCCCCTTCTTCACGAATTTCACCGGCTCGAAATCAGATCTCTGAAATTTCTGTATACAATTTCCTAACAGAAACGACCCTAAACTGCATTTCTGATCCTCAGTCATTCTTGCAATAGAATGAGTTTAAATATAGCTAATTGATTTATAGTTTTACACACATCTGGATAAACATATTCTCTGCGTTCCTCGTGTAAATACTAACAATTTTCTCAAGCATTCATTCTCTTTCTATGCACCACAGCAGATATTAATCGTCTGTATATTTTGTCCCCTGTTACCAGAGCTCTGAAATCTTATTCATTCAAGTAGTACTATTACTAGTATTAGTCTCGCCTCATTCTCCTCTCTACCCTTCGCCCTGCTGTCCGCACTGTTCTAATGTGATTGGTTGAGTTACATAATGTTATTTATGTTTTATGAATGTGTTTGCAAACCGTGCGTCAATGTAGGTGCGTTCGCCAACATGAGTTTCTGCGTAGGTGTGTGTGTGTTCGTTCTTTAATTTAACGTCTGTTCACTATGAGTGATATTAGACGGGGGGGGGGGGGGGGTGGAGGATGAGAGGTGGGCGAGTTGCATTGTGGGGAGAGGGGAGACAGAGTAAAAGACATAAGTAAGTGGGTAAATAGAAAAATGGAACAAGATCTTAACACTAACAATTAACATTAACAATGTGAAGGAAAAATTTAACGCTAAATACTAACTTCATAAACTTAAAGCAATACATTAACAGGACTGTGAACCAATGATTCTGAAATTTTAGCTGATAAAGACTGATCTGAAGTTACTTCTTTAAAATGAGTTTCAGAATAGTTTTCTTGTGTAAATATTTTTGGTAAAAAAGAACGTAGCATTTTGCAGTAAAATAAACAGTGAAACAGTGTGAATTGTTCTCCGCAAATACACTTGATATTTGTACAATATTTTGTTTTCAACGCGTTTAGCTGAATACGAAAATGAACAGCAACAATCGATCTCGAATGATATATGGAAGAATACTGCAATTTTTTACATACATTTTGAAATGAAAGTTTTATCATTTGTTGTGTCACAAACTTTTCATTGAAATGTTCATGAAATCGAATCCATGAGGCTGATTCTAGCAAGTTGCAAGCTTCTTTTACGGAAGTTTTAATACGTAATTCTATAGTATTATCAGTGTTGTGTGCACCTTGTTTAGCTGCTCTGTCTATTACTTCGTTGCCATGAAGACCAACGTGAGAAGGCACCCAGCATAAACTGATATCTATATCTTTTGTCCTTAAACGATGTATAAGATGATTTGCCTCAGTAATTAAGTCAGGTCTTGTGTCTGTATTAAAAGACTGTAAGGCATATAATACAGATTTTGAATCAACAAAGAGAACTACTTTGAAAAATACAGGTTTAAGGTCTACTAAATAATGCAACGCTTGTATAATAGCGACTGATTCCGCTGTAAATATAGATATATTTGGCCCAATGAAAAATGACTTTTGTATTTTAAATTTTGGAACGTAAAACGCTGCTCCAGCAGATTTATTTTCTAAGACTGACCCATCGGTAAAAATATGGAGGTGGGTACGGTATTTTTCATCGACGTGTTCTCTTGCTGTGCATATCGAAATGTTAATGTTTTCATATTTCTTGGCATCTGTATAATCAATATAAAAAGTGGCTTTTTAAGCATTTCCCATGTAGGGATAGGCGTTGTGGATGGTGTCTCAGCTATTTCATCCAAATTTATGTTAGACTGTTTGACTAAGTCAGATACATAAGTTGCAACAGTCTTTTGTGATGAAATGTTGCTTGCTCGTTTTGGAAAGTCAACATCAGACCTTAGTTTAATTTCCTTGCTCACAAAATTGTCCGTTTGTGAAGTAGTTCTGATTGCAAACTTTGCTGTCGCTAGCTCACGATAGCTGTTCAGAGACAGAATTCCAGCAACTTTGTACGTTTCCAGATTTGAAGCATGGGCTGGTACACCTAGTGCAATTTTAAGACTTTTGCAGTCTAAACTTTGAATCTTCTTTAGTAAATATTTGGGTGCACTGAAGAACACTTCTTGTGCGTAAGATAATTTAGATCTTACAAGTGCTGTTGATAGACGGAGAAGTATGTTTGTATCCATTCCCCAGGGTAATCTGCTTATTATCTTTAAGAAATTTAAGGCTTTTCTTGCTTTTGTTAAAATATAATCAAAATGGACATTCCAATTTAATTTCGATGTTATAAAGACTCCCAGAAATTTTACAACCTGTTTGTAATGGATCGCTTCACCATGCAGTCTGAAAGTAGGCAAGTTATTTAAAGTACCACCAGGATTAAAGAGCATCATGTTAGTTTTTTCTGCTGACAACGACATACCATTTTCTAACATGTAGTTGCCAAGACTATCAAGATCAGATTGATACAATTTCCTGATGTAATTCTGCGCTCTCTGGGGAGTTGTCTTTTTTAAAGTAATATTCATCCAAATGCATATATCATCAGCGTACTGTACCAAAACAACACGATTTGAGAGTACTTTAGGAAGATCATATATAAGGATATTAAATAAAATAGGTGCTATCACTGAACCTTGAGGAATTCCCATGTCAAGACATCGTGAAGAAGAATAACTTGTTCCCACTCTTGCCTGAATTGTTCTATTGGCTAGATAGGACTTAAATATATATATATATATATATATATATATATATATATAGTGTGTGTGTGTGTGTGTGTGTGTGTGTGTGTGTGTGTGTGTGTGTGTGTGTGTGTGTGTGTGTGTGATATGCTGATATTGGCGTGTTGCTGTCTTATGTTTCTATGCGTAATATTTTCTCGTAAAGAGCTAAGCGCTCCCGAGCTTGCTTCGTAAGATGTTGCGCTATGATAGTTTTATTATTCTACTCGAAACAGAGATACACAACATTTACTGTATCAAAATCGATTCATTTTTGCCAATGCTGCCCTGGTCTAAATGGTTTACAGGACAACTGAAGTCCTAGAATATTATTCTGTTATTCTTCACCATACTAAATAAAACTCTATACCAGATTGCTCAATGTATGTAGGTTGTGTACCAAAGCTTGGGTCTCTGCAAATGATTCCTCTGTCCATTCCGCAATTTTTTCAGTCCATCGATTTTTTATCTTCCTTTCCGACTCCATCCCTCAACATTTCCTGGAAGGTTGGTTTCGCAAGGCCACTGGATCTTGTTACATGGCCATATCAACGTAGTTTTCTTTTCTTAATTGAACTCTGTAGATCTTCATGTGGTCCATTGTGCTGCCTGATGGTTGGCAGACTTGTTCATTGGTTACATGATCAGTGTATCTGATGTATCTGATGTTTGATATATCAAAGTGACATCTCTTTTCCATGGCTTGGATTAGATTTTCTAAACCTTTGTGAGAGTCCATGTCTTACATGCATACAGGAAGAGGAACATACCAGCGCACGTAAGAGCCTGATCATGTATTTCATAGAGACGTTTTAATTGTTTTGTGTATGACCAATTGACATAAAGAATGGATATTTCATTATAATTTGTTTTCGTTACTTAACATTGTATTGTCAAAGAGCGTCCATTTCATCATAGCGGTAGCGGCAAACCTGTATTTGCGTCGCATGTATCTCTCTTTGTCTGTCATGCTTTTTGTGAAGTGCTGTGGACTCTTGCAAGATGAGGCGCTTGCAGAGTGGCTGGGGATGAGGGGGGTGGGAGAGATGCTAGGGGCAACGAGAGATAGAGACAGATGGAAGTCCATGATCGCCAACGCCATGCGGCAGGGCACCTGATGATGATGATCATCATCATTATTACACTACGTCAGTCACTCAGACATATTCAAAAAAACATGAAGTGAAGTATAGAGAAAGTCAACTTTATTATATTCATAGAAATATAGGCAAAGTATGACACACCATACAGAAAAACACAGTCATGAAATATTAACGGAAACAATTGTACAGAGGCTGATATTGCACATATACTGACATGAATAAATACTCGCTTTTAAATAAACAGATAAATGAATAACACAAATAAAGGAATAAATAAATAAATATACATGGAAATACGAAGGAAAAAATTGCACTCATGCTCATATTGCACACGGGTTTGACACATAAATATATAAATAAGTGGAATACAGTAACGAGAGACATGATCTTATGTCTGTTTTGTACTTTCAACAACGAAGAATGACAGCTACACTGAACATAAAAGCGTACCTTTTTTTCATTAGAGCCTTTACACGTTCAGGGGTATCTGTTTCGAATAAAATAAAAAACCAAATCAAAATAAATAAATAAATAAATAAACACTGACGCAGCAAGGAAAAAAGTTACAGAGGCTAGTTGATACGAACAAATCCTACTCACAGATAAAAAGAAATAAGACAAAACGACGAATGGCAGAGTAAACGAACAAGGGAAATAACAAAATTACAGCGAAAACCATTAACCACAATAATGACCATAAGAAAACCGAAAGTTGAACGCAGAAGTAAGATTAATTCATACGCGGAAACCTTTGGTCTTGCCATCAATTTGTCGCCCTGTTGTACACGTATATAATTATATATAGACACAGAAAAAAAATCAAAGGTTGAATTTTCCTTTACAGGAATTTGTTTTAAGTAACAGAAACAGGAATGGAAAGAAAACAAAAGAAAACCACGTTATATTCTGCATACTGCGCAGGTCTTGCGGATGCGTTTAAACCTAACAGTATGGTAGACAGCCAATTTCCGATGACAAAATTCAGCGTGTTCAATTTCCCCCAAAACATCTTGGCGATACTGGGTATAATTGTGTGTGCACCTTATCTACTTTTAAATTTATTTATTTACTTTTCTATCTCTCGCCCCTTCTCCCCCGATTATAATTCCTTTGTATTGATATGAATTCTCTGTGGGCATTATAGCGTACAGTCTTGTATTGGGCGAGGGCTGGTTATTGACGTGTTTATAGCACTACACTCGAAAGTGCTCTCTCTCTCTCTCTCTCTCCCCAACCCCCCTGGCTCCCTTCCCTCCCTCCTTCCCGCCTCGATCTTCCAGAAATTTTAGATAATGTAAATCATTTTGATTCGGTAAAGATGGGAGGGGGGATGCCAGCCATTAACACACAAATCAAGCACACTGCCATGGTGTATTCGATTAAGTGCACATTTTGAGCAGTAACTAATGTACTTTGTACGATTATATCATAACAAGCCTCAAAGTGATTGCAATTTTTCTGTTTCGTTCAGAAGAAGATAAACCTTTTGTAATCTATTGGAGAACGCGTGCGATGTATAACAGCCATTAAAACAAATGGCTGCATGAAAAATATGTGTATAAAATGGAATGGGGGTGAGGGGTGGGGGTGGGAGGAGAACGAACGGAGAGAGGCGGGAGAGAGGAGGTGGTTGAAACAAGGGGAGAAACTTTTTGATAAAACTATATCCGATCGTTGCTTGAAAACAACGACAAAAACTCTTTCTGTTTTTTAATGTACTTTTTTGTACCTCCCCGCAATGTGAAGGATGGTTTTTGACAACTGTACTGAACAGTATGAAACCAATCCCTATTGCTCTTATCACAGACAGTGTGAGTCTACTAATTATTACATCGAGGTTACCTGCTAGAATGGTGTATCACAAAAGGAACAAAGACGACAGACCGACCATTCTGGTAGGTAACTCTCGATATTCTATATCGCCATCTATTTTTTTCTCTCTCTCTCCTTTTCTTACGACGGGTGAACCGGAAAACACGAACATGAGACTAGATGGAATGTGAGATTTGTATAATGGAATACACACTTTTTGTGTAATAATTAACGTATGTGTGATATCGCTGAATAAATTTACGATAAATAGTCAAAATCGCGTGCAATATCAGTGCAGTATAAAACAAAGGCAAACAAACATCTCTGAGCACAAATAAAACATCAACCTGTGAGTACCACCGCTTCCAAAAACAGTTCAGTTCAAAATAAATCGAACCACACAAAATGGAAATAAAGTAAAAACAAAACAGGAAATAACATCAATCCATTCCTGAAGGAATGTACATTAATAACGAAAGACGACGACATTCTGTTTCACGTTTTAAATAGTATATAGACGGTGCAAAAGTAAACCAACAGAAGACATTTCATTATGACTAGACTGATATAAGTATGATAATCAAGGAAAAAAAATCAAGATGGATCTCTCAGCTGCACAAATATGTCTTGATAAAACCAAAGAAACAAACAAAAAAGCTCAGTACATTGTACAGAATTGTCCAATGATGAGCGCAGCAATATAACCAGTTAAAGTCATTTTCTCTGAAGGGTCCCATAGCTGAAACGTAATGTCTCTGTATATTGATAGTATTCATTCAGCACATTGACAATAGTAACACGTACACTGTAGAAAGGTTAGGTTCGCAAATACATGTATACTTGTGATAAAGATTGCGTATTAATTTTGTGAAACCGAAATAACATCAAATTACACACACACACACACACACACACACACACACAATAATATATATATATATATATTATATATATATATATATATATATATATATATAATATATACATTACACGCACGCACACACGTAAACGCTGTACCCACCAACACTAAACAACAGAGAGAGGAGGGTGGGGGGGACACTGGCGAGGATAATCTCGAAATGAATCATTTACTAACATGAAGCCCTTTACACATCGTAGCCATAGCCATTTGGCTGATAGTATATACAACAATCGCTCTAAATATCATCATGGTAAGGCATTTGAAAGGAACATACTTATTGAATCACATAACATAGATGACGATGCACATGCATTGACACAAAAATACAGAGTAGGACAGAGGACAAAAAGCGCGCGCACGGACGAGAGAGAGAGAGAGAGAGAGAGAGAGAGAGAGAGAGAGAGAGAGAGAGAGAGAGAGAGAGAGAGAGAGGATGAGTGAGGTGGGGTGGGGAGAGACAGATGAAAAGCGAACGAGATCAGCAACATGCATAAAAAATGTAATATTGAAAACTTTGATACAAAATACATAAGGGGGAAGAAACCAGTTCGAGAGTAACTCTGATTACTGGTTTAGTTCAGCTGAATGCAACCACTACCCAATCACGTGCAACAACTACAAATCAGTCATCCAGCCTCACGGAAGGAGACAGCACTAATCTTTCTCTGACGCATGAACAAGAAGAGAGAAAGGGGAGGAGGGAAGTAACTGGCAAAGACAACAGTTTATGTTTGGCCAGGTAGCCATCCGATAAGGGTGACAGGGAAGTGAAGGCGAGGGGCGGGAGAGAATATGAAGGGCTTACTTTTCAATACAACTATTGCGACAGAACGAATGTCCTTTTACTATAGCTATACTTGGCCACTTAACCAGATAGCGCTTAATTGTTTCCTTGTACTGTCAAATACAGGTCAGCTCATCGTTTTAACAGGTGCCATGCATTAGTAGAAAAGTCATATCAACACGAATGCATTTCTTAAATACATCGTTTGACATACAATCCGATGACACCAGACAGAAAAAGTCTTAATGAACTGCATTTAGTCGAGAAAGGCTCGCCAAGACCCCAAAGGTGCGCTCTAAATGGACTTCCACAAGGATAGTCAAAACATTTGTTTTCATAAACAAAGAGCAATTATTACATATTTTGCTATTTATTACGTAAAAAATGAACAGTCAACCACCAGAGCGTGGTTTTTTTTCATCTTTTTTTCTTTGTTTTGTTGTTTATGGATTTTGTTCCAAGGTTGCAACTGTCAAGTCCCATGTGCACTCAAATGTACGAGTGGGCTTTTATGCGTATGACTGATGGTTTTTGTTTGTTTGTTTGTTTGTTTTTACCCCGCCATTAAGACAGTTATACTCTGTTTTTGTGGACGTGCACGCCGGGCGTTTCCACGTTTCGATAAGCCACCGAACACTTACATGGCTAGGTCTTTCGATAAAGCGAAATGCTTTTGAAAATCGGCTAGAAACAAGAACCAACGCGGACATAGAAAGAAGAAAACAGAACACGGGTAACCTCAATTTAATAACCTATGAAAGACTACACTTAAATAATCAAATGAAGGGAAGAATGTAAACGACTTGACCTGAATATTTTACTAAATAAATTTTTTTTTAAAAAGTACCACGCCTAAAATCTGCAAAACACTTAATTATTAAGCTCTGGTCATTGCACCGTACAAGAACAATGATAGTCTCGCTTTTAAGAATAAGAAATACAGCATTCATAGATATAATCGTGCTGTAGAATGCAAGTCCACGTCAGTCAGCGTAACTGACTTAGAGGGTTATCATACAGACAGGGGCGGAGTGAGAACGAGCGAGCGAGCGAGAAAAAAACCAGAGAGAGAGAGAGGATACGGTGGAGTCGGCGGGAGGGGAGGGAAATATGTTATACATAAAGAACTGTCGGAAATCTAACAATTCCCCGTAAAAAGTAATTCTACTCCATGTCATAATCCTAACAAGAAAGTTTAAAGCAAATCATATAATACTGCTATCACAAACGGCTCACCATCCGCACAGCTACTGAATTACGTGTCTAAAAACCTCGTACTTGTCAATAACGCTGTGGATCCCAAAGACAAAACCGTCTGAAACTCGATCAAGTATGTTAGGAGGGTATCGTGTCTTGATATCCACCACAGTGAACTCTGTTAACAAAGTGTAACATCTTGATGCCCGCAGTCAACTATGGCAGGAGAGTATACTGTTTTGATATCCACAGTCAGTCATATTATGAGAACATAGCGTTTTGGTATCCACAGTCATCTATATTAGCATAGTATCTTTATGTCCATAGTCAACTATGTTAGCAGAGTGTGGCGTCCTGATATCCACAGTTAACTATGTTAACAGACGGTGATGTCTTGATGTCCACAGTCAACAGTGGTAGAGTATAGTATTTTGATGTCCACAGTCAACTATGTTAGCAGAGTGTGGCGTCCTGATATCCACAGTTAACTATGTTAGCAGAGTGTGGCGTCTTGATGTCCACAGTCAACTATGTTAGCAGAGTGTGGCGTCCTGATATCCACAGTTAACTATGTTAGCAGAGTGTGGCGTCTTGATGTCCACAGTCAACTATGTTAGCAGAGTGTGGCGTCTTGATGTCCACAGTTAACTATGTTAGCAGAGTGTGGCGTCTTGATGTCCACAGTTCAACTATAGGCGCAATAATAGTATTTTGATGTTCATAGTCAACTATGGCACAGAATAGTGTCTTGATGTCCATAGTCAACTATGGCACAAAATAGTGTCTTGATGCCCATAGTCAACCATGTTAGTAGATTATAAGGTCTTCATGTCCACAGTTGACTGTGTGCTAAGAGGCTGTTTTGTCTTGACATGTCTGTTTAATCCATGTACAAGGATTTCTATATAACGTCATACAGGCACAGATGACCGCAAGGGGCACAACTGTAAGTCAGCATCGTCTTGGGTTGTTACAGATCTTGGACAGATACAGAAAGGACCAAACTTATTTTAACAATTAAACTATTACACTAATAATAGACATTATACGCTGTGTGTATGACATTTAATGTCATGTGAAAAAAGTGAATTGTAATAGTAGTTTTGTAAAATATGTAAACACCGAAAAGTAGTCATGTAAAATATGTAAATAACGATGAAATCAATTTTGTGCTTCTTTTTCGAATCTGATTGGTAACGGTGAGCAAACGTGACCTGAGGCATTATGATTTTCATATTCAGGGTTGTTCTTTGAGCATCAGAGACCTACATTTCCTCAAAGATAATCGCAAAGATGACGAGCTTGCCATACTTATGTCAGTGCATGTAATGACAACCCAACTGCAGAACATAACTTCCTTATGCAGCTTTGTGGCACAGGGGATCAATAACTGTAAAATAGTATTATCATTACCACCCCAATTTATTTATTTTTTTTATAAAACAAACACAACTTTGATCTAAATGAAAAAGTGCACATTCCTAGAAATGTACCATTCAGATATCCTCAATCCCAAACGGAGGTCTCACACACGCACACAAAAATTCAAATCATCTTTCCTTCTGACCCTCCCACACCCATTTATAAATTCAGAAAACCACAACCTGGAATGCAAAAGGGGATAATGCACAAAATCAGAAAGGTCACATTCAGTGTTCATTAGCATCAAAGCAGAAAGTGACATCTGCATGTCAATAAACTATGCTTTAATTTTGTCATCCAAATAAAAAATAAAAACATGTTCATTTTCTGTTAAACATCTTCGCTTCTCTTCAAACATACATACATGGTAAAGCTTGATGCTTATAAGCAGGTACTTCTAACAGTTTATTTTGAATGGTTTTCGTAATCAGCTACTTAAAACAGTTCATTGTTAAGTGCTTTGTGCATTGTCTTGAGCTTTGATTACAGCAAATAATATACCACAACAATTGTAAAGGCGACAGTAGCCAAAATAAACAAACAAGCAAACCAAAAACATATCAACATGGAACATCACTTATGAAATCAAAGTGGCTTTGTCTTAGCAACTGTTTCGCTTTCCCAGAAATGTTAACAAGCGATGTGCACAAGGTTGAAGTTAATTGAACATTACAATGAAAATTCTGTTTTGAAAATAGCAAGGTTTCAGTTAATTGAACAATACGATGTATATTCTATTCAAAAGAAAATGCACATACCAAGGCTAGCAAATTCTACTTGTTAAAAACAAAAATATCGTGCTGTGCTAGTGTTTCCCTTTCCGAGTGGCATAGATAGACACGTCTCTCACAACATTGAAAATGTCGACCATACTTGTAAAACAGAGGTACACTCATATTCCGATTCTAACTTGATTGAACCACCGACAAATCTCGCAATATTAGCCACAGGAAATAAGTATGCCTAGAACATGGACGTATAACGAAAGGACAAACCAGTTTTGCCCCCAAGCAGTCGTTGAAAGCAATCTACCTATCGTGTATACATTCTGTTGGAGAAGTGAGGCCAACTTTCGCCCTGTCTATTCGTGTGTCAGCCGTGTTCATTTTACCTCTGTTTGCCCGACTTTATTAGGATTTGGGTCAGCAAGCTGTCCCTTCTATGCATGTCTGTGTTGTGACTACTACTACTACTACTACTGATAACACCGACTGCCTGTACAATGACTAGTCTCTAAAGAACCATAAGCGCTTACAAAAACGTATAAGTGATAGAGGCAGACACACAAACAGCAGCTTGCCTTTCTTGCTTTAACAGAAATGTGGCGCAGAGTGTAACTGATACATTTGCAGTTTTTCATGGATTGTAATCTGTGTATAAATAACAGCCAAAACAACAGCCATGAAATGCCCGCTAAAGTATCCCCCCCCCCTTTTTTTTTTATACACACACACACGCATACACATACACTCACGGTGGCCCCCCTTTTTATATATATACACACACACGCGCCCACATACACTCACGGTGCGTACAGACTGGACTGGCGTAATGATTAAGTGAAGTTGGAATCGCAAAAAAGCAAACGCAAAACATTTTTCAAGGCCTCTCCACAACGTAAGCCACAATCAGTTGAAAACAAGTTTAGATGAGATTTAGCAGCAGAACAGACTTCGATAGGTTTCCCTTAGATTCTCACTCTTGAAAAAAAAATCGGTTTCGCTTATATGCGTAAATCGACAGCTATAGGAATAAAATCCATAATGTTAAAGTAGTACCACGCTATCTGCCCCTCGCTTCCGACAGTTTGCCACAAAACATTCCGAGTTCGATCAGAGACATTAAAATAAACGAAAACAAAGGGAATATAATGTTGACACCCATGACAGAAATATCGAGATACCGTCATTTTGATAAACTGGCCACAGTCAACGTTTTGTGTTTGTGTTTCAAGGATTTGTTTGATGAAATACTCATGAAATCTCATCGGATCTGTTATACTGTTGTACACACATATAATTATAGGCATGCAAGCATAAAAGCCGGATAGGAAACTGAAGTAAGATATACGTGAAAGAATCTGAACGAACAAGCAATGTTAATATTTGATCGCGTCATTAGGGTGCTTCTTTCATTGTCTTCAAAAGGCATACTTATCATAAGCATTATTACGATGATCAGTAAACCTGACGTGCGAATAACTACGAAACCACTGATGATAACTGAACATCCCCCCCCCCCACCTCCTCTCTCTGATAAGGTCCCATATACACATTTTTTAATCCAATTCAAACACGGCGATACCCAACAAAATTACCAGCAATCAACTGATCATTCGAGAGAGAATTATGCAGTTTCTCCTATATTGCGCAAAGACTGAAAATTGTCAGAACAAATGATTGACCATTGATCAAGGTATGTAATATTTTAGGGGTTACTTTGATCATGCGATTGCAGGAAACGTTTTCGAGGGCATTCGTTTTATGAGGGTTTCAGCCCACCTCACCACCTACCCCATGCTTTAGTTTGCTCTGAGAAAAAAAATAAACATATGCTGCTCTCTCATATTTTAAACAAATCTCCCAACTGGCAAATCTGTTTTGTGTGTATTGTGTAGGGGAGGAGAACGGTTCCTTTTTTTCATTTGAATAGCTATTTCGGGGGAGAGGAGTCATGAGATTGCAGACAGTACTTTGTCGCCATATTTTTGGACGTGTGTACGCGCGTGCGTTCGTGTGTGTGTGTGTGTGTGTGTGTGTGTGGTGAGTGAGAGAGAGAGAGAGGAGAGAGATACTAGTCATTTCATTTTGCTTGTTGCATAATGCTTAGTTGATACCTTTCTGGTAGTAATGAATAAATCACACTTTCAGTTTCCTTCTTACAAAGACTGTGCTTGGAATGTTTTTCATATGCACAAACATCGCAAATGCCATGTGAAAAAAAATGGATCCAGAATAATCATGGCATATACCAAAAGCCTGTGCATAAGCCTTAAAGACACGATACTCTAAGCATGGATTCTGTATGCTATTGTCTCAGTGTCCGTCCATGTTTCACTATGTCGTGAAAAGAAAATTATATTGCAGTATGTACGAGTGTCACAAGATCTGCACAAATTAAAAAAAAAAACATGAACCGAAATCTTCTATTGGTAGACTGAAAGGAACAAAGACAGACAGTGAATTAAGATGTATGTACACACTACAACTTGAACAGATCTATTGAACTGATCATTCGGAGGCAATCTGACACACACACACACACACACAAACACACACCACCACACACACACACACACACACACACACACACACACCACACACACACACATACACACACACACACACACACACACACACACTCTGTATAACACGCACTTTCACATCAAAAGCATCATGTCACTTCGAGACAAATTGGCGAGGGTGATTCATGACAGTGAACAATTTGGTTGCTGTGAACGGGTAAAAAAGCGATTACAAACGTACTGGATAAACAAAACATCAACATTAACTAACGAACAGATGAACATAACTAAACTGAATTTTCAGTGCAATGTTATTCAGACTGACAGCAAAATGACTTCTGAAACAAGCCAGCAAAAATAAGTAGAGAAACAAATGAACAGATGAATACATAAACAGAAAAGCAAGCAAGCAAACAAACAAACAAGCAAGCAAGCAAACAAACAAACAAACAAACAAGAAAACAAAGATGAGCGCATAAAATAAGCACAACCACAATCTGTTGTTTGATGTACAGAAACTCGCAAGCAGCGACAAATAAAATCGATACTAGACACCTCAGGAGAGCAATGATATTCAGCACGGCCTATCGGATCATCATGCTGTGTCCGGGTATTCCCGCTGTGATTTCAGCTCGTCAAAGGCGTGGCGTAAATGTTCATGTAAACAGAAGTAAAACAATGACATAGCTAGTGTACTTTGCAGAGGTCAACGGCTGAAGAACAGAACAGAAGTACGGCTGAAGAATAGAAGTAAAACAATGCCACTGCTAGTGAACTGTTCAGAGGTCAACGGCTGAAAAACATTTCACTTTTTTCGTTAAAAAAAAAATCCTCTACTCCTTTCCCCGTGTGCTCCCCGTCTTACGATTGTGCGGGTAAAAAGTAGTAATCAGAGAACATTCGTTGACTCAAATTTCCAACTGTATCTGTATGCATGCATGCATTTGGCACCTGTGACGTTAGTGCATATGGAAATCGTTCCGAGCGCGGAGACCTCGTCTTGAGAAACTGAAACTGAAAAAGCATGCATATATGTATATGCGAGTGCGAGTCGAGAGAGAGAGAGAGAGAGAGAGAGAGAGAGAGAGAGAGAGAGAGAGAGAGCTTTGAATTTATAACAATCTTATGTACTGTTTTCAGTCGTGTATCATCGTCGTTGCATAACCGATTGCATTTAGAAGGAGACATTTACTATAATTCAACCTTATTGCTTTAATGAGTTATGTGTTGTGGGTCGTCCCTTTCATCATGTTGATAAGGGCTGACATGCATTTGTTTTGCGTATGTTATCCTCTGTCACTTCTGCTTTTGTGAAGCGCTTAGGGGTCTTGTGAGATGAAACACTATGCAAGTAGTCATTCTTCTTCGTATGGTTGTTGTAAATGTACATTTCCTCTTTCCCGTCATGTCATTGGGTGATAGCGTTCGTGCTGATCCTGACTGCTTCAGATAGTTGACAGCGACAGATCTCATTAGCAGTATCCACGGTCTTTTTTTTCTTTCTGGTTTACTTAATTAACCCTGGGCTTAAACTTGCATACGCCACTAACAACAAAGCTGACGTCAACTGACTTAGATTAGTGTGAACAAGGTTGCGCTGTGCTGACAGAGAGCAAGTCGACTGGTAACCCGTTACAGTTCAGTTTGATTCGTTTTTTATGGCCCCTTCGATCGCTAAGACAACGGTTACCATGAACGCACGTTTAAGCAGACTCAGCTTACGTAAATTATTCGTCCCCCTCTTTAAAAAGAAAACCCAAAAAACACCAACACCACGATTACGTTTATATTCCACCTTTACATCACAACTGACTACTTTTGTCCATCACACACACACAACACACACACACACACACACACACACACACACACACGGCGAACAAAGCAACAAACGACTGGAAAAAAAAACAACAAATCGAAAACAAAACCCGAAGCACCAATTTGTACTATGCCCTTTAACCCCGAACCAGATGATAACCCCGAACCAGATGATATCTACAGCTGGAAATTATGACTGATGTAGTCACATGGGATCAACTAGGAAGCAATAAAGCAACCTTTTTAAGGAATGTTTTTCTAAATAGAAAAAAAACCCAATATATTATACATACACATATTTTTCAGAAGATTTATAATATTAGCTCATTTGCAGTAGTCTTCATATATACACATGTTAAACTATATCTTTTCAGAGGATTACTATAACATCAGCACATTACCAGCTTTTCAGTCTCTGACGCACTAGTTTCATCGATCGGGGTCCCCCCCCCCCCCCCCCACCTGTTCTTCTTAAGGCTTCTTACATGTTTTACTGTTTAAAACGCTCACTGGTCTTCATCCGTTTTCATACTTGTACGTATTGGGGTTTCTTCGTTTAAAGGTGAGGGCAGAGCGATGACAGACAGTGGAGACAGGTACCACTCCCATAATGCAATGCTGGCCCCGAGAACAACTGAAGTCCTTTAATTCTTCTCTCCTCAAGGATAGTTCACTATATGACAGAATACAGACTCGTTTTTCACATTTCTTCGCTTCTCAAGATAGTTCACTAATGAGAGAATCTGGACTTTTTTCAAACCAGTCAAAATATGTTGGTAAGCATGTGACTAAAACAGGATTTCTCTTCAAAATCGGATGATCAAGCCTTGGTGAAATTTGTGCGTTCACAGTATCAGTCGGCCACTGTGCATTTTTGACTTCTTCACATTCCAGATGTTTCTCCAGGAAGTTCAGGAAAATTCACAAAAATCTACACATACCTGCTAACATGTTTATATTTGTTCTTTCTCTCTCTCCGATCTCCTCCTTTATTCTTTGTCTGTCTTCCTCCTCCCCCTCCCCCTTTTTTACACACGCGCGCACCCACCCACCCACCCACACACACACACATACACACACTGCATCCTTCTACCCGATACAAATCAAGCTAGTTGTAAGGAAAGAAACAAAAATGGCAGTGCTGACAGTCGGTCGCTATAGCAATCACAGGACGCCACACAGGAGAACACAGATCTTCAGCTTCGAAACAAAAATGTCAAGATACTCGTGAACGAAAAGTGAACAAAATCCATATTGTGACTAAGCCCACTTTTTGTTGGAATCAAAGCAGTAGAAATAGCGATAGTAAGTAACAGACTTTGTCAAACTCTTAACCGATATGGCATTAAAAAGCGAGCGAGTGAGCGAGAGATAATGAGAGAGAGAGAGAGAGAGAGAATCGCACGCAATTTTCTTAGATGTCATATATGGCGCCACACCCACAAGAGACGAGAAAGCTTGTCGAGAAGCTAGCGTGTTATCAAAAAATGAAAATACAAAAATTAAGAAAAAAACAAAACAAAACAAAAAACCCCAAAGTTTGTTTCTTACACTGACATTTTCTAGTTTCAAAAAATCAATGTTGGCGGTGCTAGAGTTTCGTTTACACAAAGCACACAATTCGTAACTTAACACTAGACAAAGAAAAACGAGTTCACGTGAACATTCAACGCATTAATCATCATCATCAGAAACGTGACTTTTTCTCCATACACCATTGTTTCGCTTGTTCGTTTTTACTATGAAGACGGTTTGGTTCAAAGTAACAATAATAATAAGAGAGAGAGTAGACAGGGAGGGGGAGAGGAGATGGAGTTCCTTCAAGAGTGATTCAGCACGTTCGGACAATTCCACTGGTAAACTCTTTCCTCGAGTCTGCACAAACCCCTGTGTTCTGGAAAGGTCTTGAAATGGGAAGGGGAACTGGACCTAAGGAACACTGAGCCCATTAGAATTATGGGATCATTAAGATGGGCAACGAACAAGCCCACTTCTCTGTTGCAGGGTGGATTTGAATGAACTCAAGAGATGAAATTCTCAAGACTGTGCGAGTCCAAGGTTCCATCAAAACAGTTAGCCAACCCGAGCGAATTAAAAAAACAAACAACAACAAAAAGAAAACGTTGCCCACCTGAAGGTCAATTCCAAATCCGCTGCCTTATCAGCATGATACTTAATCAACTGAGGTAACACTGGAAGAAAAAAAAAGACACCCCCCCCCCCACACACACACACACACAAAATAAAGTGAACAAATCTAGATTCCCTCTCCGTTCTCCTAACCAGTGGAGGTGTTTTGGCCAATGGTCCTATTCTATCAACGATAGAGACCGGCAGTATGGCATGACGATCTGGTTTATCCCTATCCCCCTCCCCTCCTCCACTGTTCCCACCTAAATCCCACCTCCCAAGCACTGGACCGCAACCGTAACATTTGAAAGTGTAAATAACTGAGCATAAGATATTCACATATTCTATTCAATCGGGAAAAAAGAAAAAAAAGGCAATTAGACCAAAAAGTTATCATTCTGCGTTTACTTTAAAGCCTCTTCAAGCATGCAGAGCTTCAACACGCCAAGATAATAATAGCAGTAAATAAAATCAGACATACAAACAAAAAGAAAACACAGAGGAAGGGTAAAATCCGCATGGAGGGAACACCTAATCCCCATCTGAAGCAATCGTGAGACCAAAACGATCGCATGAGTATTCATCTGAATGCACGATCAATAATGTGCCCAACCAGCATACAGTGTGTTTGTGCGCGCGCGCACACACACACACCACACACACACATACAAAAACACACACACACACACACACACACAGAAGTAAATAATATTTTGAACGTTACGGTGCAAATGTAAGAAATCTGAAAACGGAGGGCGCAGGGGAAGGGAGGGAGGGCTCTGACTGCGAATATCGAATCAACCGACATAACATGATTAGCAGACTGAAAGTTAAAGTGTGATCACCCATCACAATTAATCCCATCACCAGCTCATGCGGTCATACGTGATGTGAAGTGGTAAAAACCACTTAACATTCAGCTGTTATCTTAAAACATACAGGAAAGCGTGAGTGTAAAGCCTCACATCTAGATTAATGCTAATTACATTCAGAAATATTTTATACCACCTAGAAGGTCAAATAACTAGAGTAAAGCTGTTCGTGCAAACTGATTTATAATTACAATGTGAGGACTACATCGTCTGCCTATGTGGTTTCGCACGCTGCAGCAAGTTTTGTGGTGCAATTGTATCTATGCTTTGCTAAGAGTAATAACTAATATACATCTAGCTGATTAACAAACTTTTTATCAGTCTTTTAAAATGTATACAATAGCCTAACTAGCAACAAAGAATAAACAGCAAAAACATGCAAACAAAACACGAAGAAGAAAACCGAAAACAACAACACCAACAAAGCGAGAACAGTATAAAAAAGCAAAGTAACAATAAAAACAGAGATATGGAAATGTGAACCACTGAATTCGACACGCTCGTTGAAGAAAAGCAGAAACAAAAACGAGACCAAAAAAAAAAAAAAAAAAAAAAAAAAAGAAATTCCAGAATCGAAAGAGATTGAAATCCGGTCTTCCCAAACTAAGCAACCCTCCACTTAAGATAACAGAAGTCGTAAACCCATTAATGGGTAGGTAACATACTATGCTACGAACTTACTCCATACACACATATGCGCACGGGGAAACAATCATTGACTGTGTATGCTCAACAACAGCTACATCACTGGGCATAATTCAAATTTCAAGACGACTTCAATTCAGGTCGAACACATTTTCAATGTTAATAAACAGAACCAGAAGTTGCGATATGTAGATCGGATTAAAATTCACATTACTTTGTTTTTGTTTTTTTTCCAGTCTCGAACAATTCTATTTTGCATCTTTTTTTGAAAGTTAAAAAATAAGAACTCAGAATAATGCAACACTGCATGAGAATCGTGAAAATAAGAAATCATAATACAACAACGGACAAGAGCAATCGAGGCTTTAAACATTACAAAACATATCAAGCAATGTTTTGCTTTCCATTCTTACATTGTCCAGTCTTTACATTAGGGTTTTATGGTGAAAACACATTGAAGGTAAACTTGTAGGCCCATAACAAAACTCGTAATCAATAATACACATACAGCTTGTAATCTATAATACACATACAGTATGTACGCGTTTGGGGGTTTCCTGATGCTGATATCAAATACATGAAGAGAGTAGTGTTTTTTTCCCTCCTGTTTTTTGTAAACATCAATTATTTACTACTGTATCTACAATGCAAGACGGTAGTGTTGAAGAGACCACTGACTCATAACAAAATTTGACATGTAAAGCTAATAAATAAACCATTGGAAATAAAGCAAGGATCAGTGTTTATACTGTAAACTAGAACATTAGCGTTGAACAGACTAACCGATATTGAATTAGGTCTGTTGCTATCAAGGGTAAATGTTTTTTTAAAAAAATGCAAAAAACAAACACACACACACACACACAAAGAGAGAGAGAGAGAGAGAGAGAGAGAGAGAGAGAGAGAGAGAGAGAGAGGCCCTAAAAGAAAACCCAACCGACAAAAGTGACTGATATCAGTGATTGTGGCATTTAGAATGTTTTCGTCTCAGTTGACAATATAAGATCACACACACACACACACACACACACACACACACACACACACACACACACACACACACACACACACACGTGTATATATTAGCGTTAAAAACGTCCGAGTTTACGATTACTTACAGCATCATCAGCAACAAACATACAGTGTTTAAATACAGTACATTTGTTTTATACACATCTTTTCAATCATGAACAAAATTACATCAGAGGCATAAAATAAACGCATAACAACAGACAACAAAAAGTTCATAGATTCTGTTAACATGTAAATCATGTTTCGACTAACACATACAGCTCATGAAATTCATTCGACATTGTAGAGATAGTAAAACAGAATATGTCATCATTATTGATCATTATATGTTAGGGCACTTGTATTTTACACAACGCAAGACAAATTATAACAGAAGTTATTTCGGCTGCACATGAAATGAAATGGGTGCCAGTCAAATGTCAACAATGTTGGGCCAACAAAGTGGAATCCTTTATTAGCAGACAAGCAGCACGTACAAGCTAAGACGGTATCTATTGTATATATCGTTTTCTATTGGCTTGTAATGAATCTTTGTCTTTTCTGATTGGTTCATTGTCTTTCGTGTGTGCGTTATGCAGCAGTCTTCTTTATTGCTATTAGCTCAGATGAGCGCTTTTCTTCCTGTTCAGAAGGCTGTATTGATTGACATAACTCGCATGTTGCAAGTGTTTTTTCTTTTTATTTCCTCTCGATTATCATTTTTGTCTTTTCTTTTTCTCTCTTTCTCTTCTCCTCCATGTTTCTTTTCCTTTCGGTTTCTTTCCTAAAGTAGTTCAAACTAATCAGATTAATTCGAAGACTTTCCTGATCAGGTTGATGTGGAAGCTTTTCATTTTTTCTTTGGATGAAATTGATTACATTCGTTTCTGTTAAATTTCTATATCAGTTTGCTCAAGAAAGCGTCAGAGCGCGCCGTTGATGTCATATGCGCTATTCTACAAATTCCGTCCAGTAAGAATACAAATAAGCATGGGAGATTCGATAAAACTTTGTGTAACCCTAACGCGCTCATTGGCGTGGTTTCTGATTGGCTTAATTTAACTGCAGTATTATTTTCATCTATTCGCTGGTCGTAGTGATTTCTGATTGGCTCATTTTGCCTGATCGGTTTAGGCTGGTTGTACTGGTTTCTGGTTGGCTCAATTTAGCCAAGTCTTTGTGTGTGTGGTGTGTGTGTGTGTGTGTATGTGTGTGTGTGTGTGTAATTGTTTCAGTCTGTAGCGTCTCATGCTGGTCTTGGTGGCTTCTGGTTGACTGAATTTGGCCAAGACTTTTTCGTGATTGTTTCAGTCTCTCCCGTCTGGCCCGTTTCATGCTGGTCTCAGTGGTTTCTGAGTGCTGAATTCAACCAGTCTGTTCAGTGATTGATTCAGGATCGCGTAGATTCCACTTGCGCCAATCACAAAATGATTGTGTACTTAACAGTACCGTGTTGCTTGGCTGTTAACAACGGACAATCCGCTTGAGAAACGGTTCACGACAAAAAAGTGACACAACAGAGAACAATGGCAAAGAGGGGGGGGGGTGGGGGTGGCTGGTAGGGCGGAGGTGGGGGGGGGGGAGGAGGAGAAAATCTTTTGCAAACGAGAGTTTTTTTTGTGTTTTTTTTTTGTTTTTTGCAAAGGACATCATCATAAAAATATACACACAAAAATCACACAAAGCGCATCGTTAGTAAGGCATTACATCATCTGGTTATATAATATGATAGGAATCTTAACATTATTTCGAAACATTTTTTCTTAACCGAGACATGTAGCTGATGGTTATATATAAGTCATTTTGCCAGAATGGTGTATCTGCATTTCTTTTTCTTTTCTGATACAACATTCTGGTAGAAAATCATCGAAAAGAAGAGCCATCTGTGTTAGATAAAACAGAATATTGCCATCAAGTATAAACGTCCTTTTGTGCTGAAGTTAACGCCTCATTTATGCTTACATATAAAAATAAAGACACCATACATTCTTGTCAAAAAGTTTCCTGGGTGCTGAAAATGACTAGGTTCTCAATCATTATCATAAATGAACAAAAATGATATAGTCTTGCCACAAATTACAACAGGTGTTAACAAAAAGAAACTCTCACAACTACCGTCATACAAAAGAAGTAAAAAGTCAAACATCAAAACAAAACAAGCAGCATACAGAGGGGAGAGAGAGAGAGAGAGAGGTGGAGAGAGAGAGAGAGAGAGAGAGAGAGAGAGAGAGAATACATGAGCAAGATACAACTTTTACATATATATTTGTCTTCTCTGGCGTTGCTAAATCCTACTTCTCCTTCAACAAACACCACACACGCACATCACACACACACACGCTCCTCACTAGACATTATCTTTTCTTAGCAACTGTTGTCTCATGTTGTCAATATACATACATATATATTTTATATAACCATCAGCTACAGAATCGGGGTCTGCAGTTGAGCTCATAGTCAAAAGTCAGGTACACCAGTGATGTAAACACAACCAAACGACGGCATAGAGTATAATATATAATATAATGTAATATAATATATATATTGGTCAGAACAATCATCTTTGTACAAAATACCACAGACCTGTAGAAAATATCAAAATAGGAATCAGATTCGCGTTATGTGTCAGGATCGACCCAGACTTGGTTCACTGATATTGGGGAGGGGGGGGGGGGGGGACAAAAACGAAAACAAAAACAAAACAAAAAAATAAATAAAAACAAAAACAGGATAGGATCTCAACGCATAGCAAGCAAACAAACTGATAGGCGAAAGCGACACCCCCTTCCTCCCCTCCCCGCAGATTGTATCATTTTATGCAAAGCGTGCGTAAGGATTTGATTTTCTTCAGGGAGGGGGGAGATGGGGGGAAGGAGGTTACTACGGTACTGTGGTTTAAAGTACTCCTATATATTAGGAACGGGATGAAAATTCTGTGGACATTTTTCAGCTCACGAAAACGTGGCTAACATACACAAACAAACCAGGGGGTGTTAAGTGTCAGACTCGATTGTCCAGTTCATGTTGTTTATAGCCCCACCTATTCTTAAGGACTATATCAGGAGGGCTGGTGCCAGACTCGGTAAGAAACTATATGGAATGTCGCCGATTTGATTCATGATAATTACACATTCTTAAACTGTCAAGGCTGGGGGGGGGGGGGGGTCATCACTTTTTCTTTTTCACGATGAAAACTTCTGTTCGCAGGTTTATGGTGAAATTTAAGTCATCTTTCCCACTGGAAAAAAAATGAAAAGAAATAAATCGTGAAAGCCAGCGCTATACTGAATTATAATAAATATGTATGGAATGAAGCTCTGTGAATGGAGTATTTTTATAACATCTGTAACAAAAAACAACAAAGCAACAACAAACCTCACTCGTGATAATTTTAGTATGTTTATCCAGATGTGCTTAATCGAACCATTTGCTGCAAAAACACATAAACGTACCGTATAATAAGCTCTGTGTAGGAAAAAATGTTTTCGGGTTGCTCCTATTGTTGTACATTTTGTACATGACTCATCTTGATAAAAATGTTCAATGACGATAACTAGGCGTAAAATCTTTTTACATATACTTCTCTCTCTCTCTCTCTCCACACACACACACACACACACACACACACACACTCTCTCTCTCTCTTTCTCTCTCAAAACAAAAACATTTCTTCGTCTGTCTGGGTAAAACCAGATTGTTGACTATTTCGCCCATGATCAGTGCTTTATTTCAATGTATGATTTTATATAATTTATGTAATTTATGTTTGTTCAATCGATAACAATATGACAAATCTCAGCATCATTATCGTAGTAATATGCCTTTTTTCCGCCCAGTAACGAACACACAAACTTCTATCGTAGTGGTATTACACATACGCTTGCAGTCTACTTTGTAAACAATGGAAAGCTGTGGGAATATTGTACATATCTTTGCATCGTGTGCAAAGTTAAAAAAACAAAACAAAACAAAACAAAAACCACATCAAACATAGAACAAGAAAGCGTATTTAGACAGAAAAGCAAACAAACAAAATAAACAGGCGTCTATACGTTTCGTTAATCAGTAGGAATTCTTATTCTATTTTCAGGTGTTTGGTGGTTTCTGTTTGCTTGAGTGGTGCGGTTCCCTATGATTAAGAAAAAAGAAAAAAACACACAGTCACAAACAAAAACATTCCTCTTTTGTTGGCGAGTCTAGAGCGTGCTATTTAAGAACACAGACTGATTCTGTAGACGACACAAAATGGCGCCTCATGTTTAGCCAATCTGTGTAATGGCCCATATTTGATTAGGAAATATTAAATGGAGAAATAATTCCTACATTCATTAACAGACAAATGAACACGCATGTGCATGCGCACGTGCACATACATAGACACACACACACCACGGGTCCGTATGAATTCATCCTCTTCTCTCTCGTAAGAACCCAGCGTGAACTTACTTAACCAAAAGAAAAAAAATCTGTGGTCATAAAGTTTATACTTTAAAGTAACTTAAAGCCCATATTCCGTAACCGACAGGTATAAACAGATTTTTAAAAACAACGTAAGACATAGTAAGTGATCATTTTATCATTACAATGGTATTGGTTGTTACAATCATATACCTGAAACGTACCAATTGATGGAGAAATAAACAAAATGCAAAGACATACTTTTCAAACTGTTGGAAAATGCAGCAGAATCGTCTTGGCAACATTAAAAGCCCATTTTAGTATTAATTCAAGAATTCTCGCTGGCCGGGAGCCCAGGTTCAAACTGGATAAAAGCAATCCACAAACCGCTGAAAATATAGTTTCCGACATATTTTATTCACTTGCAGGCTGACACACCAGACAGACATACATTACTAGATTAAAAAAAAACAATCATCACACACATCACGGGTCCGTATGAATTCATCCTCTTCTCTCTCGTAAGAACCCAGCGTGAACTTACTTAACCAAAAAAAAAAAATCCTCTCTCTCTCTCTCTCTCTCTCTCATTCAGCCTTGGGTCTGGTCAATATAAAACAATTCCCTTTCTCATTAAAAAAATCACTGGGGAAAATGGTAAACATTGAAGTGAAACCAAAAACACAAACAACCAGGACGATGCATCCCGTTTTGAACTGACGAAAAAAAAAAAAAAAGAAAAGAAAAGAAAGAGAAAAAGTTATGGTCTATTCGTAATGTAGTTCGAATTTTCATTTATTTTCGGTTTTGTTTGTTTTTCTTCACTGGTATATATAATCCTCTTCTGATCAAAACTTCACTAGCTGACAAGTTTTCTACAGAACTGCATGCGAGATAACTAACTGAGGTAAAAAAAAAAAATGTTTCGTCTGGGCCTGAACATAAAAAAACGGGCTAGCGGGACCTGTCACTTGGAATGTGTGTGTGTGTGTGTGTGTGTGTGTGTGTGTGTGTGTGTGTATTCATTCATTTGTTTTTCATGTATTTATTTCATCCATCAAAACATTCCTAGACATATGTTCTGATCAAGTCATTTGAATATTTTCCCATCCGTTCAATGGAGCGCGCCTGCGCGTGTGTGTATGGGAAGAGAGAGAGAGAGAGAGAGAGAGAGAGAGAGAGAGAGAGAGAGAGAGAGAGAGAGAACTGGTGTATTCAGTGTAATATCAATAGCTAATCAGTGTTTATAAACTCTAATGGGGTTTGCCTTGGGCCTTCGGATCTTTCTTTGGAAAACGATTATTACATGTATTTATTCTCTCTCTCTCTCTCTCTCTCTGTGAGTGTGGCGTGTGTGTGAGAGAGAGAGAGAGAGAGAGTGGAGAGAGAGAGAGAGAGAGAGAGGGTGCGTGTGTGCGCATGCGCGGCGAGCGACAATGGATTTGAAATACAAATTCGGATTGCTGTCTCAAGGGAGAGAGAGCGTCTCCGCAATGCAGTGCCCACCCCCACCCCCGTCTTATATCTTATTGTATAGGCTGGAGCGTGTATATGTTTTCTGATGAAAACTCCTTTTGTTTCCATTGGATCTTTAAAACACCACGACTGAGTACTGTACATGGGATCCCGGGACCTCTGAACCGATCGCCACATCTGAAAAAGTACTACCCAGACCAGGGGGGGAGAGAGAGAGAGAGCGGACAGGAGAGAGAGAGAGCAGACAGGAGAGAGAGAGGGGGGGGGAGGACAGGAGGGAGAGAGAGGAAAGGAGAGAGGACAGGAGCGAGAAAGATGACAGGGAGGAAAGAGAAAGAGAGTGGGGGTGGGGGGGTGGGGTGAGGAAGAAAAATCTGATCCATGATTTGAACCCGTGTTTCTCATGTTCTTGTTCAAGGCAGGCGTTTTAATCACTTGGCCACACACTCGAGTATGTGGGCATGTCTCGGTTCCGATTGTTGTTTGCTGGTTTCTTCTTGTTCTTTGTGTTCTCGTTCTTGCCGTTGTTCTCCCTAGTAGTATTATATACGATTTTCAACGAGCAATACCGAAGCCTCCACCATAAGCTAAAGATACCAAAGCCTGTATGTATGCTTGTCGTTATTTTCATGTAAGCTGTATGTACGTAGTATGTACGTGTGTGTGTGTGTGTGTGTGTGTGTGTGTGTGTGTGTGTGGTGTGTGTGTGTGTGTGTTGTGTTTTGTGTGTGTGTGTGTGTGTGTGTGTGTGTCTATTGGTTATAATCCCTTTAACGAGTATCTATTGATTGCGTATCTGCCATTCCTTCAAATCCCTTTAACCAGTATCTGTTGATGACTCATAACCCCTTTAACCAGTACCTATTGATTGCTTACAACCCCTTTAACGAGTCTCTATTGATTGCATATCTGCCATTCCTTTAAATCCCTTTAACAAGTATCTGTTGATTGCTCATAACCCATTTAACGAGTATCTGTTGATTGCTCACCTGCCATTACTTTAAACTCTTTTAACGAGTCTCTATTGATTGCTTATCTGCCATTACTTTAAACATCTTTTAAAAATCTCTAGCGATTCTGTATCTGCCAGATGACACGTTGCTCTGACAGAACCAGTTTGGTGGTATCCTACATACTAAGATGATTGCAGCTCTCAGGGCATTCCAGTCTGTGACGAGGAGATCCCTACCCCTGGGCGCCCAGCTCGTGGGTCGACAGTGATTTGGTCACTGTGCTACAGACCAATTCATTCACAGGATCGCACAGCTGCATTTTTAGACGGTTGTTGAGAGACTCCATCGAGAGGTTCTACCTCGTACCGAGGATCTGCTTACTACTCGTACTTTACTCGCTCAGATACTGAGTAAGCATAATTAAACAAATCGGGAAGCGTCCTGAACTTGCGTAACGTAAAGGTGAAAAAGAAATCTATTAAAATGATGTAAACAAACTTACAAACATTACGAATGTTTTCTGTATTCATGAATGTACGTATACATGTATATAATCAATTATACATATGGAATGTACTTCATGTACGTAAAACAAAATTACATATATAAATCGTTCATAAACAACGAACAACACAGACAGTGAAACAATGTCTCAAATCGCACCGAAAAGACCCTTTAACATTTGCAGTGATCAACAGATTGTTATGCCCTTTGCTTCGGATACTTTCATAAATAAAAGACAACAGGATATTTATCATTGTGCATACTTTATGACACATTCTACAAAATTCCAAAATATGTCTCGTGCGCATAAGTTTTCTTACGTCTGAATTCGAGAAACATAACGGCAGTTCAGATCAATCCAAAATAACAAGTGCGCGTGCTAGAGAGTATGCTTGTGTGATTGTGCATATGTATATGTGTGAATACATTACGTGCATGTGTATGTATACAGACTATCAACAGTCGGCAATTACTAATGATGTTTATATATATATATATAAAAAAAAAAATTTAGAACAGACAAATTCAATCACTAGATCGGGCAAAATAATATTTGTCCTTCTTGTCCTTCACGTATTAATAAAGCCGTGTTGTATACTGTTTAAGTCAGGCGAGGAAGTTTGCCACAAAGAAAGGAAGTGGATAAAATGGACAGTGTAATAGTCCAGCAAGATTTTGTGCAATTCTGTATAAACTGTTCGTTTTTAGGTTCTTCTGCTCTCTCTCTCTCTCTCTCTCTGTACCTTGCTAGGTTTGTATCTAAATAATATTCCTTTTCTTTTGACAGCATACGATGGCAGTAAAAACAACGGTAGTATTTTCCAGACCGGTTTACGTTTAAACCAAACCAACAAAACAAAAAACAACAACAACGACAAAACAATTCAAGATTTCTTTGTACAGAACACCAGAAAATATTCTTGTCTGTGCACTGCTTTGTCCGTTTCCTCTGTTTTGTTGTTTACCGTTTATCACTTATCTTCTCGAGCTCAATAACATCGGGGAAGTTAGCTGATCCGTTGTTTGTATCCTAAATCTTCTGAGAATGTCAAGAGTTTGCGCCTGTCTTGTTTCGTAAACCAAATATGCGGTTCTCCTGTTTCCATGGGGTTCTGGTTTCACTGTTCCTTAACCTTTTTGTTAGAATTGCTAGTGTTGCCTCAGAGAAAACCAGATAAAAATCCAGATGATAGATGTAATCAATATTATTTTTTAAAAAGAGGATTGATACCAACAAGCGTTGATGACGTCACTGTTGAAAAAACTGTTTGCCTTCTGAACTAAAACCAAAAACGAACAAGGAACGTCGCCTGGTTTTGTTTTTTTTGGTTTTTGAATGTGAGCATTCCTCCGAGTGGCTCGGCAGATAATAAATCTTACTTCGAAGGATGACCAGTGTTAAAATAACCGATACACGCACACCGCGCGCGCGCACATGGCGCACACGTGCGTGCGTGCGTGTGTGCGTGCGTGCGTGTGTGTGTGTGTGTGTGAGAGCATCTTTATTTGATCAGTGACATATTTGTAGTTCAGTACGTTAAGAGCCACTTTGCTTTATACTTAATTCTGGTACACGTCATTTAACAAACACAGTTTCAACAATGTTTTTGTTGATAAAAACTTGTAATTCTTCTTGTATGTAATCCATTGGCATAAAAGGGGAAAAAAATTCATGGGAACAAATCGAGCTTAACCTCGCCACGAGAACTTAACATGTATATTAACATCAGTGTACTATGTAGCACTGTAAATCATCAGTGCTGTACAATTTTTTTTTCCAAAGGTTTGTATCCAAAAATCTGTCAGTGACTCACACTATCACATTGCTCGGAGGGGAATCACATGGTTATAATATATAATTGTAGATCTATATGCTATGCTCTCTATAATTTTCCATTGCTTTTATTCTTGCTTTTATTCTTTCTCCCCATTTATAGCCGTGTGTGTGTGTGTGTGTGTGTGTGTGTGTGTGTGTGTGTGTGTGTGTGTGTGTGTGTGTGTGTGTGTGTGCGTGCGCGCGCGTGTCTGTTTCAGCGTTTAGATTTGATTTTTATCAAGATTTTGCGCTATATAAATATTGTAATTATTAGTATTATTACATCATTTTATTCACTGCCAACTGTACGATTTTTAACTAAAAAAATACAAACAGGTTTAGGCGTTTTAAAGATCAGAAGACATAGTTATTGGACCATTACACAAGACTACAAGCGGGTTAACTTGCAGCTTTGCAAGAGTTTCGCACGCTATCGGTGGCCAACCTACTTGGGAATTATTTGGACATCACAACTTGTAAAGTCCTTGGCCCAGGGTCAGTGAACAGGAAATACAAAAAGTAGGTAACATAGCTCCATTCATTCCTGTTTATGGCCCTCCTTTCCGCAGAGTCAGGGGTTAAAATATTTCCCAGACAAAAATTATATCAATGTTCAAAGTATTCCGATTAACGAGCAGTTTTCATCGCATATGTTACATGCGAGTGTGGTGTGTGTGTGCGCCTTAATTAAATTTAGTAAAACAAGGCAGCAGAAAGCAGACAGCGTACAGCTGCATGCTGATTGCAGACTGCATTCTGGTCTACATAAAAAGTTCCCGTCTTCCATCCATTCCAGCCGCGGCTAGCGATGAAGAGCAAATATGTAAACATGAACAAGCTTGGTGACGGAATGCAACAATAACAAAAAAAAATTATAAAAGCACGTCAGATTGAAACCTGCCGTCTCCCAGTGTGCAAACTGAAAGGGTAAATAAAATTAGTAAACGGATAGGATTCAAAATAAATAAATACAATTCTTGACCAAGTCATGACAGGCGTGCGTGTTCACATCGTTAAGTCGACACTGATGTTATGAGCTAACTTCGCGAGTCTGCTGCAAAAAGGTAGGGTTTATCTATCAATTGTTCCCTTGGCGAACCCACAAAACGTGAAAAGAGTCTGTTCACTTCACTGTTACCAAATTCCCCTCAAACTGGGTTAAAAGTATGTGTCCATGACAACAGTACAATATACATCCACAGTCAAAACACATCACTGACAGATAAACGGGTGGCAATATGTGTGAACCGCACTCCCAGACGAGATTTAGAATGTAATCCTTCACTTCTTCTTCCAAGCCGTCGGGTGATGTGACAAGCTCAATAAAGAGACAATATAGACCTGAGTTTCTAGCTGAGTTTTAGAACTGCTTTATGTACTCATAGGATATAATCAAAATCATATTTCGCTTAGGTAAACTCAATTTGCTTTTGTCGACATCCCAAGTTTGATCGACCAGAGCCGCACCTCGTACCTCACAGCTATTATAAAATATTTTGCCTCTGTCTAACAGGATTATTCCTCTAACTTTTCAGAGTCGTGTATTGCCTCGGTCGACTATGGCGGTGACTCACATAGCTTGCACTGGAATCATAGTTCACCTTAGCTTGACTGTACGTAGTCTGTAGCCAACTGCAATCATAAAATCTAGCCTTGGTCGATCAAAGCTACAATGCCCTCTCGATCTCCCACCAAAATTATGCTTGGCACTGGTCGACCAAGGATACAGCTTGTAGCAAAATGGAAATCCAGTATCCAGCATCGCCAAAGTCGACCAGGGCCACGTCATGCAGCCTACAGCGGCTAGTTCTGCTGCAGGAGAAGCTGCTCCAGCTCGTCAGCTGACCGGTAGAGGAAGGCAGCGGACTCCCTGTAGCCCGCGATCAGCTGTTTAATGGTGGTCACTTCTGTGGCGCTTAGCTGGTTTTTAGAGCTCGTCTTCTTCATGCTGAGGTCTGTAGGCACTGCACACAGGGTTCGGAGTTCCAGTGAACAGGCTAGTTACAGTTTTAACTTATGAAAGGGCTGGTCATTTGTACCTTATAAAAGAGTAGCTATCTACAGTTGTAATTTATAAAAGGGCTGGTTATTTATAATATCTGTACCATACATAGGAGACAGCAATGTTCTATAAAAGGGAAGCTAGAGTTTGTATGTTCATTTATATCAGACCTGCAATGTTCCACTGTAAACGCTATAATGTGGCTGTGTACTGTTCTAACCCCACCACCACCTCATCCCAAATCTTCCCACACCTGACAAAAAGGTGACTACAATCAAAGACAATGAGTACAATAGAACTTCTGCATATCCAGACCATTCTGATATGTATATCTGATTATCCTAATTATTAAAACTTGTTACTGTAAACATGTTTAAACAAAATTAACTAGAGTAGCTATTTTGTATTGCACAGCAAGGACAGATATTTGAAATACAGTGGCCATCTCCATATGAGCAAAGAAAACGATTCTCCAATGAAATGTGTACTTAAAATGAGTACCAAAAGTGTCGATTTTACCTGCTGCTGAGCAAACGCTAAAAAAGACACTGCTCAACAGTTGCTAGTAAAGTACTACTAACATCTTAGTCAAGCGCTAGGACCGCTCATTACCTGAAAAGAGACACTGAGAACACGTTTTCCCCCTTTCTGCATTAAGTTCCCCCCCCCCCCCACCCGCTCCCAAGAACAAAAGCATATAGCGCACATTTCACCATGTTAACACTTATGACATTGTTAATTTTAGATGTTGGGGCATTTACCATAGTACATAATTTTGACATGCTTTTCCTGTAAAAATAGTGAATGAATATCACACCATAGTCCCCACAGTATGGTCGTTGCTATCATTGTCATCATCATCACCATATTGGTTATCACTATCTTTATTGCAATCATAACCATCCTCCTCCTCCTCGTCACGTTTTACCACCAGCCTACCACCACATATAAAACCACTACATATATATCAACACCACACCCAACACCATCAGTCCGTCACACCACCCTGATGGCACTCCAAAAAACCCCAACACCTTCACCCTGATGGACCCCTATAACTCCCTAATAATACCACCACCGTGAGGAACCCCACCCCCCAGACGGAGCCCCATAAATCCCTAACATCATTTCCTTTAGACCATCCTCATGGACACTAAGTCAATCATCCTGACGGACCCCCATAACTCCCTAACATCGCCCTGATGTACCCTTATAACTCTCCCGAACCATATTTCTGACAGACATCCGTATTCCATACCATCACCCTAAGAACGCCCCATAATTCCCTCACAACAGCACATGGGGGACACCACACCTCCCTAACACTACCTTGACAAAGCCCCGTACCTCCCTAACACCAGAATCCCGACAAACCCACATACCTCCTTAACACTCCCAACACCCCCGCAAATCCGTAACATCCCCCTGATTGAGCCCCGATAGCCCCCCCACCCCAAACCCCAAAACACCCCTGATGGACGCCCTTAACTCCATAACACCACTCTGACGCAGTCCCTTAACTCCCTAACACCACCTCCATGATGGACCGCTAACACACCCCCCCCCCCCCTGATGGACTCTCATAACTTCCTAATACCCACACGATGGAGCCCCCCATATCTCCCCAACACTCTCCTGATGGACTGGACTATCAAAATTTCCTAACAACCTCTTGATGGACCCCCCCCCCCCCTGGATGGAGCCTCATAACTCCCACCCTCCTAAAGGAGGACCCCCATAAACTCCCTAACACCCCCCATAACCGTCTAACACCCCCCTGATGACCCCCAACATTCTCCTGATGGATCCCCCCATGACTCCATAACACCCTCCTGATGGGCTATCAAAACTTCCAAACATCCTCTTGATGGACACCCATAACTTCCTAACACCGCCCTCCCCGATTGAGCCCCATAACTCCTTAACACACACACTGCCATGGAGACTCATAACACCCCCCCTCCCTCTGATGGACCCCCCAAAACTCCCTAACACCCCCCCCATGGACTCTCATAACTTCCTAACACCCCCCTGATGGAACCTTACCCCCCCCCCCCCAAACCATGGACCCCCACAACTTCGTAACACCTGATGGAGCCCAACTCACCAAAGTCTCCATTAGTGACAGTGGATCCGGACAGACGAGGTGGGTGCTGCAGGACGGTGGAAGGGGCGGGGTGGTGGTGGGCAGGGTGCTGGTAAGTGCTGAAGCCGGCCGGGCGGAACAGACCGTTGCCGTTGGCGAAGAAAGGCGAGGGGAAGTCGGCAGGCGCCGCCCGGAAAGCCGGAGGAGGTGGGGGCTGGTGACGGAGGAAATCCGAAGTGGCCACCCCCACAGCCACAGAGTTGGGCCGCTCCAGCAGGGTCGGAGTCTGCGAGGCTGGGGTTGTGGATGGCGGTTGCTGTTGTTGCTGCTGCTGTTGGGGTGTGGTGCTGACTGCAGCAGTGACGGCCGGGGTGGACGGGAGAGGAGTGGGTAGAAGGGTGGCTGCTGTTCCTCCCAGTTCCCTAGCTGTGTTCATGACAGAAGCCTGCAACGAACAACGTGTCCATACATTATTATAAGAGAAATATATATATATATACAAACAAAACACGTCTGGTCTTTTTGTTTCAGTCATTTCAATGGGTGATCATACACACGCACTCCCTCCCTCCCCCCTCTCTCCTCTCTACAACATCATCTTTGGCATGCCGTTGTCTTTTATACACACATTCTTCAGAACTTGAAGATTGGACTCTTACACATCTTGCGAACACCTCTTTGTTAGAACCGTTCCAGGTGTTGAATGTATGTTGTCGGTAGGTCATCCAGCAGCAGCAGTACAACTGGGCCGTCACTACTACAGCAATCTATGGCTGGCCTTTCGCCATGGACTCTCCATAACGTTACTGGTCAGCCGTCCAAAGGCAGAACTAGCCTTTGAGATGAGCAGGACCACATCAATATCAAGCCATTCCTGCCCACTGTGCTCCCCAAGTAGCAAAAAATTGTCTGCAGTCTTATCTTCTAGTCGCTGGTGGTGAAGCCTATTCTCCAGCTGCAAAAACTTCATCCTTTGACTCGCTCATCCTATCCACCAGTTTCCTGTATGGTTGGCAATGCAGGCTGCGGGAGTCAAAGGTTTAGTAGCCTCTCCTGCTGTGGGGCTTGTAAGGCCGAGCATTTTGACTTAGCCTTACAATTAAGCCCAGCAAGAGAGGCTACCACTTTTCAGTCAACACCATTTCAGGAACTTCACCACTTTCGATCGTAATCAAGAAACAGGAGATCAGGACATGACAAATCTTGCTATCTGGGCAGCACAGTGACTAACCATGGATCTTTCGAGGTCGCAGTTGTGCTGCGCATCTCCAAGTCTAGACCATCTCTGCCTGGAAGACTGACAAAAACGTTCTCGTGGCGAGACGACGGCATCAGGCTCGCCACATAGATCGCTGTATACATAGCAGTAGTAATAAACGCCCTGCTGTACCGCTGCCAGACCAGGACTCCCTATCGAGGGCATATTCAACAGCTGGAACGGTTCCCCTCAAAGATAAATGCTCAATAAGTGCAACAACACATGACCACATCGAGTGTCCAGCCTTCAAGTTCTGAAGAAGTTTGCCTTGTCAAGTATAGAGCGTCTACTTAATGAAACGACAGCTTTGCTAGACAGGATACATTGTCCTTACGGAAGACAACTGCATCCCAAAGATGCTCGTTATTACTATCGCCATATCGGGGATAAAACCATCTCAAAACAACATCTCACAAACCTTTTTTAAAGCCTGGAAAAGACAAATATAAACGTCAATGCATTCATCACTCACTAATCTAAGGATTCTCTGACGCTGACTCGTCCGTCAATGTATCCCTTCGTTGTAAATAATTTATCCTTCGTGTGTAAATAATTTCCCTTCTTGTGTACAAGACTCAGACTAACAACGGCCTAATTTAGTTTTGCCTTTTCAACATCCTAAAATGTAGAATGCAGATAATGCATGCGCCCAATTATCACATCAATCCTAACAGAAAATATGAACTGCTTCTATGGAAAACATACAGACGAATGGACCACGGCAACGCAGAAAAAAAGAAGAGATAACAAAAAGCAAACGAGCAAGGAAGAAAACAATGTGACTAAAAACTCAAAACTTAAAATCCGCTCCCACCAGTGGCGTAGTGGTTAGAACAGCGGATCAATCATGGGCGGTTGCTAGTTCGAACGCACAGTAATCTAAAAAATATCATCAAGGGATTTCTTCACTCCTTCCTAGAATTGAGCAGGCTCAGGGGGAAGACAGGGATCACACCGTCAAGTTCCACCCATTTTATGAATGCGTCAGTGAAGCTGTTGGCGAAGTTTCCTGATCAATACACTTGTGTCTGGCCTGGTGGACGCTAGGATGTCTTATCACAGTGAGCGTAGAGTATACCTTAACTCGCAGTCTCAATCCAAAGTGAAACTCCGTACCATCCATATTCTCTTCACCATATAACACTGTGGGGAAAAATGCCCGAACAGCCCTGCCACGGTGCTTATACTGGGCCACTCGTGTCCACAATCATGAATCAAGAGCAAGGGATCTGACCCTCTCCTCCTCTGCCCGCGTTAGAGGCTTAGCCCATCAGGCGAGGAGGCCACACAATGTTTTAACTTCATTTAGCAATATTCGTAAGGCTAGTCCTCATATATTCTGAGAGCAGTAGGTCTTTAAACTCTACTGAACGCACCCACACTCCACCCCCCGAATTATGCGTTCGTCGCTACAACATCGCTCAATGCTGACTGACTCTGTGTGTGTGTATGTGTGTAGAGGTGTGCGTGTTTATAACGTTTATCATTTTTTCCCACTTTCGTTTCCTCTACCCCTTCCCAGTAATTTTTTTTTTTCAACACATGTCCGCTTGGATGCTGTATCTGAGTGTCCTTTTTTCCCCCCATCTCCAATCCGATCGCCTATGCTCATTCTTGTATTTTCTCCTTTTCTCCCCCTCCTTATTTTCTTACGACGTCGGCTTTTTCCCTTTTGATATTTTGTTCTTTTCTTCTTAATTTTCTTTTTCTTCTTCTGCACTGCTCGGCGACTAGGTCTTGATCACTAACGGGAACAATCACGCCAACACAACAATGCAGACGTCTTCTACTAATTTAAACTCGATCTGATTACCATCTTCGACAGTAAAGGGCTATAACCGCCTTGTCATTTCCGTTTCCGCTTCACAACTGCTTTACTAGGGGAAAAATAGTTTCTTTTTCAACGATGTGAAATTACGTAGCCGTTCTTTTTTGCTGCAAGAAACTGCTTTGTTGAGACCAATTTCTTCGAAGGCTTAATTAATTGTGGCTTGTCACGCACAGAAAGGTGATTTTTCTTGTAAACTAATAAAGAAACGCAACGCGCGCGAGAATGAAAGTGCCAGCACACGTGTGTACGTAGAAGATGCTTGCATGAACACACACATACACACACACGCCCGTATATACACACTCATTGTAGTGCCGACAACATATGCACACAATAATAAGAAGAAGAATATTGACTATAATTCATCACAACATCCTCCAACATCTAAATTCCCCTCAGGACTCTGTACAATATAACAAAGTAAATGGTATCACGAAGTATTGCATCACTCGGTCTTGCTCGCTTGAGCTCACTCTGACAGACACACACAGACAATGCGACAGATAGCGAGCGCACGCACAAACACACGCGCGCGCGCGCACACGCACTCACCAGCTTCCAACGCCTCAAAGATAAGTGTCTAGCCTTGTCCTTTCGTAGCGCTGATAATTATTACCATGCTCAAGTTCTGATGTAAATAGAAAGTGTAAAGCTAAGAAGGATTTTTTGGCATGAGTCATAAAAGTAGAGGGTAGATGGCTATGCACATTGTGACAATCATAATCACATATACACAAAGTACACACGCACACACAGACACATACGACCACAACTTAGGGGACATAGCTCCAAACTTACACAGCACAGTCAGAATGCTGATTTTTTTCAAGTTCTGAGTAAATTCGGTGAAGTAAGCTAGCTTACAGTAGATGTTTTTAGTAAATTGGGTACAGGCCAGCTTAAAGGACTATTCTTTTTATAGGAAATTGGTGGAGAAGGCTAACTGGAACAGATGTTTTTTTTAAACTGGGGTTTGAAAACAGAGCGAGAAAGGGGACATTACGAATTGTCAGAATTGAGATCCAGATGACTGCAGCAACATGGTAGCAGGTATGGACCTCTGACCTTTTACATAAGCTTAGTCGTCGTGCCAATGACATTTCCAGCAAAAGAATACCACTAAATGAGAGAATAGTAGTATGGCTTGACCATGATTTACTTAACAAGCTCCCTGCAGCAACAGACAGAGGAATAAACGTTTAAGACAAGAGTAACGATCCTCATTTCCCTTCATCCTTTACATCCCCCCCCCACACACACACACACACGCATCATCTTCACCCGTTTCCAATACATCCTGCAGTACAGCCTTCCAGTCTTTCCATTTAAATCCACGCACAAAAGCAGAGAAAAGGTTTCGTGGATTGATCGTCTCTCATCCCTGCAATTGTCAAGTTTTTAATTTATTTGTATTATTACTCTTTTTTCTTCCTTTATGGAAAGAACGACTGCCGTGGATGGATCATGCTTCTCCCCGCCGACAATGTTTTTTTTTTATTGTCTTGTTTTTGTCCAGTCTGTCTGTGTCTTCCTCCCTTTCCCCTCCCTCTCTATCTCTGAAAATCATGTTAATCTACTGTCATCGAAGACAAATCTCTCCCTCTCCCTCTCTCTCCCTCTCACAGACATCATTTTCATCACATCATCATAATCTCCTCTCTCTCTCTCTCCCTCTTACACAGACATTATCATTTTCATCACATCATCATCATCTCCTCCCTCTCTCTCCCTCTCACACAGACATTATCATTTTCATCACATCATCATCATCATCATCATCTCCTCCCTCTCTCTCCCTCTCACACAGACATTATCATTTTCATCACATCATCATCATCATCATCATCATCTCCTCCCTCTCTCTCCCTCTCGCACAGACATCATTTTCATCACATCATCATCATCATCATCATCTCCTCTCTCTCTCTCCCTCTCACACAGACATTATCATTTTCATCATCATCATCATCATCTCCTCCCTCTCTCTCCCTCTCACACAGACATTATCATTTTCATCACATCATCATCATCATCTCCTCCCTCTCTCTCCCTCTCACACAGACAATTTATCATTTTCATCATCATCATCATCATCATCTCCTCTCTCCCTCTCACGCAGACATCATTTTCATCACATCATCATCATCATCTCCTCCCTCTCTCTCCCTCTCACACAGACATCATTTTCATCTCATCATCATCATCATCATCATCATCATCTCCTCCCTCTCTCTCCCTCTCACACAGACATTATCATTTTCATCATCATCATCATCTCTCTTCTCTCTCCCTCTCACATAGACATTATCATTTTCATCACATCATCTACTCATCATCCACCCCTTCCC
>CM060313.1:74226615-74249115 GCA_030674185.1 Monoplex corrugatus
CCCATGCAGTGCTTGCAGAAGACCATTTGCCTTCAGGATCTGACTTGTATTTCACAGAAAACCAATACAAGCTGGTGAGTACCAGTATACCTAGTCATACTCACTCATCCGTCGGATCGAAGGGAGAAATGATCACCATCATCAGCAGCAGAGCAGCAAGTAAGAAACTAAATGTGGATTGACACTACAGTAAAAAGAAACAGGTTGACCCATGTTCTGTGCAAGAGCACAACTACTGATTTGAGTTCGCATCTGGTATACAGCTTTCATAAAATGAATTAGGTATGAGAGGCTAAAAACGACAACAAACCGTTTACAAAGACTGCAGTTGTGTTGTTTCTAAAATTAAGCCAGTCCTTGGACATTATCGCAATAAACTAAACTACCACACTCGAGCACAGAATAGAGAATATAATACATTTATCTCATTGCACGCAAGCACAGAACAGAGAATATAATACAATTATCTTATTACACGCGAGCACAGAACGGAGAATATAATACAATTATCTTATTACACGCGAGCACAGAACGGAGAATATAATACAATTATCTTATTACACGCGAGCACAGAACGGAGAATATAATACATTTATCTTATTACAAGCGAGCACAGAACAGAGAATATAATACATTTATCTTATTACACGGACGTCTACCGATATCAATTATAAATAATGACGAAGTCATTCATTTCTTCGGAAAAAAAAAAACTGACTAGACAATATAGACACTATCAAAGAGTTATCTTACAAACCACTCCGTTTTCTTCAACCGAGTGACCACCACTCTCAGATGCACCTCGCACGATATGTCTCGATTCGTCTGCTGATTACTGCAGGCATCGATCTGCCTTTACAATCGCTGGTGTGGAGCCACAATAAACAAAATCGATTTTCAAACACCACGGAAAGACAGTATATGTGAATGACGCGGGCTGATGGTGTCTCCCCCTTCCCCCCTCTCTCTCTGTCTGTCGCTCCAGGCTTTGTCTTGGTAACATTCCTACCTTGCTTATCACAGGGATGACACATCCTCTCTCTCTCTCTCTCCCTCCCTCCCCTCGCTCTCTTTCTCGTGTTTACTTGGCAGGGCACTTGATGATGATGTCGATGATGATCAGAAATTAATGTCCTTCATTTTAGCAAAAGAACTTATAGACATTAAGATTTATTGTGTCCATTACGTAAAAACTCGAAAGAAGAGAAGTGCACTTTTTGACTGAATGTCCAGCACTCCAGAATATTCGAGAGAACTGTATTCGACCTGAATATTATACGCAACCTTCATTATTTCAATTTGATTTTTGTCTATCTGATGTCAAACGCTGGCCCAAACAGAAGCAGATAATCTTCGTTGCTGCCCTACTTCCTGATGCCATAATGGGCAGTAAGTAATGTGTGCGTGTGCGTGCGTGTGTGCGTACGTGTGAGTGTGTGTGTGTGTGTGTGTGTGTGTGGTGTGTGTGCGTGCGCGCGTATGCGTGAATACTATAGACAAGATGTGTTAGTGTAAAATTATGTACACACACATGAGAGTATGACTATGGGCACAGTACACCAAACGAAATAATTTATGCTGAGCAGATTCACCCCTCTTCCTTCAAATTAAACTCTGGCTAATTCCAGAGAAAATTTCTTATCACCCCCCCCCCCCCTCCCTCTCTCTCGCCTCCCATCCTCTTCCTCTCCCAACCAGCTTTCTCTCTCTCTCTGATCGATAGATTGTCAACACCGACTTTCTTTTCATTCATCTGTCGCTTTCTCAACCCATCCCTCCATCTTTACACACAACACACACACACACACACACACACACACACACACACACACACACACACAACACACACACACACACACACACACACACACACAGAGCAAGCAGGTGATTTCACATACACCCGCAAGCAGTGCGCGTTTAGACAAACGTAAGTGCAGAACTATCGATCGAACAAAATAATTATAATATACATCTCTCTCTCTCTCTTTATATTTTGCACAAGTCGATGTTTTCATGTTATTATGCAATATATTTGTGTTAATGTACATCCTCCATAGGCGAGGGCTGGATGATACGGAAAAAAAGGCATTTCATACTCGTGCCACTGCCCTCTTTAATAAATATTTGCTCTCCTCTCTCTCTCTCTCTCTCTCTCTTCTCTCTCTCTCTCTCTCTCCGCATACCCATACACACGCTCATAAAGTGAGAGATTTTTCACAGACAAATTACTGCAAAGCTTTATTTTTTAACACAAACTTACAACGGGCACAGCAGATCTTTACCCACATCGCTTCCATCTTTCCTTTATACGCAAACGTACGTGTGTGTGTGCGTGTGAGTGTGTGTGTGGATGTAGGAGAGAGAGAGAGAGAGAGAGAGAGAGACAGTCAGACAGAGAGAGAGAGAGGGAGTGAAAGAGTATGAGTGTACAACTGTATTTGTGTGCTAGTGCTGAATGTTTGGGTACGTGCCTGTGTGTGTGTGTGTGTGTGTGTGTGTGTGTGTGTGTGTGTGTGTGTGTGTGTGTGTGTGTGTGTATTAGCGCGTGTGCATGTGTGTGAGCGCACGGTCAAACACCGACGATTAAAAACTACGGCAAGCCTCCTGCTCCAAGAAGATGGACCTTTTCAAACCTTAAAAATCGAGGGTTTACCTTTCATTTCGTCAACAGATTAGTATATCACATACCAGCTTATGTTATGGATTTTAAAAGTACATGTGAAACAAATAACGAATAAATAGCACACGACTGATACTTAAAATGTTAAGAGCGTTTAGGTAAGTACAACAGGGAAACGTGGAAAATACACTTCCTCGGTCAAAACTATAGTCGATCTCGCGCAGTTTGCATGTCCCTAAATGCACGCTTTTCGTGCGGGAGATCGATCGTATCAACTGTCCTTTCAACGTACCAGAAAGTGGAGACAAGTGAGAAAAGTTTATGCACTGTTTACAAGACGGAAGTTCACAGCGAACTATCGGGTAAATTTCAAGTCCCTGGTGAACTCTCAGGTTTCTCCATTACATCTAAAAGCCTGTGTATTTTTCGTCCTTTCTTCTGTCTTTGCGTTTTCTTTATCTATTATCTATCGTCTTCTTGCTTCATCTGTCTGTCTATCTATCTATCTATCTATCTTCTGTCTGATCTGTCTGTCTGTCTGTCTGTCTGTCTATTCTATCTATCTGTCTGTCTATCTATCTAATCTAATCTACTAACCTTATCAATTTATCTATCTATTCATGTGCGTGCGTGTGTGTGTGAGCGCGCGCGCGTGTGTGTGTAAAAAGAAGCCATAGGCATGAAGCTGATAATAGAGCAGTATTTGAGGTTGACAGTAATCATTCCCAGGTCTCTCTCTCTCTGTTTCTCTCTCTTTGTGTCTGTGTGTGCGCGCGTGTGCGTGTGCAGTTCCGTGCGCGTGCTAGCGAGTAATCAGCACCTGTATATGAATGAGCGTGCGTGTGTATGTGCCCGCGTGCATGTATGTGTTGCAGTGTGAAAAGCGTAGAACGGATCAATAACTGGAGGAAGGAATTAGCTGTCATTATCATCGCACTGCGATTCAAAGAAGTGAAGGTGAAGATTGCAGTTGACAGACACATCTCTGTCAAGCAATACGAACGTTCTCTTCACTCGCCGAAGCCTGGAGCTGTGGGGCACCAGCACATCCACCACCAGTAGTTTGAATCTCTCTCTCTTCTCTCTCTCTCTCTCTCTCACACACACACACACACACACACACACTCTCTCTCTAACGATTAAATCTTTTTTTTTTTACTTTGTGTGTGGTTTAATTTTCTAATTCCTTTTGTAGTATCCTATTCTATCATATATTCTGGTCTATTTTTTTTTAACCTTTTAAGTCCCGCACCTTGTCCACCAACTGCAAAAGCTTTACCGTTTAACTCCCTCTCTCTATACAGGAAGCTGGTGGATAGGGAGACGGAGTCAAGGTGTTGTTAAGTTTATGCTTTGCTAGCATGGTTGGCAATGCAGGATACCAGTGGACAGGGTGCAAAAGTCAAAGGGTTAAATGTACATGGATTAGCAACGGTTAGTACGCTAATATCGATATCGTTGAAAAGCTCTCTCTCTCTCTCTCTCTCTCTCTCTCTCTCTCTCTCTCTCTCTCTCTGTATCGATGTGGCTGCATGTATAAATGTCTGGCTGGCTGCCTATGCCTCTCTGAGCGACTGGATGAGTGTTTCGCTATATAGCTTGCTGTCTGGCTGTCTGGCTGTCTATCTAATCTATCCTGTATATTCGTCTGTATTTCTGTGTCTAAGTACTTAATTATGTACCTAATGACGTGCTGGTAAAAGGCAGCAAAAGGGTTATGATGGCTTGACAAAGATTTGAAGGAAAACAGGTCGAGATGGAAAAAGACGACGTACGTGTGTGTGTGTGTGTGTGTGTGTGTGTGTGGTGGTGTGTGTGTGTGTGTGTGTGTTGTGAAAAAGGGCAGAGGGCGGGGCAAAGGAACAAGGAGGTGGGGAGAGTATCGTAAGATAAAATGGGGGTGGGTGAAGGAGGAAAGGTTTACGAGAAGTGCTAATGTAAGATGGAAAAGTTGACAGTAAAAGCGTTGTCAAGGGAATAGCAGGGACAGCCACACCTGCGGAGAAATGTTTGTTCTCTTCAGATTTATTGGCCGAGATTTTTAAAAAATTAAAAAAAAATTTGTTTTTTTGTTTTTTTTGCAGTCTGCCATGTATACCTGCCATTATCTTTCGTTACTGAAAGAGAAGAGACAGTTTTCATATCGACCGGGAGACAAGTGTGTGTGTGTGTGTGTGTGTGTGTGTGTGTGTGTGTGTGTGTGTGTGTGTGTGTGTGCGTGCGTGCGTGTGTGTGTGTGTGTGTGTGTGTGTGTGTGTGTGAGAGAGAGAGAGAGAGAGAGATCTTAAAATAGCTGAAATCTGTTTTCACTGTGGTGAAAACCTACCACTGTTCCAGATGCATGTCAAGGTTTATGTCAGCTGAAGCTTCAAGGTCACCGTGATCCAGTAAATCTAAATTTTCTGCAATTTTCTTTAATGAACATGGAGAACCGTTAGACCGACTCGGTCATCTTTATTCCTAAATAATATAACAGGAGAAAGAGACAGAGAGAGAGAGAGAGAGAGAGAGAGAGAGAGAGAGAGAGAGAGAGAGAGAGAGAGAGAGAGAGAGAAGGAAGAAGAAACAGTGAAAAATGATCTCTTCGCAAACTATAATGCTTTCATCCACTCATTTTCGCTATCAAAGTGCCCCAACTCAAAACAAACGGAGCACGCAAGAAAACAAACAATAACAGAAACGAACAAAAACTTAAAGAAGCAAACAATTCATATCGAAACATACAACTGATATGGACATCATTAACAACAACTACAACCACAAAAAAAAAAAAAAAAAAAACACACGAAGGAAACGACGAAAAACAAGGAAACAAAATTGTAACAGGGAAACTATTAACAAGGAAACAATCAACCAATAACAAGAAAGTAAACAAACCACATGCAAACAAAACAACAACAACAAAAAACCGAGAATCAGCAAACAATCAATTACTAAGCAACAAAAATTTACTAATAAATCAAAGGAAGAAAAAGCAACAACAAAACACACACACACACACACACACAACACACACACACACACACACACACACACACACACACACACACACAATCAATAAACTGACTGACTGACTGATTGGTTGGTGATTGATCTTTATCTTTCAACGTTAAAAGACAATGACACAATAAACAATCTCTTTCCTCACATCACACACACACACACACACACACACACACACACACACACACACACACACACACCATCGAAGTCATGACATCTAAATTCCATTGAATAACCACCCACAGTCGTGCACCCGATTTCTTTATTCAAATTGAGATACTCTATCCATTCCATCAGGTAACATCAGTTATGTTTGTGTACTTGTGCATCTTCATGAGGAGCAGTGGCCTGTGCATTAATAACCATCTCAATTAACCACCACCACCCTCTCCCCTCTCTCTCTCTCTTAAATACGATCGATGATAGTGCTTTATGTAACAACGTACATAAAGTTCATTAATTTCCTTATTACCACCAAATGATTTCCATGCCATGAAGCCACTCATTCCCCCCTCCCTGTTTCCTTGAGAATGTGCCCAAAAGCTTAACACATTAAATCTCTCTCTCTCTCAGTCTCTCTCTGTCTGTCTGTCTGTCTGTCTGTCTCTTTCTCGCACGCATACACTCACACATACACACAAACTTACCAAACACACACACATTCTCTCTGTCTCTCTCTCTGTCTCTTTCTCGCACGCGTACACTCACACATACACACATACACACAACTTACCAAACACACACACATACTCTCTCTCTGTGTCTCTCTCTGTGTCTCTCTCTCTGTGTATCTCTCTCTTTCTCACACGCATACACTCACACATACACACAAACTTTCCAAACACACACACATACACACACGCTCTCTCTCTCTCTCTCACGCATACTCACACATACACACAAACTTACCAAACACACACACATACACATTCTCTCTCTCTGTCTCTCTCTCTGTCTGACTGTCTGTCTCTCTCTCTCTCATACACACACATACACACAAACTCACCAAACACACATACATTCTCTCTCTCTTTCTCTCTCTCCCCTCCCCTCTCTCTCTCACTCCGTCCCCTCCACTCCAAACAGTAGAAGTGCTTGCCACTGCAGGCTGACGCCAGCATAAACCATTCCTCTATCTACTCGCTGAAGTTATCGATCTGTTCGCTTATCTCTTTTAACAACTCCTCCCCACTCCATCCTCTTCCCTCTTCAATCAAACTCTGTGTGTGTTTGTATGGGAGAAAGAGAAAAAGTGTGCGTGTGTACGTACGAGTGTGTGTGAGGAACTCGGAACGTACATATTTGCCGTAAAAACCCAAGGTAATACTATAATGTATGTCTGAGTGTGTGTCTGTGTGCGTCTTTAATCTCTTTCTCTCCAGATGTCATTTCTCGTCCTCCTTGCCTCCTTCCCTCTCTCTGTCTCCATCTCACTCCCTCCCTCCCTCTGACCTCTCTCTCTCCCCCACTCTCCTTGCCTCTTCCCCTCTCCATCTCTCTCTGTCCCCACCTCCCTCTCTGTCCCCACCTCTCTCTCTCTCTCTCTCTCTCTCTCGGTTTTCTCGCAATAGAATCTGATCTTCCATGCTTAGCTTCTGTGCATACTTTCTCACTGTTTTTAATACTTTTCGGACCATAACAAACGGTCTGCAGAGAGACCAATATGTTTGTTTTAAAGATGGCACTCGTTTGTACGCACACGTGTGCATGCAAGCAAGCGTGAACACACACACATACACTCGCACAAACACACACACATTTTCTATGCTTGTAAAATGGCATTTCCTTACACACATACACACACGCGCGCGCACACACACAATCGCACATTATTGTTTTCTTACCTATGCTAACAATGCTGTCACTTTGACAGCCTTATGTATTATATGGATACATTACTCATTTCTTGGTGTTTTTTCCCCCAGCGCTTTCAGCTCTAGGCAAAAATGTTGATCGATTAGCCACGGCAAGTTTGATAAATGGCTTTAAGTTATTCACTTCTACCGTTGGAAAATACAGTATCATTGTCATTTTTGTCTCTTTTCTTATTGAGCGCGTGCGTGTGCGTGTGCGTGTGCGTGTGTTGTGTGTGTGTGTGTGTGTGTGTGTGTGTGTGTGTGTGTGTGTGTGTGATTTCTACCATTGGAAAATAAAGTATCATTGTCATTGTCTCTTTTCTTATTGCGTGCGTGCGTGCGTGTGTGTGAGTGAGTGAGTGAGTGTGTGTGTGTGTATGTATGTGTGTGTGAGTGTGTGTGTGTGTGTGTGTGTGTGTGTGTGTGTGTGTGTGTGTGTGTGTGTGTGTGTGTGTGTTTGTTTGTGATTTCTACCATTGGAAAATATAGTATCATTGTCATTTTTGTCTCTTTTCTTATTGAGCGCGTGCGTGCGTGCGTGCGTGCGTGTGTGTGTGTGTGTGTGTGTGTGTGTGTGTGTGTGTGTGTGTGTGTTGTGTGTGTGTGTGAGATTTCTACCATTGGAAAATAAAGTATCATTGTCATTGTCTCTTTTCTTATTGCGTGCATGCGTGCGTGCGTGCGTGTGTGTGAGTGAGTGTGTGTGTGTGTGTGTGTGTGAGTGTGTGTGTGTGTGTGTGTGTGTTGTGTGTGTGTGTGAGATTTCTACCATTGGAAAATAAAGTATCATTGTCATTGTCTCTTTTCTTATTGCGTGCATGCGTGCGTGCGTGCGTGTGTGTGAGTGAGTGTGTGTGTGTGTGTGAGTGTGAGTGTGTGTGTGTGTGTGTGTGTGTGATTGATTTCTACCATTGGAAAATAAAGTATCATTGTCATTTTTGTCTCTTTTCTTATTGAGCGCGTGCGTGCGTGTGCGTGCGTGTGTGTGTGTGCTTGCGTGCGTGTGTGTGTGCTTGCGTGCGTGTGTGTTATTGTTTCTCTGTCATGTACACGCACACACACATACACACAACCTCACGCATACACACACACTCCATCAACCTCAACACAAAAAGTGATACATATAATTTCATCTCGTGATCACATGACCCTTACGCTCGATTTCTGGGGGAAAATGGAAAACATGAAATACTTCGCGCCTTCTCAATCATTCCTGTTCGCGCGAGGTGTGTGTGTGTGTGTGTGTGTGTGTGTGTGTGTGTGTGTGTGTGTGTGTGTGTGTGTGTGTGTGTGTGTGTGTGTGTGTGACAGGGACAGTGCGTGTGAGACAGAAAACAGGAAAGACGAGTGTGTGTGTGTGGGGGGGGCAGAGAGAGAGAGAGAGAGAGAGAGAGAGAAAGGGTGGGGAAACACAAACAACAACAACAACACACACACACACACACACACACACACACACACACACACACACACACACACACACAAAACCAGAACGAACATACATAATCATAGTAATAATAATTCGCAACGATTTAGAGAGTCCACCCAGCGCCAAAATACCACCGAGGCCTGTGTACAATTTCATTATAAATACAAACACAGGTCTACATTAAAACAAACACAAACAGACAGACGATCAAACAGACAGACTGACAGAGAGACAGACACCCCCGACAGAGTCAGAAAAACGGTTAAGTCGTCACTGTCATTTCGTTCGAATTAAGTAAAGTTATTTTTCACACCTCCAATCTCCGCCTAACCTGTTCGAACGCTGTTCAAACACTCGACCACACCCAGACAATGAAAAACACAAAACATAAAAAAAAAAGGGGAAAAGGAAAATGAATAAGAAAGAAGGAACAAGAAACAATGGCGCTGAGTCTGAAAACTCGGTGACAGATTAGTTTCTTTCTTCTTCTTTTTTTGTTTTGTTTTCCCCTGTCGTGTTTGCTGTTGTCTCTGGCTTCTTGCTATCCTCAAGGCCACGTTCTTTGTAACAATCCTAATCATCGTTCTTAGTGGAAAGAAATGTAGGCTACCTTTCTGTCTGCTCTCTCCCACCGTCTCGACTGAAGTTAAGAACTCGAAACACATTTTTCTTTTCGTCGTAAGACCCCCCCCCCCTCCCCCCCCAACAAAAAAAAACAAAACAAAAAACAAAATAAAAACAAAAACAAAAAAAGGATATAGGACACAGACTGGTTGTTTGACAAAACAGTTAATGTTTCCAGCAGTTCATGATTTTACAGTTCATGTTATCGTCGTTAACCTCAATGCAAATATAGATGTGTGACGACGTCATATCTTGCAATTCTCTCAAATGCAGGCAGTCACACAGATGGAAAAAAAAATCTACATCATACATTTTGTAAATCGTCTTTCTTAATGAGCAAGTCACTTGGATTTAGCAAAACAGATTTAAAACAACCAGTTGTTGAAGTTAGACTATTATTCCTGATTTTTTTTTTTTATCAGTTTCATTGTTACCTCTTTGTATCTAGTACAATTACCCGAGAAACGAATTTGATCTTTCAATCACTCCAAACCTGCACATCGTCTTTCTCTTGGAATGTTTGTCTATTGACCTTTTTGTTTTTTGTGTGTCATGTGCACCGACTCCAAGTCTGCATAATGTAATTGTGTGTGTTTCATCGATCTGCTTGCATGCCTGCATCAGTGAATGTACGTTCGCCAACTTCAGTCCCTGTGTAGAAAGCTTGTCTGTTTATGTGCATGTGCACATGTCTGTGTTCCTCTGTGTGTGTGAGTGGTGTGTGTGTGTGTGTGTGTGTGTGTGTGTGTGTGTGTGTGTGTGTGTTGTGTGTGTGTGTGTGTGTGTGTGTGTGTGTGTGTGTGTGCGTGCGTGCGCGCGCGCACGTGTGTGTGTGTGTGCGCGCGTGTGTGTGTGTATGTGTGTGTGTGTGTGTGTGTGTGTGTGTGTGTGTGTGTGTGTGTGTGTGTGTGTGTGTGTGTGTGTGTGTGTGTGACAGACAGACAGACAAAGTAATAAAAAAAATGAAATGAAACTTTTTCCCCCAACGGTACATAGGCCAACTTAACGTATTTGCCATTGATAATCTACGTGTGTTACTCGTAATTAAACAAGCGTTAACATGATATCATTGACAGAAAAAAAGACATCTGATCTTGAATACTTAGAAGTGAATACACATGTTCGAATGCGTGCACGCGCGCGCGTGTGTGTGTTTGTGTTCGTGCGTGCGTGTGAGATAAAGAGAAAGACAGAGAGAGGGAGAGATGTCTGCATGATCTCTTTTTCTTTTCGTTCTTTATCTCTTTCGTTTCCATACATTATTCCACAAAATGTTGAGGATTTTGCTTGGTGGCCTTTTGCACATTGGATGATTCCCTGTCCAGGATAATGCTAACGAGTGCACCAGTTTCAGTTTCTCAAGTCAGCATCTCCGCGCTCGGAATAAATTTCAAAGGCACTGACATCACAGGTGCCATGTGGTGAAGACCCAAAATGATCAAGGCATAATACAGAGGGGTGCAAAAGTAGGTATACAGTTATGAAAAAAGAAAACACGTACAATACTCATTGCATTTATTATACAAACAAATGAATATTGCATATACATGTAATAACAAGCACAGCCTTAATCCCTCAGATACTCAAACTGCTTGCCTTCGGTATTCACACACTCCTCTAATCGAGAGCGGAATTAAGCATTATAATAATGATGTGATACTTACTGTATACCTACTTTTGCACCCCCCCCCCCCCCCCTGTATAAGCCATAAGCCTTACGAGCTGGTAACGTCCTGAGGTCTTGTCTATTTGAGTACTATGTTTCTATGTCTGAATCAATGTTGTCGCTGAAACAGCTAAGCTTGAGTTTGTGTAATAATGTTTATCTCCATTTGCAATATTCTATGACATAATAATAATAATTAATAATTACAATATTTATATAGCGCAAAATCTTGATAGAAATCAAATCTAAGCGCTGAACATACACATACGCACGCGCGCACACACACACTCACACATGGCTATAAATGGGGAAAAAGAATAAAAGCAATGGTAAATTATAGAGAGCATATTATATACAAATATATATTACAATGTGATTCCACTCCGAGGCTACAGACGGGGATGAGTGAGGTCAGGATTTCATGCAGAGGAGAAAAGGTGAGTTTTGAGAGCGGACTTGAAGGAGACAAAAGTAGGTTGCTGACAGACTGAGAGAGGAAGTTTGTTCAAGGAGAGTGGACCAGAAACAGAGAAGGCTCGTGGACCGTAGGTCCATTGAGCTTAGTGCGTGGAAAGCGAAAAGTCAGGCATTAAAAGAAATGTGAAAATGGAAACCCAATCACGGGACAACACGATACACAGCCCCCTATCTGCTGACAAAGACGATTTATCGTCCCCATCAACGTGGCTTAATTCCCTTGGTTAATCCTCCATCACCGATCAGTAATAATCAAACTCTTCTAAGCACATTCTTTCTCACTGCCTTTTCAACTGTTCCTTCTGTTCATTTTAATTTCTTCAGTTCAAGCTTCAGAAAAGTCTAAACACTTTTTCCACGGTGCAAGAGTCCGCCCAGGAAGACAGATGCATTAATTTATAATCCTGTGATGAAAACATTTAGTACAAAATCTGTCTCCATTTTTTCCTTTTATTCTGCCTCCATTTTCTCTATCTTATGCTATCTTGCACACTCTTCTTCCCACCCCCATTCTCTCTCTCTCTCTCTCTCTCTTTCTTGTCTTATTCCATTTAAGAGTCTAGTAGTAAATTTTGTTGCAACTGGGGTGAGAGTGATCGACAGTCGCGAAAGAGATGGATGGCAAAGGGCTATCAAAGGGCAATAACACGTACCGGTATAGGCCAACGCCTCTACATTAACAAGAGTTCTCTTTCTTGGTCTGCTCGATCGACATCATTTGACGGAGGTAATCGTTTTTTAAAATAAATCAAGTTTGAAGAGACTCAGTACGTGTTGCCGCTTCTCATAGCAACCGCCAACCCCCCACCCCCACCAACCATCATCTACTCTTCCAACGCACAAGCGCATACAGACAGACAGACAGACAGGATGACTTTACTTCTCATCAACTCCGCCACTCACTCTGTCTCGCGCATACAGACAGACAGACAGACAAACAGACAGATCATCAACTCCGCCACTCACTCTGTCTCGCATGACTTTTTTTCTCTTTGTTTTCTTCCCCCCCCCCCCCCCATACCCTTCCCAACTTTCCAATTCTGCAGACAATACTGTTGTTTGTACAATATACACTGTACCTTCATTTCGTTTTAAAATTACTTTTATTACTAACGGCTCGACGGCGCTAAGTCGGTTTATCGACAAACTGTGTGGGAGGTGGAGTTCTGCTGAACTTTTCAGTGGTTCGGTAATACTTTTTACCCAAGCGTACAACACTGCTTCCCGTTGGTTTACCAGTTTTAAAGAGTTACGAACTATGACTGCTCTCTGACAAGTTCCTGTCCTCTGTACATTTTTACGATCTATCTTTTCTTAACCCTTCGACTTCCGCACCCTATCTACCAAATACAAAAACTTAACCCTTTGGTTCCCTCACCCTATCCATCAGCTTCTTGCAGGAAGCCGGTGGATAGAGTGAGGGAACCAAAGAGTTAATTGTTTGCTTTGCTAGTGTGGTTGATAATGCAGGATCCTGGTGGGCAGGGTGCAGGAGCCTAAGGGTTAATTAAAATACATTTTAGAAATTTTTCTATACTAGTGTTCCGATTTTTCTCGGACTCGTGTAAGCACGTTGTTTTACCCACACTGTGCAGGCGATATGTTGCTACACAGTCTGCATACTCTTGTCTTCAGTGGGCCTGCCTGCTGACTGTTTTCGTGTTTCCATAAACCAGGCGCTGACATGACTTATAAGACCTTTAATATGCATATTTGATGTTCCATGAACGTATACATAACAAAGGGGGATCAGGTACTAACAGGCCTGCACACATGTTGACCTACGAGATCGGAAAATTCTCCACCTTTACCCACCAGGCGGCAGATATAACTCAGGACTTTCCGCCTGGAAGTTCAACGTTTACCAACTTGACTTCCACGTCAATCAAAATACCTCTGAACAATGGGACATACTGTGGGCTGATAACACTATGATACTCCCACTTTTATCACATGCAAGCAAGCGTGCAAACATACACACACACACACGCACATGTGTGCATGTACATAGGCATACAAATACGAGCAGGCACACAAGTATATATCGTACTCATGTACTCGCACCCACCTGCTTACACATACATCCACAAACGCACATAACACACAAAACACACATATTCACACACACACACACACACACACACACACACACACACACACACACACACACACCTACCTAAAACGCCGAGTCAAAACCCTTAGGACACTGTGTCTACATTAAGCAGATTACTAAAACAAACATCATTATTATCAGTAGTGTTTAAACCAACTATATCTACATTAACCAGATTATCAAAACCAACATCATTATTACTGGTAGTGTTTAAAGCCCGCTGACCGTTCAGAGCCGCAGGAGGGTTATAAATCATTTCAAACAAAACACAAACCTCTAATAACATCAGTGAATTTTGAAAAAAACAAAACCTGGAAAAGATAATTAAGTACGTACATCACCGCAATCATGCAAATAATCTAAAAATATGGCGTTGACCATTCCGTCCAATACATCACCAAGGTGGATTAAAATATACAAGTCCGAATACAAATTTATAAACACGACTGAATACACACACACACACACACACACACACACACACACACACACACACACACACACACACACACCACACTGGCCTGTAGTATCTAAAATTACCACTAAGCAGTTCACATTTCCTTAGGGCTAAAAATGCCAGTAATATCATCATCATCATCATGAGCCCTGCCGCATGGCGTTGGCGATCATGGACTTCCATCTGTCTCTATCTCTTGTTGCCCCTAGCATCTCCCCCACCCTCCTCGTCCCCAGCCACTCTGCAAGTCCGTCCAGCATTCTCTCCCTGGGTCTACCTGGTGCTCTCTTTCCCTCCAGCTTTCCCGTTGTGACCAGGTGCTCCAAATCCCCCTTCCTCATAAAATGGCCTAAAAATATTGCCTGTCTTTTCCTAATATATGTACCCAATTATTAATCCTAGCAGACAGAAAGTAATGTAAGGCTTTATGGAAAACATACAGCCGAAGGGACCAGTAAGACAGACAATGAAACAGGAAAAGATGACGGAAAGCAAACGAGCAAAGCAGAAACAAAGACAGGATATTTTTCAGCAGAGAATTTCCATATGGTAAGAATGCTATTTATACTGAAAGCGCCCCTGGTATCCCAATAGGGAATCACTGAATTCTTACACCAAACTGAAACAATAACACTCATTTCTGTGGATTAAAAAGACGTCTACTTACCGGAAGTGGCTCCAGTCCCATGCGCATGCGTTTAGCGTTCTGACTCTCGTTCTCACAAGCTGCTGCAAGGAGTCCTTCAGCAGCTGCTGACGTTAGGTGAGGAGGAGTGGGGCGTAAATGCTGCGGACACACAAATAAAACAATACGTGAATATAAAAAACTTTTATTTAACTATTCAATGCCTCTTGCTGTATCCATTCATTTTTTTCTCAGTGATTTGTCAAATCACTGCGTAAATAATTAACAGAATTTTACATTTATGTATGTGTATATATATATATATATATATATATATATATATATATATATATATATATATGTATATATATATATATATATATATATATATATATATGTGTGTGTGTGTGTGTGTGTATGTATGTATATATATATATATATATATATATATATATATATATATATATATATATATGTGTGTGTGTGTGTGTGTGTGTGTGTGTGTGTGTGTGTGTGTGTGTGTGTGTGTGTGTGTGTGTGTATGTATATATATATATATATCATATATATATAGAGAGAGATGTGTGTGTGTGTGTGAATATATGCACATGTGTTTATATATACGCACGTATGCGGGTGTATGCATTTATGTACATATATATGCATTTATATGTGTATATACATAAGCTGGTTCGAAATGAGTGAAACATGTGTTGAGTCAAAATACCGAGTTGAAACAGAAATACAGACGGTGTGCGTGTTCGTGCGTGTATGCGTATGTGCGTGCCTGTGTGTGTGTGTGTGTGCGTGTGTGTGTATACGTGTGTGCGTGTGTGTTTCCCATAAAATGCCTAAAATGCGTGCCTATGTGTGTGTGTGTGTGTGTGTGTGTGTGTGTGTGTTGTGTGTGTGTGTGTGTGTGTGTGTTTACGTGCATGCGTGCTTGTGTGTTTCCAATAAAATGCCTAAAATGATTGCTGAGATAAGAATTGAATGCTGCAGCAGTTCATTGTCCATCAGTAGGTACTGACAACCAATACTTATATTTTAAAAATACAACTGCAAATACTGATTTTCTGGAAGAATATAAGAAATTCAGCAAAACAATTGTTTCTGTCTTTAAAAGTTTCCAAGATATTCCCAGAAATGTACACCAGAAAAGGTGCCCACTTTACCCTGATTTCGACAATTTGAGTATTTTGCCAATTTTCAGAGGCGCTATCTTTGAATCTGTTTGGCAGATGAGGCTAATACTCGCATAACTTCTCATACATGTTACGGTGAATTTGTCAATTTTTTCCCAGAGCTGTATGTCCGACAGTTTTGACGTTGTAGACACCAAACACGGCTCATTGTGACAATTTATGGACGGCAAAATTGATGAAATTGTCAAATATATGCTACGGCTACAATTTTTAACTAACTGACTTCAAGATTTTGAAGTGCATATTTCACAGCTCTGTACGCCCTATAAAATGACCTGCAGGAACAGAGTTTTATTTTCCGCTTACCTGTCTGCCACCCACCCCCCTCCCCCTTCAGCCCAGCTCAAGGCCATTTGAGAAGATGATGGTTTAGTCATCACTTATATACATATGTGTAGATCTATGCATAAGGGCTATAAACCATCTCAAAATGCACACCATACCTCACTGAAGATTACATGAAAATAAAACCAAAAGCAACTTCAGAACACATATCAATGCATCGGCTCACATAATCTATGGATATGTGCCTGGCGTTGACCATTCCGTCCAATGTATTGCACAAGGGATTTAAAAAAACAAACCTGAATACACATGTAAACATAACCACGGACACTAAAACATACATAAAAAAACGAGCCTAAATTAACTAAAATTGTATCTGAAAATTGCATCTCCTTAGAGCCAAAAATGTACTTTATACATGCAACCAATGATCAGTCTTCAGAGACAGTACGTGAGACTTTATCTAACACATAGATCTACAGATGAATAGACCATTAAGGTAGAAAATGATAGGAAGAAATGAAAAAGAGTGACAGAAAAAAGTAAATTTTCTAGCACAAAATTTCCAGAAGGTGGGGATACTATGTATACTGAAGAGATCCAGAGACAGTACGTGAGACTTTATCGAACCATACAGATGAATAGACCATTAAGGTAGAAAATGATAGGAAGAAATGAAAAGAGTGACAGAAAGAGTAAATTTCTAGCACAAATTTCCAAAGGTGGGATACTATGTATACTGAAAGAGATCTCAGCGTCCCACGTGGAAAATGGCCAGCCTTAAAGAGTTGAACCCACATCACCTGCGTTATGAGTACGACGCCCTAACGCACTAAGCTGATGGGCCACTAGTACAAACAAAAGAAATATACCTGCCAACACACACACAGGATCACAAACGCTCCAATCAATGGCAGCACGGCCCACTAATCAGCACCCTGGCCCAATCTAATGAATCAGTCGACATAAATCCAATTTAAACCAAACCCACCGGTTCCCAGCCATTCTGCTCTTTCGATCGACGCATGCGCCGACAGGATTTGAGGTAGGTTCGTATGCGTTTCCGTGAACGCTCGTGGAATTCCGGAAACTGACGATCACAGGCTTCGAGAATGGCTTGGATTTTGTCTTTAGGCTGTTTGGAGATGGGCACTGCACGGTCTAGGTTCTCGTCGACGAATAGACGAACGAACATCTGAAACAAATAAGTAAAAAAAATATGTTAAAACAAAACAAACAAACGTAACCAACAATATCCAAACAAAAATAACACGATTGCCTAGACATTAGAATTATTACAGAAAATCAAGATGATTTTCTGGCACTTTTTAAGGTAAACGACTTGAAGATTCTGACGAACTAAAACCGGACAAGCATCGATGCCAATGACAGAGTATTTTAACAGTGAAAACAGATCGTAAACAATATCACAAAATTCTGACCGGAGCGAAATGCCCGTTGGGAAGACCGGTACCACCCACACGTGAATCTCGCCCACTTAACGGATGCGTTGTCATCGGTGGTGCTCTTAATATCCAACCAAAACAGCAGGTGTCTGTTATCTCTGGGGTCTGGTTGATGCAAGGACATGTTATTATGAGAGTATGCGTAGAGTACAGCCCTGACACGCAGTCTCAATCTTCGATGGAACTCCGTAACATCATGCTATCATCACTGTCAACAACTGGCCCAGATTCTGGGGCCCTTCTTGCCCTGCTCTCATGGTGCTGACATATTCAGTGGGTTTGGAGAAGGAATGGACAGCTGATATGAACAACGTATGGCAGTGATACAGGAATGGTCGAAACGGAGATGTTGGAAAAAATAAAAGCACCCGTGCAAAGCACCGATCAACCAAACAACCACTCTGTCAGCCAACAAGACAGGAATTGCGTAAGCCAGGCATTGACGAAACATTAGGAAATCAACAAATATTTTTTCCCTGCAAGAGATATCTAAAAGGTCAGCGCATTCACCATTTTCATCCACTAAACAGTTGTTCAAAAGATTAAAAAGTCCGATCATGATCCCACAATCCTTTCCATATCAGCCGCTGCGCTTCGCCCCCACTCCCCGATACGCACAGACACACACACACACAGACACACAGACACACACACACACACACACACAAATACACACACACAAACACACACACACAAATACACACACACACACACCACTTACATTGAAAGCCTTCAACCTCTCTGGGTCATAGTTATGTCCTACAGGCCCCTTTTCATCGTCGTCGTCATTATCATCTTCATCCTCGTCTTTAGAGCCGGCCAGGTCGTCTACTGCGCCGCTTTCACTCGTCTTGGTCACAGCACTCTGAAACACAACAATAGCAGAAATGTTAAAAGCTGAACAGGATTATCAAGGACAGACAGCATCGAGTTTGAAGTTGGTTCAAGAGAGTTCAAGACATCTGCTCTATAGTCCAAATGTGTCAGCAATTCTCTGGCAAATTCCTTGAGCCTGGAAAACAATCCCAGACCTGGAAAAGTCTTAAAATGGGGTTGGGATGGGGAAGGAAAACGAAATCTATGAAACACAGTGCTGAAACCACCAATGTGACAGGAGCATTAAGACGGGCGGCAAACAGGCAGGATTATAATTATACTGTAAACTGTGACTGAAGTAATGACATGGAATATTGCATCAACTCTTCTGTCACCAGACGTACAGGGAAACGATAACCGATAAGCCAAAAGCAAAAGGGGAATTATAGTGTCAGGTAAGTAATGATTAGGGCACTTGATCGGAAAAGCCTGAGGCCCGTCTCTTACACGCTAACGGTTAAGGCACTTGATCTTAAAACACCAGAGGCTGTTTCTTGCAAGTTAGATATTACGCTTGGTAAAGCTAGAATAGAAAGTATTGCCGGCAAGGTAAGATGGCGGCCGCGCAAGTCAACTTTGTGTTTGATGACCTCGTCTTTTATTGTGAAATAAGCGCTGCAATGGCTAAAAACCTACTTCCACCTCCCGTCCTTTGTTTCTTTGTACACCTTTTTCTCACCTACGCCACTCGCTATATCGTCACTTACATTATCGAGCATGGCTGCCGAATGGCTGAGTAACCAAATTAATGAACACAGCACTCGTTCCCGAATGCTAAAACATGGCTGTCTCGACAAGTGGTTGGAATAAGGGAAAGTTCCTGTGCCCTGCTGTTCGATGTAGTTGCATTCTTGGGACACACACACACACACACACACACACACCACACACACACACACACACACACAGAGTTGCATTCTTGGGACATACACATCACACTAACGCACACGCGTGCGTGCGTGCATAAACATTTAACACTCTACAAGCAGGAGATGAATAATTCCTTCGTTATGCTCCTGTGGGGAAATGCGCCTTACGTCAAGTTCAGTGAGCGGAATATGCAGACAAGGCTGCTGTAGCAAAAAGGTCTTTTTCTGGATGAATCAAGCTCGTTAACACCTTCATGCTGTATTCGCATGAAACAGAATTAACAGTGTAAAGAGTTGAGGGCCTGAACACATGCTTGAGGGTGGTTTCTCCTCTGAAGACCTTCTGCGGTCCAGCTCTCCCCGGAGTTTCTTGCGACAGACTGTATCTGCATGAAACAGAATGTAAAATGTGGTTTTGGTTGGTTTACTTAGCTGACACGCTATACCAATCATAGATGACCAGAGATCTGATTGGTTACAGACTGCATATGCATGAAACACAATGACAAAATGCAGTTTTGGTTGGTTTATTTAACCGAAAAGCTGTACCAATCACAGACGACCGGGGATCTGATTGGTTCTTTTCGTTAGTACCACCACACTGAGCTGCAAATCACAAGAGGTGATTTCGATTGGTGCACGTCGCTTAAAACCACTAATAATACACGTTACTCAGGAATGAACGGAAAGTGGTTCTGAGCCTGTTGGATGCTCTTTTGTTGTTTTGACAGGTTTGCACTGACTTGCATGACCAGCCCGAGTTCTTGTTTCATTGTTTTTTTGTTCAAAGTCCAGCCGACTACGCAGAGCCATATCAGGGCTGTAACCGTTTCAAAACATACACAATAGTTCAACTGGAAAAAAATAGAAAAGAAATCTAAGTTCACAGATCAATGCATTTGCGCACATAATCTAAGGAGACGCCCCTGGCGCTGACCACACGCACAGGGGATTTAAAGGACACACCTGAATACAAAACAGCCTGAGTAAACTGGAACAAGATACGATACTACCTGTGGTCGTTGTGTTGTTTGTTTCATTAAATATGTTTTTTAAAACTATGGTCACCATAGAAGTCTCTCACTAATCAACATCTCATTGTCTATCATAACCTCCACACCCCCCCCCCCCCACACCCCCCACGATTTCTTTTTAACTTTGACGGGATGGCTCTCTCTGTCAGCCATTACCACCTGAAGTGGAAGCTGACGTTAAGTATTACTAAACTGAACTGAACAAACTGTAAAGTCTTTCAACCCGTGGAAGTGTGTGGGTGGGCAGTGTAAGACTTTTTTTTTTATTCTGTCTGCCTTATACTTTAAAGTCTCCTATTCAGAGTTTGTGTGTTCACTCCCACTCACCCCAAACACCCTCCCTCCTTCCTCGTTCCCCCACACGACCTTGCTCCAGTTTCCCTAAGAAAAATGAATTGAAAAGGCTGCTGTAACAAAACGTGTATTCTTTTTCTCTGATTTAATCAAGCTCGTTACCACCTTCATGCTGTCTGTATTCGCATGAAACAGAATTAAGAGTTTAAATAATTGAGAGTCTAAACACTCGCTTGAGGTCGGCTTCTCCTCTGAAGACCTTCTGCGGGTATGAGGGCATTAAGGCGTTGAGGTCATGTTAGAGGCCTTGCCTTATTCGTACAATGTTTCTGTTAATCTGTCACCTACCTAGGAAATCCGTAATTATGCCAAGATACTGCTATAAACTGTAATATGATTAAATATGGGGTCATTATGACCAGGGAAAAAAACGAAGTAGAAGAAGAAGTCGTGCTCGTAACACGTAGTAGTAATATGTCTGACTACATCTCTCACTGAGTAATATCTACATGATTTCGCAAAACGTATGGATGAAATCTTTATATTTTTTTCATCACTTCATAAGGTGCTATGGCCTGAATTGATAACTCATTCAAGTCTGAAAACTCTAACATAAGTTGCTATACTGATAAAAAAAAAAAAAGTTAAGGAATGTTCGCTCACAGACACAACTTCGTCCCTAGTCGATTTGAACCATTTTCCATCTTCGATCTATTTGAAAAGGGGGAGGTGGGGAGCAAACACAAACCCAACAAGGAAACAAAGAAAAAACACCCCATATAAAAAAAAAGGGGGGAAAAAAAGAAATACAGAAAGACAGAAAGAAAGAAAGAAAGAGAGAGAAAGAAAGAAAGAAAGAGAGAGAGAAAGAAAGAAAGAAAGAAAAGTAAATACAGAAACAAAGGGGGGGGGGGGGTTGAGAGAAAAAAGAACCAGAGCAAAAAGAATAAAAGCAATAACATACAGTGCACCTTGCCTGACAATATCACCTATCTGTCGCTCGATTTCCACCAACTCTCTCTCTCTTTTAGTGCGTGTCTTCCCACCCACCCTAAAAACATATCCACCCCACCTACCCATTCGCCCACCCATTGCACAGCTCTAATGACTCCAGAAGCCGAGGAATTGAGGCAGCGCCAATGGCGGAGGCGGTAGCGATGGCTCCGACTCTGTCCTTCCTGTTGCTGCTAGCAGATAAGCCAACCATTCAACCAGCCAACCGACAAGCCAGGCGACTTTTGCAGGGCTGTCTTCTGGCACCACAGGGTCCCTGCCCACGTCAGGTAGTCATGGCAACGACGGGAACCTTAGGAGGTGCGAGGCCTGGCGAGGGCTAATGGTCTGCTTGTCACCCAAGTCCGTCTGTGACCCATCCGATTTCCTTGCCCAGAGGAAGACTGCAGGGGGGGGGGGGGGAGGGGAGGGAAGGGAGGGAAGAAGGAAGCAATATGTAACAGAGAGGGGAAGGAAGGCTGTGAGCTGGAGTGTGGTGTGTGTGTGTGGGGGGGGGGGGGGGTATCAAGGCGTTGAGGTCATGAAAGAGGATTGGGTAGGTGTACATTTCAGGTGAAATTAGGTTTATGTGCGCGTGTGTGCATATT
>CM060313.1:74251615-74259115 GCA_030674185.1 Monoplex corrugatus
TTTGTTTGCTTGGGGAGAACTTTGTTTTCGTGACTGTTTGTTTGTTTGTTTGGGGAGAACTTTGTTTTCGTGACTGTTTGTTTGGGGGAACTTTGTTTTCGTGACTGTTTGTTTATTTGGGGAGAACTTTGTTTTCGTGACTGTTTGTTTGTTTGCTTGGGGGGAACTTTGTTTTCGTGACTGCTTGTTTGTTTGGGGGGAACTTTGTTTTCGTGACTGTTTGTTTGTTTGGGGAGAAATTTGTTTTCGTGACTGTTTGTTTGTTTGCTTGCGGGGAACTTTGTTTTCGTGACTGTTTGTTTGTTTGCTTGGGGGAACTTTGTTTTCGTGACTGCTTGTTTGGATGGAACTTTGTTTTTGTGACTGTTTGTTTGTTTGCTTGTTTGGAGGAAACTTTGTTTTTGTGACTGTTTGCTTGTTTGGAGGGAACTTTGTTTTCGTGACTGTTTGTTTGTTTAGAGGAAACTTTGTTTTCGTGACTTTTTGTTTGTTTGTTTGTTTAGAAGAAACTTTGTTTTCGTGCCTTTTTGTTTGTTTAGAGGAAACTTTGTTTTTGTGACTGTTTGTTTGCTTGTTTGGAGGAAACTTTGTTTTCGTGACTGTTTGCTTGTTTGGAGGGAACTTTGTTTTCGTGACTGTGTGTTTGTTTAGAGGAAACTTTGTTTTCGTGACTTTTTGTTTGTTTGTTTAGAGGAAACATTGTTTTCGTGACTGTTTGTTTGCTTGTTTGTAGGAAACTTTGTTTTCGTGACTGTTTGTTTGTTTGGAGGAAACTTTGTTTTCGTGACTGTTTGTTTGTTTGTTTGGAGGAAACTTTGTTTTCGTGACTGTTTGTTTGTTTGTTTGGAGGGAACTTTGTTTTCGTGACTGTTTTTTTGTTTGTTTGGAGGGAACTTTGTTTTCGTGACTGTTTGTTTGCTTGTTTGGAGGAAACTTTGTTTTCGTGACTGTTTTTGTTTGGAGGGAACTTTGTTTTCGTGACTGTTTTTGTTTGGAGGGAACTTTGTTTTCGTGACTGTTTTTGTTTGGAGGAAACTTTGTTTTCGTGACTGTTTTTGTTTGGAGGGAACTTTGTTTTCGTGACTGTTTTTGTTTGGAGGAAACTTTGTTTTCGTGACTGTTTTTGTTTGGAGGGAACTTTGTTTTCGTGACTGTTTTTGTTTGGAGGGAACTTTGTTTTCGTGACTGATCGTTTGTTTGTTTGTTTGGAGGGAACTTTTTACCGTGGCCAAACAGTTTTTGTTCACAAAAAAAAGTCAAAGTGTTTCTCGCACAGGTGGGGTTAAACGTGCCAAAGAGCTCTGCGCAGTCGGAGGTGAGCATGTGACAGATCTTCGTCACGCAATCTTTTCTCTCCACGACTTTCGCGTAGGCCTAGTAGTGGTCCGGTGTTCTGGAAAGCACAATCAATAACAGCTTTTGTCTGTGCCAGTCTAACAATTTACTTTTTCTCCTCTTGCTGAGGAGGAAAATTACAAGCAGGAGAAAAAAAAACAAAGAAAAGAAAACTTCCAGGAAACTGGAAACACATGACAACAGAACAAGAACGCATATCTAACTGACGAAACAAGACAGGCTACAATTTCGGCCAAGTGGCATTTGTCAAGTGTACACAAAACACACACACACACACACACACACACACACACACACACACACACACTCACACACACACACACACACACACACACACACACACACACACACACACACACACACCTCAAACACTGGTTTAAGGACACCAGCAACAGAGTAGCAAACTTCCCTGACGTTACGCTACTGACCTGGAGAAGACGAAACTGCTGCAGCTTCTGATCTTTCATCATCTTTTGGAGATGGTTTGTATATCTATTTCTCTTGCATGAAACATTTCATTTCTGTGAAATTTGCCCCGATTTCACATATTTTGAAGACCAGAACCGGTAATGCATGTTTGTGTGCACGCACTTAAAAAACAGACAAGAACAGCTACCAAAAACAAAACAAAAAACAAAAAAACAAAAACAAACAAAAAACAACAAATTTTACCATATGAATGATACACCAAACTGAACGCGTGATCGGACTTTTCAGAGCATGGGGAAAGACAAGAAAATGGGACAAGTGTGGGTATAACCAAGTTATGAAAACGGGACAAGTGTGGGTAAAACCAAGTTAAGAAAATGGAACATGTGTGGGTATAACCAAGTTAAGAAAATGGAACAAGTGTGGGTATAACCAAGTTAAGAAAATGGAACAAGTGTGGGTATAACCAAGTTAAGAAAATGGAACAAGTGTGGGTATAACCAAGTTAAGAAAATGGAACAAGTGTGGGTATAACCAAGTTAAGAAAATGGGACAAATGTGGGTATAACCAAGTAAGAAAATGGGACATGTGTGGGTATAACCAAGTTAAGGAAATGGAACAAGTGTGGGTATAACCAAGTTAAGAAAATGGAACAAGTGTGGGTATAACCAAGTTAAGAAAATGGGACATGTGTGGGTATAACCAAGTTAAGAAAATGGGACACGTGTGGATATAACCAAGTTACGAAAATGGGACACGTGTGGATATAACCAAGTTAAGAAAATGGAACAAGTGTGGGTATAACCAAGTAAGAAAATGGAACAAGTGTGGGTATAACCAAGTAAGAAAATGGGACATGTGTGGGTATAACCGAGTTAAGAAAACTGGACGAGTGTGGGAAAGAGATTTAATCTCTGCCTTGGTTCCCCGGCCCCACCACCCCAACCTTTTTTTTTCTGTAGAAATTCACCAGACTACGAAGAGCACTCAATGACCGAGGTTTAAGAGGAGACAAATCAAAAATTAAAATTACTAACACAACAACAACACACACAAAATGAAAAAGAAAAAGAACAGATCAGCTAAATCAACGAAAAAGAAAACGATGATCTAATGAAGGATTGGGTTGGATTCATTAGGTTTATGTGTTCATATATTTACTTACATGTTCATTTATTTATGGATTTATTATTTATCTAATCATTTCACTTGTTTTTTTATTCACTCAATCGTTCGTCCATTCATTGTTTCATTATTGATTTCTGTAATATTTCAGTATTTATCTAGTTCTTTCTGTCACAACAGAATTTTTCCAAGTGAAACGCAGGCCGCTCTTACCAAGGAAAGACCGAGGAAGGTCCATGATTTACTAAGTCACACACGAATGAATGAATGAACGGATGAATGAATGAATGAATGAATGAATGAATGAATGAATGAAGCAGCGAATGAATGAAACGACAGGAGGGCACGAAAAAAGACAGTCAAGCCATTCCATCGATCTTTTTCATACAAAAATTCTTCCACAAAAATCAAGATTTTTCAAGGTCACCGTGGCCTAGAAAGAAGTGAAACTTGACAGGCATCGTGGGCAGTGGCAGGCTACTACAACAGCGAAAACAGAATGTAAATATTGTCAGAAACTCCTAGAAAAGAAAGGTGCTATTTACAGACTCCCTCCCCCACCCCCCTCCCCAAAGTGCTGACAAAACTTTTATGGTCCATGTGACTTTGACGTTAGAACTGTTCCTTCCAAACTACTGATTTCGTGCTTTCTCAACTGTCTACAGTTTTGACCAAAGCTGATTAAGATCGACCAAAACAGTGCCGAAAAAATTCCTGTTCACACGTTTTTATCACACACACACACACACACACACACACACACACACACACACACACACACACACACACACACACACACACTCTCTCTCTTTCTCTCTCTCTCTTCTCTGGTCGAAACAAACAAAAATCTTCCTCCCACTTTCTTTAAAGGAAGACTGAATGAGTTTTAGGGGAGCGGGAGGTAAGGAGAGAAACTAAAAGGAGATACATGCTGCATGTCATAAAATCATCGTTAATAAACAAATCCCTTTTTTAAAAAAAGGTTATGTAATGTGTCTGCATAAAGTACCAAATGGAAAATAAATCGATTAAAACGAAAGTCATCATAAAACAATAAAACTAATAAAACGAAAGTGATCGTCAACCACATCTACAGTGACTTTATCGAACACTGACCTAAACAAACTTTTCAGAGATACTCACATCTTCACTCTCATTGCTGGCGCGCCGTTTTCTCTCTGGATGACCTTTGCTCTCCGACATGACCTTGTCGGGGGTCGGGGATTTGCTGGGCGTAATGGCGTTGCGTGGCGACTGCGAGCATGCGCTGTCAAGCACTTCCGTTGTCTGCGTGACGGCGGCCATGTTGAGAGGGGTAGAGGACTGACGGTCTGAGAATGGCAAGGAATCTGAAACACAGAGAAATAAAAACACCATGAATGAAAGATTCAGGTACGTCTCGGGCGGTGTTTATGTATTGTATTCATGTATGTTTTATTTTCTATTTTTTGTATGCTGTGATTATTTATTTATGTGTGTTTTGTTAGATTTTCCTTTTCTTTCTTTGTTTCTTTTCTGTTTGCCCCAGTTCCCGTGTACGATATCCAGAAGTGCAAGAGAGAACAGAATCTATATAGGTCGTCTTCTTTTTCCACCTTTTTGTCCTTTTCATCACAATCATCAATCTGTGGGCTGAAAGATGTTTGTTTGTTTGTCTGTTTGTCTGTCTGTTTGTTTGTTTTTTGATAGAGCTGTGGACTCAAGATCTGATATCGCGACTTCAATCCCAGCCCGCAATATTAAAAACAGGCCTAAATGTTTTCATCAATCCGATGATGTCAGCCTTGCGTTTTATAGATCCTCTCCCCCTCGTTCCATATTTCGAAACCTTGCCAACGCATAGAATTTGTGAAGATACAGGGAGTATGCCAGATACCTGCTGACAAATTCCTTTGGAGCACGAATGGAATTATCCGAGTGCCATGAATCCCTAAGGCATAAACTCCAAAGTCCATGCTCACCATCATCAGCATCGTCATATCATTGCTGATATCATCATATAACATCGATGGTGATCAGTACAAAGACAGCATGTTTCCATCGCGTTAAATGCCACTCATGGGAGGTGTCTGCAACGTACTAAATTCGAGTGTTTGCAGAATGGAGTATCTCAACAGGACTTGAGAAGAAAGCTACACTATTCTGGCAGAAAACCCTCGATGTGTCCAGATCAAGTCTTCATCACCAGGCAGACGTGTTCAAAGCCAGCGACAGAATACGAGACATACACGTGTACTCCTCACTCATTCTCTCTTTAAACATGAGCAGAGAATAAAATCGAAAAACAAAAATACGTGTAGTTTAATTCAGAGTGTTTTACACTGACCTAATTTATTAAAAGCTTTGATCTTTTTGTGGCTGTCCGCTATCATAATCAAAAATCACTGACGGAAGGCCACACATGTGTTTTTATAGCACGCTGGATAAACCGCAATTTCATATTTGAACTGTGCAAACGAGCGTTGATTTACGTATTATTTGCAGAAAGAAGAAACATACAGATACAGTGAGGGGTGGGCTTGACCCCTTCACATCACATCCAGCAACTGCAGAAATCGTAACCCTTTCACCTTCCATCTGATCCATCAGTTACCTAAAACTTAACCCTTTCGCTCCCTCACCCTATCCACCAACAGCAATAATGTAACCCTTTCACTTCACTAGCTTCATTAACCATTTCATACCCTCATCATGTCCACAAGCTTTCACACCCTCATCCAATCCACCAGCTTTTTTTTTTTTCGCAGGAACAAATGGAAGGTAGTGGAAATGCGAAGGAGTAAAGAGGTTAAGTTTTTGCTTTGCTATTATGGCTTATAATGCAGGAAACAGATGAATTTGGTGGCGGGAGCCAGAGGGTTAACCCTTTGACTCCTGCACCCTATCTACCAACTGCAAAAACTTAACCCTTTGATTCTCTCACCCTATCCACCAGCTTCCTGTGGATAGGGTGAGAGAATCAAAGGGTTAAGTTTTTGCTTTGTTAGCAGGTTGACAATGGCGGATGCTGGTGGACAGGGTGCGGGAGTCAAAGGGTTAAGCAGCGTGACAGGCACAGCTATGTAACGAGGGCTGGTAGTACCGAAGACAGAGACACTGTGTAGACGGTATACTGCTACACAGTTTGTTTACTTCGTCTCCGGCAGACGTGCGTGCTGGGGGTGTTTTCGTACTTCCAGAAACCACCGAACACTGACATACTTAAAAGGAGCTGTAACGTGCGCATTTCATGGTTTGCAAGCGCGCCTACTCACAACGGGAATTCATGCACAAGCAGGTTTTCACATAATGTTGACCTGGGAGATCAGAGAAACCTCCACACCTAAAGCACCAGCGATACCTGGGTAGGTTCGAACTCAAACCTTCCGATTTGAAGTCCGACGTCTATCACTCCCGTCACTACATGGGACTTCGATTTTACAGTTACACTTTACAGTTACTTAATGTTTGGATCCTGCTGTGAAACGGGACTTCAATTTCACGGTTACATTTTACAGTTGCTTACTGTCTGAACCCCGTAACTGTTTTAGTACAGATTTTTCTTTTCGACGATTTAATGGTCAACAAAGAGCCATAAAGATATACAAATACTTGACAAACATTGGTCGTCAACTTTGATAGTCTGTGCAGCTTTGTTGCCACACCAAACTTATCTTTGCTCCCTTTCTTTAGTCATTTATAAAATAAGAACGATCGTTAAGGACCTGTCAATTAAAATAAATGTATGTTGTCACAGCCCCAAAAGAAGGAAAGCAAGATTGTCTCTCTTGCAAAGATATGGATAAACAAAAACGAAAAGACAAAAATGAAAACAATATACAATTAACTCAACAGAATATACTGTCTTGTCTAAAAGTACAAAATGAAACAACAGAAACTTTTTGAGAAAGAAAACGTGACAAAATGAATAATAAAAAGGAAAAATAAGAGACTGCTGGTGGCTCCAGTCCAGATGACCTTCGCAGAGCGTTGTGTCAATCTTCAATACAACGGTCTAGTGTTTCCAAAGCAGGTGATACAATTATACATCTACCTACAGGAAATTGATGGATAGGGTGAGGGAGTCAAAGGGTTAAGCTTTTGCTCTGCTAGCATTGCTGACAATGCAGGATGCTGGTGGACATATGCGGGAGTCAAATGGGTTTCACTTGGACGCTTGTATGAAATCTTCATTATCGAGCGTAATTGAGCGTACATTCTGCGTATCCATGTTGTAGGCATGTATCCGTAAAGCCATATAAAAACACTCCGAAGGCCAACCACATCAGCTTTGTCATCAACATCACCAAATGGGAAAAGACATTACAACGGAGTAAGTTGGCGACAGTAATGCATGCACGGAACGATCTCATCTGAGCAGGATATGTCGACAGAATAGCTGCTACCCAGGAGAACAGGGACAGGTGGAGGCAGAGTCCAAGGGCGTAGGATCCCTTACCAAGCAGTTAACAGCATGTCCCTCCAGGGTTGTATACACATGAAGATTCACACCCACGCGATGACAACAGCCAACTCATCCGTCGGATTTATAGGAACAATTCATCACTACCGGTGTTATTGCTACGACTATGTATGTATGTATGTATGTA
>CM060313.1:74261615-74269115 GCA_030674185.1 Monoplex corrugatus
GAGAGAGTGATCACTCACGTGAGAGAGAGAGAGAAAGAGAGAGAGAGAGAGAGAGAGAGAGAGAGAGAAAGAGAGAGAGAGAGTGCGAAGTGGGAAAGGGAGAGAGGTAAGGAACAAAACCGAATCTTTATTTCCGTGGGAAGTGGCTTAAAAGCACATAAATGCTTTTTTACATCCAGCCCTTGACCATGAAAGGTCCACGCTAATACAGGAACACTGTGATGACCATGAAGGGGCCACACAAATACAAGAACATACTAACACCCATAGAGGGTCTACACAAATACAAGAACATACTAACACCCATAGAGGGTCTACACAAATACAAGAACATACTAACACCCATAGAGGGTCTACACAAATACAAGAACATACTAACACCCATAGAGGGTCTACACAAATACAAGAACATACTAACACCCATAGAGGGTCTACACAAATACAAGAACATACTAACACCCATAGAGGGTCTACACAAATACAAGAACATACTAACACCCATAGAGGGTCTACACAAATACAAGAACATACTAACACCCATAGAGGGTCTACACAAATACAAGAACATACTAACACCCATAGAGGGTCTACACAAATACAAGAACATACTAACACCCATAGAGGGTCTACACTAATACTAGAACATACTAACACCCATAGAGGGTCTACACTAATACAAGAACATACTAACACCCATACAGGGTCTACACTAATACTAGAACATACTAACACCCATAGAGGGTCTACACAAATACAAGAACATACTAACACCCATAGAGGGTCTACACTAATACAAGAACATACTAACACCCATAGAGGGTCTACACTAATACTAGAACATACTAACACCCATAGAGGGTCTACACTAATACAAAGCACATTATACAGAATGCCCACGAAGGGTCTACACAAGTACACCATAGCATCCATGGAGGGTCTACACTAACACATAGAGGGTCTACACTAACACATAGAGGGTCTACACAAACACATAGAGGGTCTACACTAACACACAGAGGGTCTACACTAACACACAGAGGGTCTACACTAACACATAGAGGGTCTACACTAACACATAGAGGGTCTACACTAACACATAGAGGGTCTACACTAACACACAGAGGGTCTACACTAACACACAGAGGGTCTTCACTAACACATAGAGGGTTTACACTAACACATAGAGGGTCTACACTAACACATAGAGGGTCTACACTAACACACAGAGGGTCTACACTAACACACAGAGGGTCTACACTAACACATAGAGGGTCTACACTAACACATAGAGGGTCTACACTAACACATAGAGGGTCTACACTAACACATAGAGGGTCTATACTAACACATATGCTCATGGACAATCTACATAAATACAAGGACGCTAATGCCCATACAGAATCTAAACCGATATCGGAAAACACTACGATTCCCATGGACCGTCTACACTAACACAAGATCAAATTAATATGTCCACAGAGGGTTCATACTAATACAAGAACACTGTAAGGCCCTTGGAGGTAAGGGAGAAGTCTACATTAATACATATGAAATAGAATAACATAACTATATCTAATTACGTAAAAATACCTTAAAAAACAAACAAACAAACAAACAAACAACCCACCCACCCACCCACCCCGAAAAAACTTACAATACTCCTTTCTCCGAACCTGATGTACTTCTTCAGTTCCAGCAGTAGCAAGAAAAACGATCGGTTACATAAATGTTAAGATATCTTTTTTAAAAACGACAAAAATCACGAATCTTTCCCCTATTTCTTAACTATTGAGCTGGAAAGTGACTGCCTCTACCATGTATAACAAAACAAAACAAAACAAAACAAACAAAGCTAAAAACACCACATTAGTGATCAGCCCTGTTCCAACACACCAAGACCTTCGGAGATCCCCACCCCACCCTCAGAAATGGAAAAAAAAATCTTTCAACAGATAAACAAAAGAACTAAACAGTTTTCTCTCCCTCAGTTAATAGACGAGCGCAGTTATTATGAATACCTATTATATACATGCAAGTATAGAAAAATCAGACTTTTTGTATACATGCAAGCATAGAGAAATCAGACTTTTTATATACATGCAAGTATAAAGAAATCAGACTTTTTATATACATGCAAGTATAAAGAAATCAGACTTTTTATATACATGCAAGTATAGAGAAATCAGCAAGTTAAAGACGAAAGAAGCCCGTAAGACATGAAACGAGCTACCAAGCCATCCCTCAAGACCGTCGCGGCTGGAGAAGATTGGTTAACGCCTTATGCGCTCCTCCTGAAGCGAGGAGGGAGGACAGTGTGAATAATACAAACATTTTCCCCGACAGGCGAATCAAAACAAGACCACATCATCTTTCACGTTTATTCACTACTGGTTAATACTCGTACAGGCTGAATGTTGACAGTGTCGATCCCCCCCCCCCCCCCCAAAAATGACTCACCTTCCAGTCGCAGTCAACAACTGAAAACACAGTTATAATCAGCGCCCAGGTGACTGTCGCTTCATGATACGGGTGACTATTTCCAGTGTAGAGAGACAACCCAGGGGTACGGGGGTGGGTGGGTGGACAGTTTCAGTTCAGTTCCCAGCCAGACTTTGGGAAGTCAAGAAACGGCTGCTCACATACACGCGTCTTCCACCAGAGAGGGAGAGACTCAATAAACAGTGTTTAAGTCGACAAGCCCTGGCAAAGCCGGTGGACAGAGAGGGTCGGGCTAACAGAAGCCATTAAGGTACGGGGTCTCCCTGCCACAAAGGGGGTCCAGTCTCCCCTTTCCAATCAATGACAAGCGACTTCGTGTTTCACTCGCGTCTCTGCCTCCCTGTTTCTCTCTCGCTCTCTCTCTCTCTCTCTGTCTGTGTCTCTTCCCCCCCCCCTCTCTTTCTCTGCGGTACTTGCACACGTCTTTCACTTCATCTTTGTCTGTCTGTCTCTTTTCCATTCTCTATCTGTGGTACTCGCACCTCTCTCTCTCTCTCTCTCTCTCTCTCTCTCTCTCTCTCTCTCTCTCTCTCCCCACCCACTCTTTCCTAGCAAACTTGTGTTGTGTCAGTGTTTTTACCGAAACAAAATGAAGGCAATTCATTCATTAGTCTGTTCACGCATTCATTCATTCTTCCTTTTTCTTCTCTGTTATCACCTACACACACACACACACACACACACACACACACACACACACACACACACAACACACACACACACACACCAACACACAACACACACACACACACACACATACTCACATCCTGAATCCTACTACCCTCAACACTCCAGCCCCCAACGCCCTCATAAACACGGTCCTCAACGACCACTACCGTGTCTCCCTTAGCTCAGACTCCCAACACACCTCCCCCATGAGGGCGACAGCTGGCTAGTTTTGAACAGAACTGAAGCTTTCAGCTCGTGATGCGGGGGTTACCTTACACACCTCCCGTTTTCCCCTCCCCATTCCTTCCCCTGCCTCCCCTCCCTCCCCCCACCTCTACTCCCTCACACACACACACACACACACACACACACACACACACACATGCGCACACACACACATGCGCGCACACACACACGCACACACACATACACACACACACGTAACACGCCTAGCTCATCACGTACTGCTGTCTCGCTATCTTCTCTAAACTATGTCTATCTCTAAAGGGGGGAAAAAAAGAAAAGGGGGATGGTGATGGGGACGGGGGTGACAGCAGCTAATAATTTCTATCGTTCAAAACGAAAGTATCACTGTCATTGTCTGTTTCTGCTTCTACCACACACACAATCCCTCTATCACTGACACACACACACATGCACGTACGCACCAAATCCCACCTCAACCTGCTCTCTCACTCCCTCTCTCTCTCTCTTTGAAAATCTCCCTCTCCCTCCTTCCCTCCCTCCCTCTCTCTCTCTGTCTCTGTGAATCCCTCTCTCTCTGAATCCCCCCCTCTCTCTCTGAATTCCTTTTCCTCTCCCTGCCTCTTTCTCCTCCCCCCCCCCCCCTCTCTTTCTCTCACACACACACGCCATTTCTATAAGCAAGCACTCTGACCCGCCAGGGGTATGAGCCACCTCATGCTCGATCGATACAAGAGAGGGGACTGATAGTAGTAGCAAGCTATTAGTAGCTCGAGAGAGAGAGAGAGAGAGAGAGAGAGAGAGAGAGAGGTAACGAGATTTTCGTGGGCAGGGAGACAGTAAAAGGAGAAGGGGAAGAGAGATGGGGTAAGAGGGGAGCCAATGAAAAAGCTAAAGGGCGGAGGGGAGGGAGGAAGGGAGGGAGGTGGTGGAAGCAGGTTGTGTCTCGTTAGGTCTTTCCGTCCTCTCTTGCATTATGATTACCCCTTACGGCACAAGCACCCCTCTCAACCCACCGGCACTCAAACAGGTAACGGTTATAAAACGTCCGACCTGCCTGCCTGCCATCTCTCCTACATCCCCCCCCCCCCGTCCTCCTCCGAAAACATCCGTTTTTTTTCTTTCTGAGGATAACCCTCCAGTAAACAGAGAGAGAGAGGGAGGGAGGGAGGGGGAAAGGGGGGGAGAGAGAGAGAGAGAGAGAGAGAGAGAGAGAGAGAGAGAGAGATCGAGAGAGATCGAGAGACAGAGAGACAGAGAAAGAGTTGTATGTTGCAGAGAATGTCTACGATTGCCTGTATCTGAGAAAACAGTACAATTCGTTAAAACCGTTTTGTAGAGTTTAAAAGTCCTACCACTGTTTGAAGTATACGAGGACTAGCTATAAGAACGTTGCTCAAAGTAGCTTAAATTTTTTTAGTCGCATTGTCAGATACCGATGCTTTTGTCGCATTCTCTGAATGCTGTCTTGTACAATTCGTAGCTACACATACAATTTACATTACTCACTGACAATGACAACCCTCTCTTCTGTTTTTTGTCCAGCCGCTTCTACCGGGAAGTTGTTGCTGGGAGATGAAGCTTGCGATCTGCGGCAATACAGGGAGGCCGGGCTGGAGAGGCGTCATACTTAGGGCGCGGAGCGTGTCTCAGACAACGTCAATCCATCAACGGCTCTGTCTTCCTCTGGTTGGTTGTGAAGCGTCAGCAGGTCTACTAGTACTCAGTGTCATCATCATCATCATCAGATGCCCTGCCACATGGCGTTGGCGACCATGGACTTCCAACCATCTCTATCTCTCGTTGCCCCCAGCATCTCCCCCACCCTCCTCATCCCCAGCCACTCCGCAAGTCCGTCCAGCATTCTCTCCCTGGGTCTACCCGGTGCTCTCTTTCCCTCCAGATTTCCCGTTGTGACCAGGTGCTCCAAATCCCCCTTCCTCATAATATGGCCTATGAATGTTGCCTGTCTTTTCATAACCTTCCTTATGAGTGATCTACATGTGTCTGCCTCCATCAAGACTGTCTCGTTTGTTTTCCATGGAACTCTCAACATTCTTCTGAGAAACCACATCTCGGCTGCCTCAATCTTGCTCTGGCTTTGCTTGCTGACTGTCCACGCCTCGCATCCGTACAACAGTATTGGTTCTATATAACATTCAAGGACTCTCTTTCTGATGTTAATTGATAGGCATTTGTTGGTAAGAATGCTTGTCATCTTCTAGAATGCTGTTTTGGCTTGGCCGATTCTGCCAGCTATAGTAGTGTAATTGGCTCAAAAGGAATAGTACCTAGGTAAATACTAGTCTCTTTGGTTGGCTTGCAGGGCTGACTGGCTTTCCTGTCAAGTGAATTAACGATGGCGATGACCAAATGTGAAATCATTAAACTGCCGATCTTTGTCTCAGCTTTCACCATCGTGTGCCCTGCCGCGTGGCGTTGGCGATCATGGCCCTCCATACGAATCTATCCTCTGTCACTGCAAGTACATACCCCAACCCTCTCTGTCCTCAGCCACCCTGCAAGTCCGTCCAATATTTTCTCCCTAGGTCTACCTGGTGTTCTCTTTCCATCCAGCTTTCCTGTTGTCACCAGACGCTCTAATTTCTCTTTCCTCATAAAATGTCCTATTAATTACAATCAATCTGTGCCTTGCGGCCCTTACTCGGATTCTTACGGCAGATAAATATATTGAGCCCCTCCCTCTCTCTCTCTCTCGCTCTCTCTCTCACTCACACACACACACACACACACACACACACACACACACACACATACAAAGGTGGAATCAAAGCTATGGGTTTAAAAGTCATAAAATCAATGTACGAAAATGCCACACTGCCTACAAGAACAGCAGTTGGTCTTTCCATAATGATACCGCAATAGTTGAAGCCCAATATTATTTAACAAAACTACTAGATCTAACAATTTACTAAATTACTGAAAAGACAATGATTCACCACAAAAAAAAGTGAAACAAAAGTAACAAACTATGCCCATGACCCGGTGATATTTTCAACCGCTAATACAAGGAATAACGACTGGAAAGAAATTAATCTGGAAAAGAAAGAGTAATCTTTACTAAAACAAAACAAGAACGAAAAAAAAACAACCCTCTTCTCCACTAAACCATAACCCTCTTTCTCCTCAACATTAACCCCTCCAGCATAACAAACTTGTGATCCTTCTGGTTTCTGTTGTTTGTCAGCGGACAGTGAGATCGATTCGCATTCCTTCTCTCTCTCCCACATGTGTGTGTGTGTGTGTGTGTGTGTGTGTGAGAGAGAGAGAGAGAGGACGAGAGAGAGAGTGAGACAGAGACAGAGACAGAGCACAGAGAGAGACAGAGAGAGAATTAATATTACCGATATTCTTAAGTGTGCACTATTTTCATATCTTTATACCAGTATATACATTTCACATGTAAGTAATACTGACCCTCTACACGTTTTAGTGTAGATACTGTGGGCAAAGGCTGGACGTTAAAAAGCACTATAAACAAAGACAAAAAACAACAAACAAATCCCCCCCCCCCCCTCAAAAAAAAAATCTGCGTGTGCTACTTCCTTCTAAAATAAAAAAACCCCTCTCTCTCTCTCTCTCTTTCTCTCTCTCTCTCTCACTCTCGCCACTTTCTGTACAGACTAATAAAACTAAGATCAATTGCTATATCATAAAACAAATCCCCAAAACTATGTGTAAATGCACGCTGTGACTGCCAAAACTATGTGTAAATGCACGCTGTGACTGCCAAAACTATGTGTAAATGCACGCTGTGACTGCCAAAACTATGTGTAAATGCACGCTGTGACTGCCACAACTGTGTAAATGCACGCCGTGACTGCCAAAACTATGTGTAAATGCACGCTGTGACTGCCAAAACTATGTGTAAATGCACGCTGTGACTGCCACTACTGTGTAAATGCACGCTGTGACTGCCAAAACTATGTGTAAATGCACGCTGTGACTGCCAAAAACTATGTGTAAATGCACGCCATGACTGCCAAAACTATGTGTAAATGCACGCTGTGACTGCCAAAACTGTGTAAATGCACGCTGACTGCCACAACTGTGTAAATGCACGCTGTGACTGCAAAAAACTATGTGTAAATGCACGCTGTGACTGCA
>CM060313.1:74276615-74291615 GCA_030674185.1 Monoplex corrugatus
TGTGTGTGTGTGAGTGGAGTGAGTGTGTGCGTGTGTGTGTGCGTGCGTGCATGTGCATGTGCGCGCGTGTGTGTGTATGTGTATTTGTGTGTGCGTGTGTGTGTGTGTGCGTATGTGCATGTGCGCGTATGTGCGTGTGTGTGTGTGTGTGTGTGTGTGTGTGAAAAAGACGATAGTCGTTGCGGAGAGAACAGACGGCAGAACGACTTTTCTATTCAAAGGGAAAAGGAATGAAACCCATTTTCAAAGTAGCCAACTTTCAAACCAAACAGTATCGAAAAGGAAATAAAGCAGCATTAAGATGTACAGAGGACGACAAGTCAGTTCCATGCCACAAAGAACAGTCACAGAGAGTGCTACAGACAGTCATGCTTAGACAATAGCAGCCAGCAAATCATCGCGGTGTCATACCAGAAATACCTCCTAGCCATTTCTACCCCCTCCCACTCCTTCAAATGATTTCTATCGCCACGAAACATTCACAATATCAATACTTAGGCATGCATGAAATCCACGAGAAGGGGCTTAGATACAACATCCGAAGAGAACAGGATAACATCATCCGAACTGCCCATCACTGCACACCACAAGGAAGACATAAAACAGGAAGACCCAAAACACACTGCAACGAAAAATACCAGGAGACTCTTAAGATTTTGAAAAAATACCTGGGGATCACCACACACAGGTTGAGCCAGAACAGACAGAAGCGGAGAATCTTCGTTGCTGCCTACGATGGCAATGGTTTAATAGGCATTAAGTACAGGGGAGAGCGGAATATGTCTGTCAAGATGAATAATGCACATGTGCAGTGTTGTATTTAAAATCCAAAACAAGTGTGACTGCCCGTGTTCAAGTAAAACATGAACCGAAAAAAAAAACCACGAACAAAGAATAAGAACGCGTATTTAATACAACCAGACAAGACAGGCGCAAATTTTCGGCAAACTGGCCTTTGTCAAGCGTAAGATCACAAACAAACAAACACCAGATACAAAAATTAGGAGAAAAAGACTGAAACTTCCCTACTGCTCCGTCCAGTGTGAGAAAAGGAATGTTACATTTGACTCAGAAATATGCAAAATGTCAAACTGTCAAACGCAAGTCAAAGTCATGAATAAGTAGACAATGAAATATCATCATCATCATGACGATCATTTTCAACAACAGCAACAACAACAGCAACAACAAAAACAACACAGACATATGAAAACAAGTTGTTGGACAGAACATACACCCATAGTGAAGGGCAACAAATCTGTTGGGATTAACACCAAGTTGGATCTGCCACTGAAAGATGTCGATCACCGTTTCACAGTCTCTCCTAATGGTTGTTTCGCATGTCGGAAAACTACCCTGAACCGACAACGAAAGTTTGGAGAACAAATTATGCCAGGGTCAGACTTGGTTGGAGTTCACACCTTTGTGGCACTAACACACGAAATACACGGGAAGAGAAAAGAGAGAGAGAGAGAGAGAGGGGGGGGGGGGGCGAAAAAGACCTGGCCTGACCTCGCCTGGGGGGAAAACTCTGCTCGTGTCACAACGGCCATAGCCGACGACGTCGACAACAGTGGCAGCAAGCGGGTCCGGTGTTAAGGCAGAGATGGGAGCGGTCTGGCACCACTTGTGAGCACGATCGATAATCCCTCAGCTTGGGCGACTGCTTGCTCGGCAGAGGTTACCGTTCTTTTGTTTTCACCTTTTTATGGAGCCCCCCAGGCCTCGCTGGCGTAGAGGTAGAGCGCTTCCCCCTTTCTATCGGAGCTGGCCGGGTTCAAACCTGTCTCACGACACGTTGAGTGTGCGGGTGTCATGTCCACCCAACTCATAACTGGCACATGACAATGTGCAGGATATTTGTTACTGTTATTGTTTAAAGCTCAGCCGACTGTGTAGAGCCATATTAGGGCTATAACCGCATCAAAACATACAAAACTTCAACAGGAAAAAAAAGAAGAAAATTTAGTACACATGTCTATGCATTCGCACACATAATCTACACACGCAGGTGAATGGACCAGCACGGCAGAAAACGATAGGAAGAAAAGACAGAAAGCAAAGGAATAAGGCAGAAACAAAGAGAGTGACATAAAAGAGGACATTTCTAGCACAGAATTTCCAGAAGGTGGGGATACTATTTGTATTGAAAAAAAAAACCGGCATCCCCTCGGGGGGCTGTGCAGGGTTGAAGAAGATAAATCAACGAGGGACAGGATCAGTGAGATATACGATCAACATCTAAGCTGACTCGAGATTACTTGAGTTAAAATTTGGAGTTAAATTTGTTCAAGAGGGTTTCATCGCACTCAGACAATTCCATATGCGCTTCATCGAAATCTGCCAGCAATCATCTCGAGACTCCCTGAGCCTGCGCAAAACCCTCAGCACTGGAAAGATTACCGAAATATCTCTCAATCTACCATCTCACTCCCTGGCGGTCCTACAGCTATCGGACAACCTTAACGTCTAAAGTTGTGTCCATTCTCTTTGCGGTCATTCCTGTTGTTATTGCTGTTGTTCTCGAGATTGTTATCGGTCGCAAAATACTGGTATGTAGTCAGTTTATTTTTTAATAGAATTACTTTATTTTAGCATTCCGATTTTTAATGCGTGCCATCATCATCATCATGCCGCATGGCGTTGGCGATATTGTCCCTTGTTGTTGCAAGTACATCTCCCACCCTCTCTGTCCTCAGCCACCCTGCAAGTCCGTCCATTATTTTTTCCCTGGGTTTACTTGGTGTTCTTTCCTTCCAGCTTTCCTGTTGTGACCAGGTGCTCTTATTTCGCTTTCCTCATAAAATGGCCTACAAATGTTGCTTGTCTTTTCCTCATTTTCTTTTTTATTAAATGATCTTCTTGTGTCTGATTGGTTTCTCTGTTTGCACGCTGTTTTTACATGGTATGTCTGCTGCACATTTACATACTCCATCTTCGGTGGGCGTGCATACTGTGTGTGTTTTCATGAGTCCATCAGCCATCAGACACTGATATGACTTACGGGATCTTTAACATGCACACTTGATAACGCACAAAGGGGGTTTAGGCACTGACGGGTCTGCACACATGCTGACCTGGGAGATGGGAAATATCTCCAGCCATTACCCACCAGGTGGGACATACCCGGGCAACATCGAACCCGATCAGACCTTCTGACTGAAATCTGACGTCCTACCCACTTGACTATCACTCCCATCTGGGAAAGGAAAGATATGGTATATGAGGAAGCAGAAGAACAAGAAAACCAATGTAAGCGCGCATCCAACACAACAAGACAAAACAAGCGCAAATTTTCGGCCAACCGGCTTTTGTCAAGCGCGAACGCACGGTCACAAACAGACCACAAACACCAAACAATGGATAATAAAAACAGGACTAAAAACTTCCCTGTCCAGTGGGTAAGAAGGGGACCAAATTACATTGGTTTTCTTGTTCTTCTGGTTCCTGTTTGCTTGGGCGCGGGCAGTCACACTTGTTTTGGATCTTATATGAGGAAGGTTTAATATTAATGACTATCGCATCTATAGCTACAGCTACTACTACTTCTGCTTCTTCTACAGCTGCTGGTACTACTTGTACTGGTAGGCTCTCCCGTCGAACCGACGAATGAGTAAGCATACTGGTCCTTTATCGTCTGGGATTTCATTCTTCTTATTATTGTTGCTTAAAACCCAGCCGACTGCGTACAGCCATATCAGGGCTATAACTATTTCAATGCACATACAGTACTTCAACAGAAAAAAAGAAGGAAAAGAAAATTAAGTAAACATATCAACGCATTCGGGTACATAATCTAAAGACATGACCCTGGCACTGACCACTCCGTCCAATTTATCACACAGGGGATTTAAAAAACATACCTGAATACAAATTTAAACATAACTAAGGACACTAAAACATCTAAGAACGGGCCTAAATTATCTACAACTGCTTCTGCATGTCTCACTTTCCTACAGCCAAAAATGCACTTAATACATGTGCCCAATTATCAATCCAGAGAGAATAGCACTTAAGACTTTATCGAATACCTACTAGTGAATGGACCAGCAAGGCAGAAAATGATAGGAAGAAATGACAGAAAGCAAAAGTACAAGGTAGAAACAAAGAGAGGGACAAAAAAGAGGACATTTCTAGCACAGATTTTAAAGAAGGCGGGGTTATTATTTATACTGAAAGAGCCTCCAGCATCCCCACGGGGGAAGTCGTCTGGGAATGCGTTGATATGTTTGTAACTTAATTTTCTTTTCCTTCTTTTTTTTTTCTGTTGAAGTACTGTATGTGCATTGAAGTGTTCTGAGTTTACTGTTTTTGTACTTTGTATCTGCTTCATGTGGGATGGAAAACTAATCCAGGAAGCACAGTCATGTTCTTCCAAAGGTACTACATAGGAAGAGGTCCTGCGCAGGGCCTCGGGCTCTGTTACCGCCGATCTCTCTTCTGTTGTATAGTATAGCAGCTGTTCTGCGCCGTTCAAATGTGACTGCGCCCTCCGGGAAATGCTGTCGCCAGCAGGCAATATCTTCCGTGTTGGAGGTGTTGATGCCACAGCTGATGAGGTCGGAGTTCAGACTATTCCCGTACTGGACGAGGCGGCAGGAAGTTTTTAGTCCCGTTTTTTATTATCCATTGTTTGGTGTCTGTGATCTGTCTGTGACCGTGCGTTCGCGCTTGACAAAGGCTAGTTGGCCGAAAATTTGCGCTTGTTTTGTTTTGTCTTGTTGGATACGCGCTTATATTGGTTTTCTTGTTCTTCTGGTTTGTTATTCCCGTACTGTTATAGTGGTCACGGTGTCCATGCTTCAACTCTCCATACAAAAGAGTCCGGGGATGCGATCGACTTCCATACGGACAACACGTCCTGTGCAAGAGGAGCTGGCACCCGAAGAGTAAGAACTCTATGCTTGGCATGTTTTACTTCTTCCCAAATTGAAGGCTGGGCGCTCGATCTTGCCCAGTGATGCTGTAAATCTCGTGTAGACATTTTTGGTAGAACAGTTTCACCTATTGTGCCGTAGGTAGGTAGTCCACGTCACTAGCAGTACAGAAGGGCGCTAAAGACTACTGCAGTGTATACAGCCATCCTCTTATCAAACACGATACCATGAGCATATCATAAACTCTTGGTCAACTCTCAAAAAGTAGGGCAAGCCTAGGAGATGCGCAGCGCCATATCAGCACCAGGGGATCCACTGTTGTTCACTATACTGTTCACTATACACTAAAAAAAAGCAGCAGAATTCGTTCAGTCTTGATCTTCTGGTTCTTGATGACGACGGAAGAGATGAATGTACTACTGGATGTCCCTTTGCCAGTACGCAGTCATCTGGAAGATATATTCCCAAAGGACGGCTTTTGAGCACTTTGGTTTAGGCTTGGGAGTCTCCACAGGCTGAATAGTTTTTACATCTAAACAGAACTTAATTCACATAGCCCTACCAAAGTCTCCACATGTGTCAATCAGCATTGTCGCAGATGATGGAGAAGAGTGTGGACGCTACACCGCATCCCTGGTTCACTCCATTAGACTCTACATCTACCGCTGCAAGGCCTGCTACCACTACTGCTGTTACTGTATATAAATTACAACATGGAATATTAATACAACGCTATATACAGAGACAGAGAGACAGACAGACAGAGACAGACAGACAGACAGAGACAGAGAAAGAGACAGAGATCTCCGCTTTCTACGCAAACTGACGGTTCATTGAAGAGAGAGAGAGAGAGAGAGAGAGAGAGAGAGAGAGAGAGAGAGAGAGAGAGAAAGAGAGAAAGAGAGACAGACAGACACAGACAGACAGAGCGAGAGACAGAGAGATGGGAGGTAACCAGGAGATGAAGATGGGCAGATATCATAAAGTTGAAGCACAGAAACATTAAAACAGGTTGTAACCCACCCTCCCCCTCTCTCTCTCCCTCTCTTCCTCCGAGTCTCCCCATCTCTATGCCTCACGCACACACACACGCACACATAATATACACACGAAGTGACAAAGGAAGACGCTGTAACTGAACAAAGACGCCAACAGAAATAGATCGTTCTGAACCCAATCCGATCTACGCGATGTCTCAAGAGGCCGCGTATCACCGCCAGTAACGGCAATTACCACCAATTAATAGTTAAACAACCTGCAATGACTGCGCTGCAGCTTCGCCATGGATTCAGTGGTTCATTTTTATCACGCCTTTAACGAGCGTTTGACGACAACGATACCTGAAATACCGATTTTCTATAGGTGATACGTTCTGCACAGGAATAGCTGAAATACCTATTTCTGAAAGTCTGGCAGGGTAGGGGGGTGTCTATGACGTATTGTGCATTTGGAGCTGTACACGTTTTGCACAGGACTGACCGAAATACAGATTTTTTTTAAGAAACAAGCTCGGGATGGATGGGTTAGTGGGAATACGTTTTGCTTAGGAATAACTGAACTATTGTTTTCTGAAGATTCTGGCAATTCTGGCAGGGTAGGGACGGGTAGGATGTACAGTGTTTTTAGAGCTGTATACATTTTGCACGGGACTTCCTCAGTGAAACACACACACACACACACACACACACACACACACACACACACACACACACACACACACACACACACACACACACACATACACACACACACAGAGGGAGTGTGTGTGTGTGTGTGTATGTGTGTGTGTGCGCGCGCGTGTGTGCGTGCATTCGTGTGCGCGTGTGTGCGTGCATTCGTGTGCGCGAGCGCTTGCTTGCTTTACTGTGCACTTATTTTATTCCTGCATAACTAAGCGACTTCCAACAGCAGATCACTTGATACACCGTTCACACAAGACCATGTATAACATGTATTGAGACACCGAACAGTAAGCTAAAATTCTCAAACAGTATGTTTTGACAAATATCAACTGATTTAGCTGTTTCCTCCTACCTGTATCACCATCAAACCCCATTCTTCAAATCCCTGAAGATACACAGCACATTCAAGGGCATACAACTGTACTTTTTGCATTCCCACCACTACCACCCCGCTCCCCTCTTTCCCGCCACCACACAAGTACACAATATACATATGAGCAGCTGTACTGCCCTACTCTCCCACCACACACATACATAATGTATAAATGATCAGCTGTGCTTAAATTTAAACAGCCTACCCCATTCTCCCACCCTCTCCAACCACACAAATACAAAACGTATGTATAACATATGTATAACTGAGCAGTTGCACTTAAATCAATACAGCCTACCACATTCTCTCACCCTCTCCCACCACACAAATACAATACATACAAGTGAGCAGTTGTACTTAAATCAATACAGCTTACCCCATCCTCCTACCCTCTCCCATCACACAAATACAACACGTACAAGTGAACAGTTGTACTTAAATCAATACAGCCTACCCCATTCTCTCACTTCTCCCCAAACGAATACACATCATATAAATAAGCATTTGTGCCTAAATTAATACAGTCTACGTACATTCTCTACCATACAAATACAAAAGTGTAACTGAGCAGTTGTACTTAAATCAATACAACCTACCCCATTCTCCCCCCTCCACCCCTCCTCCTCTCCTCTCTCTCTCTCTCTCGGATGGTGAAAATTAGATTTCGCAGTACCAACTATTAATATAGGTGTTTAATTACTGTCAGCACAGACATCTGACATCTACTTCTTGTTGCTCTTTCTCTCTTTTCCATAGGCACACACACACACACTGTTGTGAATTCACCTGCCAGTCTGTCTGTTAGTCTGTCTGCCTGCTTTTCTCCTTCTCTGTCTCCCTGTCTACCATTACTATTCATATTCCAACTTTTTATTATTTTGATATTCTCATGAACATTTCTATATTCTTTATTAACACTACAGTGTACTTGTATTAGTGAAGACTATTCGTGAAAGAGCATTAAAGTGTTTAGCCACTACCTGGAAAATAAAGTATTGTGCTCTCTCTCTCTCTCTCTCTCTCTCTCTCTCTCTCTCTCTCTTACTCCCTCCCTCCCTATGTTGATAGTTTAGCTGGGGTGTGCTACATTGTACTGACTATTTTACTGCCCTTCTCTGTTTCTGGTCCGCTCTTCTGGAACAAACTTCCTCTCTCAGTCCGTCAGCAACCTACTTTTGTCTCCTTCAAGTCCGCTCTCAAAACTCACCTTTTCTCCTCTGCATAAAATCCTGATCTCACTCAATCCCCTCTGCAGCCTGTCTCCACTCGGAGGGGAATCACATTGCAATATATAATTGTATATAATATGCTCTCTATAATTTTCCATTGTTTTTATTCTTTCTCCCCATTTATAGCCGTGTGTGTGTGGTGTGTGTGTGTGTGTGTGTGGTGTGTGTGCGTGGGTGCGTGTGTGTGCGTGCGTGCGTGTGTGTGCGTGCGTGCGTGTGTGTGTGTTTCAGCGCTTAGATTTGATTTTATCAAGATTTTGCGCTATATAAATATTGTAATTATTATTATTATTATATAATTGTTGTTGTGGTGGTTTCGGTATAGAAATTACATACAAATAAACCTCTGGGATAGTTATCTCCATCGCAATAACACCTGAGGTGGACTCTGGTTGCCATGACGAAAATCTGAATCAAATACAAGTTAGATCAAATCTCTCTCTCTCCCTCTCTCTCTCTCTCTCTCTAGCTCTTTTCCCGCTATGTCTAAAATTATAAAACCATCCTTCTCTCTGTGTCTCCATCTCTCCCCCTCTTCTCCCCCTCTACCTAAAAACACTGAATCATTCACACTCCTTTATGCTTCAAAACAATGAACTATTCGTGTTCTCTCTCTCTCTCTCCTCTCTCTCTCTCTTTCCCTCCCTCCCAAACTTGCCCCCCCCCCCCCCCCCCCCCGACTCATGTCTTCCCTAATACGGCGCTTTCCTTATAAAACCAGGAGAGTTTCTTTTTTCGCAGCAATCCTCGACATTGAAACCCGACACGGTACACTCATCGTGGGTGTGTCTCCATCGGAATCGCTGCAGCCTCCGCTGATGGGTGTAATGTAAAAACCACGACGGCGCCGACGTCAGGCTGGAACCGTTTCCATGCTCAATGGTCGTAATGGGCGAAAAGGAACCTGGCTCGGAGGCTGACATCAGTCCTGGAAGCAGCAGGTTTCATGGAATCGCAGAGAACCAGAACCAAGAGTGTGAGAAAGAGAACTAGAGCAAAAAGATGATACCAAGAACTGTAAGAGTTTACCGTTTTGCTGAGAAAGTTCTATCGATTTGTTATTAAAACTCGGTTGAAATTGTTGTCCCTTTTTATTTTATTTTATTTTTTTTCTCCTCAGTCTTCGTTTTTTAATTTTTTTTTTTTTTATTATATTTTATAACAGAGGAGTTTGAGTAATGAGGACCCAGGCACGTACGTGTCTGTCTCCGTCTCTTTGTCTCATCTTTCTTGCTAGTTTATTTCTTTTTAAACTTTGATTCATTATATGTCTGTCTCCATCTGTTTGTCTTTTTCTTCTTTATTCCAGTTTATTTCTTTTTAAACTTTGATTCATTACATGTCTGTCTCCTTCTCTCTGTCTTTCTTTCTTGCCAGTTTATTTTTTTTAACTTTGATTCATTATATGTCTGTCTCCGTCTCTTTGTCTTCACTTCTTTCTACTACTTGTGTGTGTGTGTGTGTGTGTGTGTGGTGTGTGTGTTGTGTGTGTGTTGTTGTGTGTGTGTGTGTGTGTGTGTGTGGTGTGTGTGTGTGTGTGTGGTGTGTGTGTGTGTGTGTGTGTGTGTGTGTGTGTTGTGTTTGTTTTACATTTTGATTCATTATATCGCTTTGCTTTACTTTTCGATGCAGGGTTAATCGGTCTCTGTCATTCTTTCTTACCCGTTTCATTTTTTACACTTTTTGATTCATTACATTGCCTTACTTTACTTCTCTACCCAGCGTTGGTCTAGTTATACGCTCGTATATCGTTTGGTTTCTTTGATTAATAGTTCGTTTCTTTACAACCCCTTTACTCTCGGTACACTCTTTTTCCTGCTGATCTGATCTGGCAGTCTGTGTCCATTATAATTAGCTTACTTGTTTACCTTGTTGCTTGTGGTAAACAAATTTATGATAACGGTGATGGCAAAGATCTGTTCTTTATCACCGACTCTAACACGCGCGCCCGCAGCGCGCACACACACACAGACACACACAAAGCTCCGCCCGTCTAATATCACTTATAGTGAAAAGACGTTAAATCAAAGAACGAACGAAAGCTCCGCCCGGTGAACATTTAAGGCGGCGGTTACAACTGTACAGATATATAAAGTTACAAGACAAAATGAGTCAATTCCTTCTCACTGTCTTGTCCTCTTTTTTTTTTTCTCCCTATCATCTAGTGCCAGTCTCGTTTCTGTCTACTGATGTATGACAGCAACAAAGTACAGCTTACATCTGTTTTAGCCAATTATTTTGCAACTGAGAAATCACGCTCAGTTTTCGCTCAAAGCTGAGATGATGGGAGCGTAAGTGTTTATGTCTTCCTTGCAGCCGTGTTACCGAGAAATGATGGGAAACCATACACACAGAACTGTTAGAAGCCAGCGTTTTAAGACCGAGAAGAAAACAGAAGGAATTTGTTATTTTGATCTGACTGTATTCCTGTTCTCTTATACATTCCCCCTCCCCCCATTTTTGTCATTTTTTCATAATTCTTGTATTTCTCACCCACGCCACTTATTTCAGCTTTGAAAAACACCCCCAAACCCACTAAAACTGAGATCACCATAAGAACATGGCATGAACAGCCTCAGAATCTGGGACAAGTTCTCACAATGCTATGACGATGTGGATGGAGATGATAGTAATGATCTTACGCAGTTCCATATACAAATACGACAGCTTGACAGGGCTGTACTCTACGCTTTCCCTTCATAATACATCCTGGCATCAACCAGGCCCGAGAGATACAGACACCTGATTTGAGAGCAATACCCTCAACTGCGCATCCGTAAAGTGGAGGAGACTCGACTGTTTGGTCCCAGTCTTCCCAACGAGCATATGGCACGCTCAACGTTTTTTTTTTTTTCCTTTTCTTCCTTCATTCCTTCCAGTTTTAATTGGCACTCTCACTCTGTTACCCCTCCAGATAACAGCTATTTCTCTAACCTGTATGCCGAGCACAAATAGGCTATTATCCCCTCGTGCATCCGCCCTTTTGTTTTCTTTTTGTTACCACCCGACTCTTCTAATGACATCCACAAGCTCTCAGCACATCGATACCTGCCACCAGTCTCACTTATCAAACAACCGACCAAACAAACAATCAATCAAGAACTTAACACAATGCCAGTAAATAGTACCAGGCATATGTAAAAAGTGATCAAGATAATGAAGAGATGGGTGGCTCATTTCCCGACTTCCCTTTCTCCCGAGGAAAGAGATGGTTGTGAAAAACACATACTACGGACAGAGACGAGACAGAATGAGGACAGAGACAACAAGAAGACGGTCAAGGACACAAGGATTGAGAAAAAAAGTTATGACAGAGATTAAGGACAGAGAAAACAAGACAGTCAAGACAGACATTAAGAACAGACAAAGAAGACAGTCATGACAGACATTAAGACCACACAAAGAAGACAGACATTAAGACCACACAAAGAAGACAGTCATGACAGACATTAAGACCACACAAAGAAGACAGCGATGACAGACATTAAGACCACACAAAGAAGACAGTCATGACAGACATTAAGAACAGACAAAGAAATCAGTCAAGACAGAGATTAAGAACAGACAAAGAAAACAGTCATGACAGACATTAAGAACAGACAAAGAAAACAGTCATGACAGACATTAAGAACAGACAAAGAAAACAGTCATGACAGACATTAAGAACAGACAAAGAAAACAGTCATGACAGAGATTAAGAACAGACAAAGAAAACAGTCATGACAGACATTAAGAACAGACAAAGAAAAGTCATGACAGAGATTAAGGACAGCGAAAAGAAAACAGTCAAGACAGACATTAAGAACAGACAAAGAAAACAGTCATGACAGAGATTAAGAACAGACAAAGAAAACAGTCATGACAGAGATTAAGAACAGACAAAGAAAACAGTCATGACAGAGATTAAGAACAGACAAAGAAAACAGTCATGACAGAGATTAAGAACAGGCAAAGAAAACAGTCATGACAGAGATTAAGAACAGGCAAAGAAAACAGTCATGACAGAGATTAAGAACAGGCAAAGAAAACAGTCATGACAGAGATTAAGGACAGCGAAAAGAACAGTCATGACAGAGATTAAGGACAGCGAAAAGAAGACAGTCATGACAGAGATTAAGGACAGCGAAAAGAAAACAGTCATGACAGAAATGAAGGACGGAGAAAACAAAACAGCTAAGCCATTACAATCATCTCCCTTTTCTCAACTCTGTAACGTGCATTGTACAATTTTCCACATACACATTTAAACAAAAAAATCTTTTCGGCGCATATTACGAACATGACCGTAAGGTTTGTCGTTGTGGTTGTTGTTTGTTGTTGATGGTTTACATTGATTTGCAGACGAATTCAAAGCAGTCGTCTGCGTGCTATACCTGTTAGCATAGGTGCGTGTGCGAGTGCGCACGCGCGAGCGAGCGAGCGTACGAGTGCGTGTGAACGACTATTTCACCGGGAAGAACTCAAAGAGCGAGGCAAGCCGAGTAGTGATAAAGTACCTTAATACTCTGCCCACAGATGGGGAGACCCGAGACCAAGCCCTCACACCACTAGACGACTCATCGATTTCTGTCTCTGTCTCCTCCCCTGACACTTCCTCTCCCCCTCGACCCCCTCCCCGTACCCTTTTCACCTCCTGGCAATCTGGACGTGTGGTGTGTGGGAGGGGAGGGGAGAATGGTAGAGAGGTGTGTTAGGGGCGGGAGAGGGTGGCCACCAGGTTACCAACTGGCAACTTAGAACACTTGAAAGGTCACTCGAAACAGAAGGCAAGAGTCCTGACGGGTCCATAAAACTTCCGGACTAACGGCCATATTAGATATCATACGTGACAAAGACCCCGTTCACCAGGCAGTTGGGGTTTACGACACGGGATTATGGCATCTGCCATGTATTATTTCAGATCTCCATCGTATGGCAAACTGTAATAGAGCGCATGTGGCTTCATCCGCGCACTGTGAAGTTGTTCAGAGGAAAAGCTGAAACCGAAACTTGAAATCACAGGAAAATCATTAAGGTGAGGCCTCTACACTAACGTAAAGTGCCACCATCTAATTGTTCGATGGCTCCTTCTGCATGCGTGTCTTTAGTTTCACCCCCTTCTACTATCCCTTGCAGCAGATCTGACGAGTACTGCACAAAACGAAAAGATTTTCACCTGCTTTGGGAACATACAGGACCTTTCATGTGGAGGACTTAAAGACTGGCAGAGCACCAAGGACGTTTGTGGAGGACTTAATGACTGGCAGAGCACCAATAACGTTTATGGAGGGCTTAAAGACTGGCAGAGCATCAATAACGTTTGTGGAGGACTTAAAGACTGGCAGAGCACCAAGGACGTTTGTGGAGGACTTAAAGACTGGCAGAGCACCAAGGACGTTTGTGGAGGACTTAAAGACTGGCAGAGCACCAAGGACGTTTGTGGAGGACTTAAAGACTGGCAGAGCACCAAGGACGTTTGTGGAGGACTTAAAGACTGGCAGAGCACCAAGGACGTTTGTGGAGGACTTAAAGACTGGCAGAGCACAAAAGACGTTTGCGGAGGATTTAAAAGACTGGCAGAGCACCAAGAACATTTGTGGAGGACTTAAAGACTGGCAGAGCACAAAGGACGTGTGGAGAACTTAAAGACTGGCAGAGCACCAAGAACGTTTGTGGAGGACTTAAAGACTGGCACAGCATACTGAGATCATCAAGGACGTTTCCATGTCACCATCCCTCTACAATACTTTCTTTTCTTTTTATCTTCTTCTTTTTTTTCCCCGTCAGCAGCGTCAGCTTCTAAAGTTTACGTTTCGTTTGTGTTCTTTTCCCTTTTCTCCCCTGTTGAAGTATTATGTATGTTTTGAAATGTTTATAACCCTGATGTAGCTCTAAGCGGTCAACTGGGCTTTGCACAGAAATAATAACAATGTTGAAGTATTGTGTATGTTTTTGAAACGGCCATAGGCTTGATATTGCTCTATGCAGTCGGCTGGGCTTTAACCTTTTGACTCCCACAACCTATCCACCAACTGCGAAAAAGTAACCCTTTGACTTACACTTATCCACCAGCTCCCTACAGGAAGCTGGTGGACAGGGTGAAGGAGTCAAAGGGTTAAGTTGCTGCTTTGCTAGCATGGTTGACAATGCAGAGTGCTGGTGTACAGGGTGTGAAAGTCAAAGGGTTAATTAAACAACAATAACAGCAATAGTTTGTGTTATTACAGACTAAACAGTTCATTCTGTCTCGTTCAAGTTCATGGGTCCTTTCTTCCCGTCCTCCCCAATCCCAAAACCTAGCCAACGCAAAAGGGCCTTAGCGCGGGCTCAAGGGGTCCGCCAGATAACTGCAGGCAAGATATGCGGGTGGGTAGGTGGAGTACGTATGGAATTGCCCAGGTGTGAAGACTTCCTCTTGAGTAAACTGCTCAGTTTCTTAAACTCTTCAACAGTGTCCATATTTTCTGCTCAACAAGGTCTGTTTTATTTGCCCGTTGGTAGGTGGAGTACATATGGAATTGCCCAATTGTGAAGACTTCCTCTTGAGTAAACTGCTCAGTTTCTTAAACTCTTCAACAGTGTCCATATTTTCTGCTCAACAAGGTCTGTTTTATTTGCCCGTTGGTAGGTGGAGTACATATGGAATTGCCCAATTGTGAAGACTTCCTCTTGAGTAAACTGCTCAGTTTCTTAAACTCTTCAACAGTGTCCTTGTTTTCTGCTCAACAAGGTCTGTTTTATTTGCTAGGTTCTCTTTTTGTCTGTCTGTACAAATAATCCTGATTTCCTTTTCTTGGGATTGAGGACAAGTCGGTCCATTTATTCGTTTTGAACAGAAACGATCTAGTCAACTGTGTTGA
>CM060313.1:74294115-74296615 GCA_030674185.1 Monoplex corrugatus
GACAGAGACAGAGAGACAGAGAGATAGAGAGACAGAGAGAGAGAGAGGAGAGAGAGAGAGAGAGACAGAGAGAGAGAGAGAGAGAGACACGAGAGAGAGAGAGAGAGAGGAGAGAGAGAGAGAGAGAGAGAGAGAGAGAGAGAAGAGGAGAGAGAGAGAGAGAGCGCTGTACAGCGCTAACACCCAGAAAATTATGTGGAAATCTCTCTGGCCGCTTCGGGGTGAAAAGAGACAATAAAGAAGAACTAGGCAGGAGAAGCAGCCGAGCCCTTAACGGCTTAGCCAGGGCTTTCTCTCCTCCTCCCCACCCCCACCCCACCTTCCTCTCCCTCCCCCCTCCTCCGAGTTGTCATCTCTTTCTACCTGCCAACATCACTACTTACCATCGATTTTTCTTTTTCTCTCTTCCCTGGCCACCCCAGACCTGGGCTCTGAGAGGTGTGGTTCTCATCAAGTTGTGAACCCCAGCCATATTATCCCCTGACCCCATAGTTCTGTTGATTTAAAGACGTTCATTCCTTTATATACTTGTTATTTGACCAAACGGGTGTTGAAACAGTAATATGTGAAGAGTTTAACAAGTTTATAATAAGCATTAGTTCAAACACTAAGACAAGCATACAGCGAACAAGTTGTGTGTGTGTGTGTGTGTGTGTGTGTGTGTGTGTGTGTGTGTGTGTTGTGTGTGTGTGTGTGAGTGTGTGAGTGTATGTGTGTGTGTGTGTGTGTGTGTGTGTGTGTGTGTGTGTGAGGTGTGTGTGTGTGTGTGCGCGCGCGCGCGTGTACTTGTGACAGAGAGACAGAGAGAGACAGAATGATGATGCCGTACACTTCAATAGTGGATCGAGTCGGCGTGACAGAGCCATACTCTATGCTTCTTTTCAAAACATATCCGGCCCGTCAACCAGTCCTGAGAGAAACAGACACCAGCAGTGCTGGTCGGGAACTATGAGCAACAGTCTAAATGACGCATCCGTGAAGTGGACGAAACTCGAGTGTGTGGTCCCAATCTTGCCAACAAATCCACTGCACGACCAACTCTGGGCGATAATGACTATGATAAGACTGATGGAATTCGAACCTTAGATCTCCCAGACGTCAGTCCTACTGGCAGGTACGAACATGTTGTTGTGTTTCAAGCAGAAAAGCTGGTTGTTGGAACATAAATAACGTCTTTGTTTTGTTGTTTGCCGTCAAAGCATTTTTTTCGTCCAACGTGTTTATGTACTGTTTGGTGAATTAATGTGTGTCTGACACTTTGTTTTCATCGAATAAAAGAAAAAGACTTTTCCTGTTTGGCCGATTATTATCTGATAGGACTGTGGTGAAACTTGCCTGTCTTCTTGTCTTATCCAAATAATTTTCCTTTGTCAATTTGTTTCTCGTCCATATCCGAATTTAACCTCTTCAAAACAAGTGCGACTGCCCGCATTCAAGCAAACAGGAACCAGAAAACAACAACAACAACAACAACATGACAATAGAATCAGAACACATATTTAATACAGCCAGACAAGGCAGGCGAAATTTTTTCCGGCCAACTGGCCTTTGTCAAGCGTAAACGTAAGATCCCAAACAAATAAATACTAGACGAAGCAGCAGGGAGTTCGAGTCTTTTTCTCCTAATCTATATATTTGGTGCTTATTCGTTTGTGATTTTACGTTTACGCTTGACAAAGGCCAATTGGCCGAAAATTTCGCCCGACGTGTCTGATCCGCACTGAATTCGCATTCTGATTCTATTTTCGTGTGTGTGGGTTTTTTTTATTTTTTTTATTACCCCCTGGTTCTTCTTCAAAACAAGGGCAAATTTCACATACTTAAAAAATGGCTATAACTAGACACGCCTTCTTCAGGAGAAAATTCCCACCAAGGCAACAATTTTGCGACCACGTGAAAAAGGTCGGCTAAATCGCACTTATCAGAAATTTGGCCGATTAACCAGAGTTGGTCACACCACTGAACTCGACCGGAAAATGGTTTGCGACAACGAAAAGTTGACGTTAATTTTATATAGGATGTCATACTCGTATAAAGTATCATCAGTGATATGAAACTATTGATCATATGTACCATTCTAATTTTATATCCAGCGCTATTCTGTGCGGTCGCCATTATATAAACTTACACAAACGGATCTATAGCAAATTTAAGTCTTAAAAAAAGTTCCGGGGCAGGTGAGGCGCAGGGGAATCAGGGATGTGTAACACCGGTTCTCACCTGTCTTTGCTGTCAGCAGTTGGCTGGTCTTGCGGGTAGGGTACCCCACCCATCCTACCCGTTTGGAGCAGGCTCCCTGATGAGCACACCCAGAGAAAGACGCTTCTGCCTTTGGTCTGATTTCTATCGATTCTGTCCTTGCTTTGTGGTGGTGGAGTCTCTCTCTCTCTCTCTCTCTCTCTCTCTCTCTCTCTCTCTCTCTCTCTCTCTCTCTCCTCTGCGTGTGTGTGTGTGTGTGCGCACGCGTGCATATCTATGTGAGAGAGAGAACGAAAGTGAG
>CM060313.1:74299115-74339115 GCA_030674185.1 Monoplex corrugatus
GTAATTCCACCCTGGCCCAACGGAAAAAAAAAGAAGAAGAAGAAAAACGACGAGAAAGAGAAGAAGCTTCACGACGACGACGAAGAAGAAGATACATAGAAAGGGAGAGGGAGGGAGAGGGAGGGAGGGAGGGGGGAGAGATGCAAAAGGGGGTGGGGGTGGAGGTGGGGGAGGCAGGAAGGGGAGGCCGGAGCAAACAAGAAAGACGGTACAAGGGGGAGACTATTGATCGGCGGTTCCAGCCTCGGTCGACTTTCCCCCTCAGCTTGCCAGAGCTTTTGCTACCTGTTTACCTGTCTCCTCCTCCTCCTCCTCCACCCTTACCTTCCCCACACCCCTTCCCCTTATACCCCCCTCCTCCTCCTTCTATAATCCCCTTCCACTACACCCTCTCTCCTTTCAGCACTTCGTCAGTCTTGGAGTGCCTTCCATGGCAGGCAAGGAAGAGGAAGGAGGAGGGGGGAGGAGTAGAAGAGGAAGATGATGGCAAAACGAGAAGAAAGCGAAGGAGAAGAGGGAGGAGGAGAAGAAGAAAATAAGAAACGAGGAGAGAAAATAGGGAGTGAAGATAAGAAGGGGGGGGGAGGGAGGAGAGGAAACAGAGAAAGAGAAATGAGAAAGATCATCAGAAAGACAATTGAAAGAGAAACGAGGGGACAGGTAAACAAGACGATAATAGAAGAAGAGAAGAAGAAAGAAAGCAGAGAAGAGACAAAGAAGACAAGATGGAGGTAAAAAGAGAAACAAGAAGAAACAGTAGGAGGGTGAGAAGGGGGCTGGGGAGAACAAAAGCAGTTCGAGAATGAGAAAGAAAAAGAAGAAGAAGAAGAAGAGAAGTAGGGAGATGAGAAGAAAAAAGAATTGGATGAGAGGGTAAGAAGACAGGAGAGGAGAAGGAAAAAAAGGTCAAAAAGAAGAACAAGATGGAGAAGAGAGAAGGAGAGAAGAGGGAGAGAACGAGAAGGACACGACAGAGGAGGCGGAAAAGGACAAAGAGAAGATGATTAAGCACAAGGGGAAGAAAAAGAAGGAAAGAGAATAGAGAAGGAAGAAGGAAGAGGGGAAGAAAACAGAAGGAAACAGGAAGGAAACGGAAGAAGGCAAAGAGAAAACAAAAGGAGAAGAAGGCTAACATGGAGGAAAAAGAGAACGACAAGGAGAAAGAAATGAAAGAGGAGGAGAGGATCAAGAAGGATGAGATCGACAAGGAGGAGGAGAACGAGAGAGAGAGAGAGAGAGAGAGAGAGAGAGAGAGAGAGAGAGTGAGAGAGAGAGATGAGTGAGAGAGAGAGAGAGTGAGAGAGAGAGAGAGAGAGGAGAGGAGAGAGATTAGGAGAGAGAGAGAGAGAGGAAGGAGAGGGAGAGGAAAGAGTACATTTTTTTTACAGGAGAAAAACGAGGAGTAGAGGAGAAAAGAAGAGGGGGAAAGGAGAACAAGAAGAAAAGAGATGAAAGAGACAAAGAGAAGAGAAAGAAGAGGGAGACGGAAGAGAAGCAGCAGAAGAGAAGAAGAGGGGAGAAAGGAGATTAACCCTTTGATTCCTGCGCTCTATCCACCAACTGCAAAAAAAAAAAAAAAAAAAAAAAAAAACCTCTCTGACTTCCTCACCGCAGAAGGCTGGTGGATAGGGTGAGGGAATCAAAGGGTTAGGATTTAGCTTTACTTAGAGTGGTCAGCAATGCAGGACGCTGGTGGATAGGGTGAGGGAATCAAAGGGTTAGGATTTAGCTTTAGAGTGGTCAGCAATGCAGGACGCTGGTGGATAGGGTGAGGGAATCAAAGGGTTAGGATTTAGCTTTACTTAGAGTGGTCAGCAATGCAGGACGCTGGTGGATAGGGTGAGGGAATCAAAGGGTTAAGTTTTTCGCTTTACTTAGAGGGGTTGGCAATGCAGGACGCTGGTGGACAGGGTGCGAAAGTCAAAGGCATGGAGAGTCACAGAGGGAGGAATAACAGAAGGCAGCAAAAGGAGGCATAAAGGTGAAGCTTTAAAAACAAACAAACAAAAAAACAGGACAAAAGTAGTGAGGACGCTAGGTTCGCGGCAGCGACGGTTGGCAAAGAGAGCTGTGTAGATGAGTGAGGTCTCTCTGCTGATTGTTTGACTGTGTGGGGAACTGGGAAGGGGGGGAAGGAGGGGTATTATTGTGCTAATTGAAGGTCTGACTTGATTGGAGCTGGAGCGTGTCAGCTTGGGGTGGGTGACGGGGAGGGGAAGGAAGAAGGAGGAGGGGGACTTAGAAAAGGTGGGAGGAGGAGGAGGAGGAGGAGGCCCCTGGATAGGAGAAAAAGGGTTGAGGGATTGTTTGATGAGTGGGTTACCTTCGATCGAAGCTGATGTCACCTTTCTCTCCCCCCCAAGCCAACCGCGCCTCCCTTAGGGGCAAAAACCGGATCACACACAACTAGCCGTTAATTCGTAGTATTATCACAACTCCCTCCTGCCCCCTCCTCCTCCCCCCCCCCTTTTTACCCCCAGTCTCCCCTTTACTAACATTAAAAAGGTTTAATTTATTTCTGCAGATTTTCTACTTTATCTGTGGCAAAATGAGGTTTGTTTCTTTCTTTGTTTGCTTGCTTTGGGTGAGTGAGAGAGAGGTGTGTGTGTGTGTGTGTGTGTGTGTGTGTGTGTGTGTGTGTGTGTGTGTGTGTGTGTGTGTGTGTGTGTGTGTGCGCGTGCGTGCGTGCGTGCGCGCGCGCGTTTTTTTTTGTTTTTTTTTGTTTTTGTTTTATGTATGAATAGCTTTATATTCAACTGAACGAATCCAAAACGAAGCACGATTACTTTGGGCAGGGCGTCAAGAATAATATCTGAATTTATTTTGTAGACCTGTCGATCAGTCGAACGTTTTGTTTGGGCTGGCAGCGGTAGGAGACATATCTTTATGTTACTTTTTTTTCTTCTGGGGGGGAGGGAGGGATGGCACAAAAGTTTAGTTGAACAAACGCACGGCCCTCACCATGGACACGCTTTCTCACATACACAGCTATTCATCCATGCACTCAGGTGAGACCGACAGCTGTAGAAGCAAAACAGACAGTAGTAGGACAAATATGCATAAGTTAAACAGACAGTAGTAGGACTACATATGCATAAGTTAAACAGACAGTAGTAGGACTACATATGCATAAGTTAAACAGACAGTAGTAGGACTACATATGCATAAGTTAAACAGACAGTAGTAGGACTACATGTGCATAAGTTAAACAGACAGTAGTAGGACTACATATACATAAGTTAAACAGACAGTAGTAGGACTACATGTGCATAAGTTAAACAGACAGTAGTAGGACTACATATACATAAGTTAAACAGACAGTAGTAGGACTACATATGCATAAGTTAAACAGACAGTAGTAGGAGACAGAGAACAAAAACAATTTGTATCTTTTGAAAGCCCTGGAATACTGAACATGATGCTTTATATATATATATTTTTTACATCCGACCTCGCACAAGACACAGTCAGAAACAGGAAGAAGAAGAAGAAAAAGAAGAAGAAGAACAACAACAACAACAACAGCAACAACACAACAACAACAAAGAACAAGAAGAGCAACAAGAACAAGAACAACAAGAACAAGCTGAAGGAAGAAGAGGAGGAGGAGGAGAAAAAGAAGAAGAAGAGGGAGAAGGAGGAGACGAGAAGAAGAAGAAATGAAGACGAAGAAAAAGAAGACGAAGAACAAGACAAAGAAGAAGACGAAGAAGACGACGAAGGAGAAGAAGAGGAGGAGGAGGAATGGGAAGAGGAAGAAGGAAGAAGAAAGAGACAAAGAAGGAGGTGGAGGAGGACAAGGAGGAGGAGGAGAAGAAGAAGAAAAAGAAGAAGAAGAAGAAGAAGAAGAAACCAAAGAAGAAGAAGAAGAAGAAGCCAAAGAAGAAGAAGAAGAAGAAGAAGCACAAGAAAAACAGAAAAAGACAGTGTCAATTTTGCTATAACAAACTAACTTCACAGTCGTTAAAAAATGTATCTCATACAGAGGAAGGAGAACGGAAAAAGTATAAAAAAATTCCTAATTTCAAAGTTAGAGTTACTTCTACAAAATAAACACATAGCTCCACTGCATCAGACGAACCTAAGATTGGTTTCAGGAGTCTAAACGCAAACGTGAAGGTGAAAACTAAAGTTAACGCATCGGTGTCAGAAGTACGATCGATACACATTAAATAATGCATGAAGGACGGAAAGATGAACGGTACAAAGTGAGACGAAGGCTCAAGTCTTTTCCCACGCTATGAAGAGTGTGGAATATTCTAGGAGAAGAGGGAGGGAGGGGAGAAACAAACCTCTGGAACAAAAGATGAATAATACATGGATAAAGGAAACTAGAGAGATGGGGTAGGATAAGTGAGACGATGGGGCAGGGTAGGATGGAGGGGCATTAAGCGTACGGGGAAAGGGGTGGGTGAGGGGGTGGGCTACTGAGACTGACAGTGTTCAAAACTTCAGGCGTCTTGTATCAGTCTGTTTCGGTTTGGGTGCCAGGTGTACTGAAGCCCCCGGCTTCCCCCCTTCAACAAAGATGAATACAATTTCAAAACTCTTATCTTTAAAAAGAAAAAGAAAAACATAACACAAGCCACAATCAAAAAGTATATAAAATGAAATAAATCAACACATACACGCGTGTGCATCGAAAAAGTAAACCCGTGTTTCCACTCAAGTTGAGCTTAATGGCTAACATTTACAGTTGCTCTTACACAAACGTATAACTAATCGATCATCTTGGTATTAAAAAACCAACCAAACAACCAACCAACCAACCAGCAAGCAAACAAACAAACAAACAAACAAACAAAAAAACAAAAGAAACATCAACAGCCAAATGTTCCATTCACAACGCATACACCTAACTGATTTATCGAAAATCGAAGGAGTTTTGAAACAATTGTATTACCAAAGACGTTCTCTTCTAATAAGTACATTTCTAAGACAAGCAAGTCTTCTTGTTTTCAATATCTGAAACAAAAAGACATCAAACGGAAATATTTTGAAGAAAAAAGCTTTGCGACGGCGAAAACTCCCTCCCTCTGTGTGTGTGTGTGTGTGTGTGTGTGTGTGTGTGTGTGTGTGTGTGTGTGTGTGTGTGTGTGTGTGTGTGTGTGTGTGTGTGTGTGTGTGTGTGTGTGTGTATGTGTGTGTCTGTGTCTGTGTGTGCGTTTGTGTGTGTGTATAGACTTCAGCTTAATGACGACAAAACAGAAGCTATCCTCATTGGCACCCGTCAGAAACTTTCTCAGCTGCCTCCTCTTTCTCTCCCATTATGTAACACATCAGTCCCAATTTCTGATTCAGCTAAAAACCTTGGTGTCTGCATTGACTCTACCCTCTCCATGAACAACTTTGTTTCTCAAACTGCCAGATCCTGCTACTATCATCTCCATCGTATAAGGCTGATCAGGAAGTATCTCTCTGTCGAAACAACTGCAAAACTCGTTCTCTCCTTCATAATGTCTCGCATTGACTATTGCAATTCACTCCTGTCTGGTCTTCCTGCCTCCACCATTCACATCCTACAGCGCATTCAAAACAATGCTGCACGCCTTGTACTCAAAAAGAAAAAAGCTGACCACATATCTCCTCTCCTGGCACAACTTCACTGGCTCCCTGTATCAAAGCGCATACAGTACAAACTAGACACCATGTGCTACAAAAGCCTCAATAACGCAGCCCCCGATTACCTGTCAAGCCTACTTGAGATCTATCTTCCCTCACGTACCCTCCGCTCTGCCTCCGATCCTCTGACTTTTCGCTTTCCACGCACTAAGCTCAATACCTATGGTCCACGAGCCTTCTCTGTTTCTGGTCCACTCTCCTGGAACAAACTTCCTCTCTCAGTCCGTCAGCAACCTACTTTTGTCTCCTTCAAGTCCGCTCTCAAAACTCACCTTTTCTCCTCCGCATAAAATCCTAACCTCACTCAACCCCCCCCCCCCCCCCCTCTGCAGCCTGTCTCCGCTCGGAGGGAATCACATGGTTATAATATATAATTGTATATGCTATGCTCTCTATAATTTTCCATTGGTTTTATTCTTGCTTTTATTGCTTTTATTCTTTCTCCCCATTTATAGCCATGCGTGTGTGTGTGTGTGTGTGTGTGTGTGTGTGTGTGTGTGTGTGTGTGTGCGTGCGTGCGTGCGTGCGTGCGTGCGTGCGTGCGTGCTTGCGTGTGTGTCTGCTTCAGCGCTTAGATTTGATTTTATCAAGATTTTGCGCTATATAAATATTGTAATTATTATTATTATTTATGTCCCGTGCGAGCGCGCACATACACAAGCCCAAGCGTGCACGAAAACCTATCCATGTTTGCTGTTCCATTATTCAAAGGGTTTCTTGACACATTTTGGTCATATTTTCTTTTTAGGGGCTCCTGCGTGCATACTGGTCCCACTGCCGGTGAACAGGATAATATTATGTTTCTCACATATGATATTTATCACAACATACAGAGAAAGCAGGACAGGCAGATGGATATGAGTTATGCGCGCTCGAGAGCGTGTGTACATTTGTGCATGTGTGTGTATGCACGATAGAGTGCACGTGAGTCAGGTGTGTGTGCGCAAGAGACCGTGGGGGGGGGGGGGAGAAGAGTTGACGGGGACAGGGGAAGGGGAGGGATGAGGGATGGGGGAAGGAGAGGGAGGGGGGCTAATGTAATCCTACACTGACGCCACTAGCACAAGAAATATTTTCAGATAGGCAGTAAGATCACACCCCCATCTTCGAACCCACAACCACCTTTATACGAATTCGACGCCTAACTGTCTGAGCTTCCGAGATCACAGAGAGAGAGGGGGGAGGGAGGGAAAGGGACGGAGGGAGAGAGATGGAGGGTGGGAGGGGAGAGAGGGAGCGAGAGAGAGAGAGAGAGAGAAAGAGAGGGAGAGAATGACGATGACAATGACAATGATAAGAAAGAGTGCAAAAAAGAGAACGAAAGAGAGAAGGATGGCGAGGAAGAGAGGGAGAGATTCCAAGGACTTTGATTTATGACTTAGGCCAAATCACAATGTCAGTAAGGGGTTCGGATGGGAAATGTGAACTAAAACGGGATTTCAGATTATGTTCCAGATCAAAAAAGTCAAATTTTCACTTAAATGGTCTTCTTCACACACACACACACACACAACACACACACACCACACACACACACACACACACACACACACACACAGAGGTGCGCACACACGCACTACCACTCAACAGAAAGAATATTAATACCATAATTATGTTCGACAGCGCGCTCGCGCTCTCTCGCACGCACACACGCACAACACACACACAAGCGCGCGTGCGCACAGACACAGAGGCATCAAAGGATGCATCCATTACTTTTTTTTCTCTCTTAGTATTTCCTCTACTTCCACACCACCACCTGCCTTCCACAACGTGAGAAAACCACGGGGGTAGGGATGGGGGAGGGACCGTTGAATGTCACATGACAACATGTCAATCAAAGGGACCGTCTGAATGTACACACTGACAAACGATGTCAATCAAAGGGACCGTCTGAATGTACACACTGACAAACGATGTCAAAGGGACCGTCTGAATGTACACACTGACAACGATGTCAATCAACTTTCTGATGGTGCTGGGTTATTATTACTATTACCCACACTAACAACCACACTTTCCATTGCTGTTGTTTTGTTGTTGTTGTTGGGCTGATAGAATGTTTCGATACAGCCATGGACTCAAGATCCTATATCTCGAGTTCAATCCTAGCCCGCAACATTAAAAAAAATTGATGATCAATTCGGTCACCCATCTTAATGTTTCCATCATTCTGGTGGTGTCAGCTTGATATTTCAAAGGCATCTTCTCTCCTTCACCCTCCCCATTTCACGATCTTGCCAACGCACAAGGTTTTGGTACGCTGAGGGAGTCTGAGAAATAACCGCCGGCAGATTTGGGTTGAGTACATATGGAACTACCCGAGTGCGATGAAACCCTCTTTAAAACAAAAAAACTCCACACCAAAAACAAAAAAAAAAACTCCCACAAAAAACAAAAAAAAACTCCACACAAAAAAAAACAAAAAACTCCACACAAAAAACACAACAAACTCCACACAAAAACAAAAAAAACTCAACAAAAAACACAAACAAACTCCACACAAAAAAACAAAAAACCACACCAAAAAAACACAACAATCACACCAAAAACAAAAAATCACCAAAAAACACAAACAACTCCCACAAAGAACAAAACTCCACACAAAAAAACAACAATCCACACCAAAAACAACAAACCACCAAAAAAAACACAACAAATCCACACAAAACAACAAACTCCACATCAAAAAAACACAACAAATCACACAAACTACGCTAAGCTCGCGAAAGTACGAATGCAACCAGCTGACTGCACATCCGATCTTACGATTGTGAGTTTCACCATCCTCATGTGCCCTGGTGTTCGCGATCATGGCCCTCTATACGAATCTATCCCCTGTCGATGCAAGTACATCTCCCACCCTCTCTGTCCTCAGCCACCCTGCAAGTCCGTCCAGTATTTTCTTCCTGGGTCTACCTGATGTTCTTTTTCCCTCTAGCTTTCCTGATTTGACCAGGTGTTCTAATTCCCCTTTCCTCAAAATACGTCCTATAAATGTTGCTTGTCTTTTCCTAATCTTTTGTATTAATATTTTCTTGTGTCTGCCTCCTTCAACACTGTATCGTCTGTTTTCTTTGATGTCCATGGAACTCTCTCAACATTCTTTTTAGAAACCACATTTCAGTTGCCTCCATTTTGTTCTGACTTCGTAGGTTGACTGTCCACGCCTCACAACCGTACAACATTATCGGTTCTATATAACATTCACTAACTCTCTTCCTGATGTTAATTGACAGGCATTTAGTGGTGAGAACGCTTTTCAGATTGTGAGCATGGAGGTAAGTTTGCTTTGGGCCTAGAAAAGACAAACTTTGCCCGTGTGCACGCAGAAAGTAAGAGAGCCTTTGCTTACCGATTTCCTCCCTCTAAGAAAGTATTTTACAGACAAGCACACTAAGGACGCTTTAGGATCCGCGCAGCAGTCGTACCTAAGTGCGCAACATGTGTCGATCCCCTTGAAGCATTGTACGTATCCAAATCATTTTCAGCAACTTTCGTGAGAATGGATGTTACAGTTGTTGCTATTGTTGTTTAAAGCCCAGCCGACTGCGTTACTGTTACTGTTATTGTTGTTTAAAGCCCAGCCGACTGCGTAGAGCCATATCAGGACTATAACCGCTTCAAAACATACAAAACTTCAACAGGAAAAAAGAAAAGAAAAAAGAAAATTAAGTACACATATCAATGCAGTCGCACACATAATCTAAGGTCATGCCCCTAGCGTTGACCACTCCGTCCAATTTATCGCACAGGGCTTTTAAAAAAACACACCTGATTACAAATTTAAGCATACCCAAGGACACCAAAACATATACAAAAACGGGCTTTAATTACGTAAAATTGCTTCCACATATCTCATCTCCATAGAGCCAAAAATGCACTTAATACATGTACCGAATTAGCCGACAGCGTAGAGCCATACCACGGCTATAACCAGTTCAAAACATACACAATACTTCAACAGGAAAACCAAAAAAAGGAAAAGAAAATTAGTACACATATCAATACATTTAAACCTGAAATAAAAGGTAACATTGTACAATGCTTCTAACAAATCAATGTAACACGTCGTGCTCTCTGGGCCCTCACTACGACTCCCCAAACTGGCCACACCCATCCGCACACTTGCCTTCGTTGTCTACTCGCAGTGGAAGGCTGCGGAGTCTGTTCAAGATTCATCGCCCACGAACAATTCCATAAGCGCTCCGCCCTAACATCCTCGAGCCTGTGCAGAACTCTATGCTCTGGCAAGGATTTACTCGAAGGAACTGTGTAGTCTTAAGCGTGTTGATTAAAACCATCCAAAAGCAGCTGGCACATTTTGTTCAAAGAGGGGGGGGGGGGGAGGGAGGGGAGAGGGAGACAGAGAGAGAGAGAGAGATACAGATACAGAGACAGAGAAAGAGTGAGGAAGAGAGACAGAGTCAGAGAGGGGAAGAGGGGAGAGAGAGAGAGAGAGATACAGAGACAGAGACATAGAGAAAGACTGAGGAAGAGAGACAGTCAGAGAGAGGTAGAGGGGAGAGAGAGAGAGAGAGAGAGAGAGAGAGAGAGAGAGAGAGAGAGACAGACAGCCAGACAGCCAGACAGACAGACCGAGACCGAGACAGAGACAGAGACACCAAGAGAGAGATGAAACAATATTCCAACAGTACAGACGTTAGCACAAAGACCAGCTGACACACCGGTCGCCGCAGATCTACTGTTATTAAAACAAGAGAAACGTAGCAGTACAAAAGAACTACTAACATTTTAACAAAGACTTGGGAAAAAAAACCACCCTTCATTTTGCAGCAGTACTAATATTCACACATACGTCAACTTATCTGCCAATGACACTGCACTTCTATTAAAACAGAAGATAGGACACTACAAGAGAAGAGCTGACGATGAATACATCAAAGTGTATACGTTATTTACTCGATTGCTTGTGAGCGTGCGTGCGTGCATCTTGTGTGTGTGCGTGCGTGCGTGTGTGTGTGTATGTGTGTGTCTGAATGTGTGTGTAATTGTGAGGGTGTGTATGAGCGTGCGTGCGTGTGTGTGCAAGCATGTGTGTGTGTCCGTGCGTGTGTGTGCAAGCATGTGTGTGTGTGAGTGTGAGAGAGAGATAGAGAGAAGACAGACAGACAGACAGACAGACAGACAGACAGAAGACGACCAAGAAAAATGGACAGAGGCAGACAAGGAGAGGGGCAGCGACTTTGTCTATTGTTATGAAACAATTACACCGAATACAACACTTAATATGGGACCTATTTAAACTAATGACTAAAATAAGTATCGCACACACACACACACACGTTCGCACGCACACACAAACACGTACGCGAACATACACGCACGCACGCACGCACCACACATACTCACTCCCTCACAAAAATGCACACACACACATTCACTCTCTCTCTCTTTCACACACACACACACACACACACACACCCCACACACACACACACACCAGAACGCATGTTTGGAACTCCTTCCGGTCCGTCTGTTCCACCCTCCCACACCCCACCCCCGGTCACCTAAAAGGCACATAACAGACACAGAACCGACTGTAATCAACTGGTCTTGACCGTCACTGTGATATTGCACTATGCCACACCTATGATGGCCACTCTTTGATTTCACTAAACCTACACTGGCCACAACCCAAACTAACTCAGTAACCTTTAAAATAACAGCATCATGCAAATACCCCAGCAAGGAGCTTTCGAAATGTGTCTTCTTAACATGTGACAGGGAGAAAAAGAGAAAAGAGTGTGTGTGTGTGTGTGTGTGTGTGTGTGTGTTGTGTGTGTGTGTGTGTGTGTGTGTGTGCGGCGCGCGCGCGTGCGTGTGCGTGCGAGTGTGCGTGCGTGCGTGTGTGTGTGTGTGTGTGTGTGTGTGGTGTGTGAAGTTTTGAAAAAAAAAAAAAAAAACCGTGGAAGATAATAATACAATTAACGATCAACACCAGCATCATCCATTCTGGTTACCTCTACAAACAAAACTAAACGTAAATTCAAACAAAACTTAAAAAAAACAGAAAAGAAACAAACAAAATAAACAATATTGAAACTTGAGTTAACTAAGCAAAACGTAATGTTACCACCTTAACTAACAGTCACGATTCGGGAATAACCACCCCACCCCCCACCTTACACACACTTCCCTAAAAACAACAAAACAACATACATAGAGGTGGGAAAAAAACAAACGAAAACACCTGTCTTAAAAAGGGGTGTCGACATATAAACAACTCTACAAAAACAAAACACAAAAACTTTACTATACAAAAACAAAACACAAAAACTTTTGAACACAGAAGACCCACCTTTCCACCAAAACTTGTCCCCCAAAGTCCTCCCCTAAAAGAAAGGTGCGGCAGCAAGTCTCGTGTTCAGCAAGCGGCGCGACACATACACACACACGCATACACCGTTATCAGTGCTGGAGTGAAGGTAGGTTAGGTAGGCACAACAGTACTAGTAGTAGTAGTAGTAGTAGCCGCCAGCGGTGGTAAGCAGCAGGCAAAGAAGCAAGGCAGGCTAGGTCCAACCCAGGCAAAAGGAAAGGTACGTGTGACAGCTGGGCAGGTAAAGAGAAAGACAGAGACAGAGAGACATAGAGAGGACAGGCACGAGTGGCACGAGCCCCACACGTTCTCTCTTTACACACACACACACACATACACACACACACACACACACACACACACACACAGACTTTTAGAGTCGGGGAGACAGAGAGACACACGGCACGCTCGTGTGACCTGGCAAGGTTCGTCGACAAGGAAGGAGCGACACAGCACAGCCCGTACCGTCGTCGCCAGCCCACCGAAGCAGCACCGACAAAACTAGAGATGGAGAGGCTGAAGGGGGGGGGGGGGGAGGGAGTGGGGAGAGATGCGGAGATTGAGAGGGAGGGAGGGAGAGGAAGGGACCTCTTGCCCGCTTTTTTTCTTTCTTTCTTTCTTTCTACCTGTCTGAGAGAGAGAGGGTGGATGGCAGCAGCAAGCAGGCGACACAACACAGCCGAACGGGGTGCACGACCGATAGATGACACGTTGAGTGCCCGTGGACTACCGCTCCCGCATACCCCGCCCCCATCTTTCTCCCCCTGCCTTGCCCACCAATGGTCCCATTCCTCTCTCTCTCTCTCTCTCTCGTGTTAATTTATGATAGTGGTGATGGGAAAGCTTTTACGCTCTCTCTTTCTCACTCTCTCTCTCTCTCACTCAGCTCTCACGTACACGTACACACAGAGAGAACGAGAGAGAGAGAGAGAGTGAGAGAGACAGACAGAAGACAGAGACAGAGAGAGAGGAGATTATCGAATTTTCAAAATCGTGTATGTGAAGTAGCAACCGCAAGTTTGAGAAACGACTTTTAGTTCATGCATTAAAGTTGGTAATTTCAGCAGAGTGCCTCTCTCTCTCTCTCTTTCTCTCTCTCTCGTGGTGTGGGGTATATCAGTTTTACGTCCATTTTACTGTCTTTCACCAATCTTCTGTATGTTGATTTATCCTTTGTGCTCTACATGAAACTAATTTGATAGTGTTTCGCACTGGTGTATTCTGCAGACCTTGCTCGGGGCGAGGAGGACTGGATGGAAAAGAAATTGTGTTCTGTTGTCCTTATAAATCGTTTTTATACAGCACTATTCTGCAATTCAATTGAACTCATCGCACATTACACACACACACACACGCACGCACGCACGCACACACGTACACACACGCACGCACGCACGCACACGCACGCGCGCGCGCGCGTGCATTACACACAATCAGGCTTTTTAGTGAAACGCAGAAACTCAAACTGTTAGGCAAGCACATTCTACGACTCGTTGCACAGTCTGCATATTTGGTGCACGTACCTGCTGGATATTTTGATGTTTCCGGAGGCCAGCCACTGACAAGACTTCAGGGTCCTAAATCCAAAACAAGTGCGACTGCCCGCGTTAAATTAAACAGGACCCAGGCAAAAAAACAACAACAACAACCGAAAATAGAATCAGAACGCGTATTTAATACAACCGGACAAGACAGGCGCAAATTTTTGGCCAACTGGTCTTTGTCAAGCGTAAAACGGAAAAAAAGATCACAAAACAACAAATACCAAATACAAAAATTAGGAGAAAAAGACTTAAAACTTCCCTTGTGGCTTCGTCCTGTGGGAGGAAAGGGCTAAAACTGGTATTCTGCATGCCTTGTATACAAACGCGAAGCGCGCTTAGGTACTGGTACTGGCAGGTCTGTCTGCACGCCTGTTGTCCTGAGATCGAAAACATTCTCCACCCAGACCTTAAATCCACGGGTCTATCAAGAGAACTAACCAAGCAGAGGTAGACGTCAAGGCAGATCGAGACCAGGACCTTGCCAATGGCAATCCGTCGTTCATCCACAAGACTCAAGCGCCCGTCGTTCTGTGATCTACGTGAATACAATGTGTATTCTTTTAGTTCTGGTTCCATATTTCTCCTGTTCCCTTTTCTTCAATGCTGAAGTCTCGGTCAGCAACCCCCTACCCCCACTGAGAGGTGCTGGTTTTTTTTTTCCAAGAAAGCCGAGACGGGTGTCCGGGGGAGGGAGGCGGAGGGGGCGAGAGGGCGAGAGGGTTTTCTCTCTCCTTCCCTCTCTGTCTTTTTTTCGCGTGTTTTGTGTGTCCTGCGGATGGCATCAAAAAAAAGACGGACAATTTAAAAGTATTTACTATTGTTCGTTACACACAAACGGAGAGAGAGAGAGAGGGAGAGAGAAAGAGCGTTGCAGCGGATGTGACCGTAAAGCATCAGGTGAAAAACAATTCAACCATCATCTGTCATACACTTGTTATTATTCAGGTCATTGATGTGTTCGTTTTCTTGTATATATATATACTTATCTTCTTGCTTGTGTTCACCGCACTGTAAAGCCAACGGCCAAATAATTAAACCATTTTGTCCAGTTCTGGTTGTGTGTTTGTTTGGTGTGTTTGTGTGTGTGTGTTGTTCTGAGTGTGTGTGTGTGTGTGTGTGTGTGTGTTTTGTGTGTGGGGTGTGTGTGTGTGTGTGTGTGGTGTGTGTGTGGTTGTGTGTGGTGTGGTGAGAGAGAGAGAGAGAGAGAGGAGACAGAGAGACAAGACAGAGGCAGACAGAGAGAGAGGGAGAGAAGAGACAGAGACAGAGACAGAGAGACAGAGACAGAGACAGAGACAGACACAGGCAAAGACAGACAGACAGACACAGGCAAAGACAGACAGACAGACAGACACAGGAAAAGACAGACAGACAGACAGAGGCCGAGTCGACTGGAGCTGTATGGTTGTCATCAATACCACAGTTTAGCACAAAAGGCGGTTAAAGGGTAAAAACTATCGGCTTGCGTGGAGCCCCAGTCTTTCTGTGACTTCTCTTCGTTATCACCCTCATCCGTTTGCTTCCCGTGTCACACACACACACACACAACACAGCACGGCACAGTATACGATCCTCGCTTAATTTTTTTTCCCCCCTTCTACACAATGCTCCTGCATCGACGTCCTATCTTCCTTGCTGTAACGTCCCCATCGTGCTTTTTTAACTGCCTGCACCACACCCATCTATAACCCTCTGCGTCTTGCTTGTGCGTGGAGTGGTTTTTATCTAATTACCCGTCATAGTTCAGAGGTAAGAACCCCACGCTTTACGGAACAGGAGTTCGGAGTTGCTCGTGCCTATGATTCACTACGTTTGGACGATTCCATATGCGCTCCACCCAAATCTGCCAAAAGCGATCTAGCAAGATTCCTTGAGCTTGCCACGCAAAACCCTATGCTCTGAAAAAAAAAGGTCTTGGAATATATAGGCGTGTGGAAGAAGACTCGCAGCACCATACACGATTGCACTCCTTATGCCTGCGCTGAAATCCTATGAGCTGGCAAAGTCTTTAGAATGGGGGAAGCGGACGGGGGTCTAGGGAACACTGGCACCACCTGAAGGATTGGAGTGTGTTAAGATGGGCAGAGATCCAAGTCCATTTTCATGCTGTGGGGTGGGTTTGAACTCGAACAGCAGATCCCGAGTCCACGGCTCTATTAACCCTTTGACTCCCGGATCCTGTCCATTAGCACCCTGCGTTGTCAACCGCGCTAGCAAAGCAAAAACTTGATCCTTGGATTCCTCGCCCTATCCACCGGCTTCCTGCAGGAAACTGGTGGATAAGATGAGGGAGTCAGAAAGAGTTAAGTTTTTGCAGTAGGTCCATAGGGTGTGGGAGCCAAAGAGTTAAGCCTTTGACTCCCGCATCTTATCCACCAATTGCAAAAACTTGACTCTTTGACCGACTCCTTCACCCTATCTACCAGCTTCCTGCAGCAAGCTGGTGGATAGGGTGAGGGAGTCAAAGGATTAAGTTTTTGCTTTGTTAGCATGGTTGACAATGCAGGGTGCTGGTGGACAAGGTGTGGGAGTCAAGAGGTTGATAAACAGGAAGCTGGTGGATAGAGTGAGAAAGTCACAGGGTTGTTTTTGCTTCGTTAGCACGGTTGATAATGCAGGATGCTGGTGGACGGGTGCGGGAGTCAAAAGGTTAAAAGATCCAGCCAGCCCTCTGAAAACAAGAAAAAGTTATGGCCCTCTCGAAGATCGAATCCACGACCTCTGCTTTATCAGTATGGCGCTGTAACCGATCTCACAGGGCCAATCCTATCTCCCATTCTGGCTCTCTCCTCTACAGCGCTGTTTTCGAAACTTAAAACCTCTACTTTTCCTCCCTATAACACCCTTGGGGATCTGAATAAATTATAGTCCAGCTGCTTGAGCGGCGAGCACGTCACTGTCACAAAGGTTGTGAGTTCGATTCTGGGATGCGGCACTTATTGATCCTGTCACTTTGTGTGCAGTCATTTTAAAACGATGTCAGTGTTAGATAAATGTCATCCCCCACTTCCCTGTGATGGTATACTGACTTACGTCTATTGAGGTGTGGACGTAAAGCAATTTGGGGTGTGGACGTAAAGCAACTTGGGGTGTGGACGTAAAGCAATTTGGGGTGTGGACGTAAAGCAACTCGGGGTGTGGACGTAAAGCAACTTGGGGGGAGGACGTAAAGCAATTTGGGGTGTGGACGTAAAGCAATTTGGGGTGTGGACGTAAAGTAACTTGGCGTGTGGACGTAAAGCAATTTGGGGTGTGGACATAAAGCAATTTGGGGTGTGGACGTAAAGCAACTCGGGATGTGGACGTAAAGCAATTTGGAGTGTGGACGTAAAGCAATTTGGGGTGTGAACGTAAACTAACTTGGGGTATGGCCGTAAAGCAACTTGAGGTGTGGACGTAAAGCAATTTGGAGTGTGGACGTAAAGCAACTTGGGGTGTGGACGTAAAGCAACTCGGGGTGTGGACGTGAAGCAACTTGGGGTGTGGACGTACAGCAACTTGGGGTGTGAACGTAAAGGAACTTGGGGTGTGGACGTAAAGCAACTTGGGGTGTGGACGTAAAGCAACTTGGGGTGTGGACGTACAGCAACTTGGGGTGTGGACGTAAAGCAACTTGGGGTGTGGACGTAAAGCAACTTGGGGTGTGGACGTACAGCAACTTGGGGTGTGGACGTAAAGCAACTCGGGGTGTGGACGTAAAGCAACTCGGGGTGTGGACGTAAAGCAACTTGGGGTGTGGACGTACAGCAACTTGGGGTGTGGACGTAAAGCAACTTGGGGTGTGGATGTAAAGTAACTTGGGGTGTGGACGTACAGCAACTTGTGGTGTGGACGTAAAGCAACTTGGGGTGTGGACGTAAAGCAACTTGGGGTGTGGACGTAAAGCAATTTGGGGTGTGGACGTAAAGCAACTTGGGGTGTGGACGTAAAGCAATTTGGGGTGTGGACGTAAAGCAACTCGGGGTGTGGACGTAAAGCAACTCGGGGTGTGGACGTAAAGGAAAATTTACTGAAAGATTTCAATCACTCATTCATTTGAGGTTTCTTTGGTGTTGTTGATGCTTTGACTGATCTGCTCTCTCTCTCTCTCTCTCTCTCTCTCTCTCTCTCTCTCTCTCTCTCTCTCTCTCTCTCTCTCTCTCTCTTCCTTTTTTTAACCGTGTCGGAATTTCATTCGTTTCTTCAATTTACGTGTTTTCAGTCTCAGTGATGTTAAACGGATTTTTTCCTTTGGTTGCGTGGATGCATGTTGCTTTGCCTACATGTATAGGCGGTATGTTATTGCACAGGCTGCACACTCCGCCATCCCTAGGCGTGCATGCTGGGTGTTTCCATGTTTCCATGAACAACCGGACACTGCCATTATTCAAGGGCGTTCAATGCCGTTATTTGATGTTCTGCCTGCGTATATGTACACACCAGAGGGGTTTAGGTACTAACAGGGCTAAACACATGCTGCCCCGGGAAATTTGAAAATAAAAGATTACCTTTTACCAAAAATCTCCAACTTTTACCCTCTAAGCGGGAGGTACCCATCATCATCATGTGCCCTGCCGCATGGCGTTGGCGATCATGGCCCTCCACACGAATCTATCCTCTGTCGCTGCAAGTACATCTCCCACCCTGTCTGTCTTCAGCCACTCTGCAAATCCGTCCAGTATTTTCTCCCTGGGTCTACCTGGTGTTCTCTATCCCTCCAGCTTTCCTGTTATGACCAGGCGCTCTAATTCTCCCTTCCTCATAAAATGTCCTATAAATGTTGCTTGTCTTTTCCTGATCTTCTTTAGTAGTGATCTTCTTGTGTCTGCCTCCTTCAAGACCGTCTCGTTTGTTTTCTTTGCAGGCAGGATTAAATCCAGACCTTCCGACTTCAAGTCTGACATCTTGCCTACTTGACTGTCGCGCCAGTTTTACATCGCTGAATTCTGTGAATTTCCCACCCATTCCAATCAACCAACCCACCGACAAGGAAAGCCTTGCATAAACGTACGTTTTATCCGTTCCCCTATTCCTCTGATGCACATGGCTGTGTGGTTCTGTTGACAAGGCAGTGGACTGAAGATCTGATATTTCCAGTTCAATCTCTGCCCGTAATATAAAACCTGGACTGCTTGCTGCCCATCTTAAATTAATGTTCCAGTCATTCTGATGGCGTCAGCGTGGTTGGTCTTCCATAGGTCTCCCTCTTCAAATGCCAGCGTCCATTTTAAGACCTTACCAACGCTCTCTCTCTCTCTCTCTCTCTCTCTCTCTCTCTCTCTCTCTCTCTCTCTCTCTCCCTCTCTCTCTTTAAGGACAGGGTTACTAAGTCCTGGACTAAGGATCTGCTGTCTCGAGTTCAATCCCAGACTGTAACATAAAAAAAGACATGTTGGCCACCCCATCTTAATACTACAATCATTCTGGTAAAGACAATGTTTCGCAGATATCTTCCTCGCCTTCTCCGTTTTAAGACCTTGCCAGCGCTTAAGGTTTCGTGCAGGCTCAAGGAGTCTGTAAGATTATCAATGGTACATTTTTCCTTGAAGCGCATAAGGAATTGTCCGAGTGTGTGAAGAATCCGTCTCGAACGAACTGAAAAGTGTGATAAACAGAACACCAATTTTGCCGATCTCAGTCTCGCCATGTGTCATCGATTCCTGAAATAGAAAAGCCACATCATCCATGCCACCCGCCATATCATCCATGCCACCCGTCACTTCTTCGCTCCACTGTCTTGCCTTTATTGCCCACTAGCTTCCAGAACTAAAATTATACACGTCGCTTTCTTGTCTCCAGCTACCCACCCATCTCGGAGTTCTGACATACCACACCCAGCACATCACCCACCCACCCCTCAACGTCCCCACCACACCCATCATGCTCCACCACACCTACGACACCCCACCCTACTCCACCCCCCTTGCGACACCCACCACGTCACCACCACACCCGTCATATTCCCACCACACTCACCCGCTAATTCTCGCTTGTGTGCTTTCTTTCTTACTTAACAAACAACTTTCATAACTAGCATCTTCCCTGTGCTTTCCATCAGACCACCCATGACCTCATGCTATACGACCGCACCCTGTACCACCTCCACACTACCCGTTCATCTTTTGATTCGATTCTTCACCCATCCGTATTACACGACTGTCTATGTCACAACCTGTTCATGTTCTGAAAAGGTGTAGCTTGCCCAGTAGCGAGTGTCTACTTATCAAATGTCGGTTTTGCTGAATAGGACACGGTATCTACATCGAAGCCTATTGCATCCTTAAGATGCTCCTGCTGCATGGAGAGCTGAAGCAAGGACATCGTGACCAGAGGAAACCCACAAAAGAGATACGAGGACACTATGTTCGGTTCATATTGCTTATAGAGCCCAACCGACTACTACAGCCATATCAGGGCAAACACCACATCAAAAAACGACAACCCCAATATTAGGATACAAGGACACTCTGAAGGCCAACCTCATCAACTACGGCACCAACACCACCAACTGTGAAGACATTACCCCGAAACAGAGTCAAGCTGGCGACAGCACTCCACGCAGGGCACCAATACATTTGAACAGCACAGAATAGCTGCTATTCAAGAAAACTGGGACAAGAATCCAAGGCTAATGTAACGAAACAGGGACAACATAAGCAGAACCCAAGGCCATGGGGAACAAAGCAGACAACATAAGCAGAACCCAAGGCCATGGGGAACAAAGCAGACAACATAAGCGAATCCAAGGCCATGGGGAACAAAATAGGGACAACATAAGCAGAACCCAAGGCCATGGGGAACAAAATAGGGACAACATAAGCAGAACCCAAGGCCATGGGAACAAAACAGGGACAACATAAGCAGAACCCAAGGCCATGGGAACAAAACAGGGACAACATAAGCAGAACCCAAGGCCATGGGAACAAAACAGGGACAACATAAGCAGAACCCAAGGCCATGGGAACAAAGCAGACAACATAAGCAGAACCCAAGGCCATGGGAACAAAGCAGACAACATAAGCAGAACCCAAGGCCATGGGAACAAAGCAGACAACATAAGCAGAACCCAAGGCCATGGGAACAAAACAGGGACAACATAAGCAGAACCCAAGGCCATGGGGAACAAAATAGGGACAACATAAGCAGAACCCAAGGCCATGGGGAACAAAACAGGGACAACATAAGCAGAACCCAAGGCCATGGGGAACAAAGCAGACAACATAAGCAAACCAAGGCCATGGGGAACAAAGCAGACAACATAAGCAGAACCCAAGGCCATAGGGAACAAAGCAGACAACATAAGCAGAACCCAAGGCCATGGGACTCGTGTCCCTTGCAGTGCCTGCAAAAGAACATGTACTTCTGCCATCAGTCTTGTATCTCGCATTCAGACCCATACCAGGTGTTGAAGACCTATACGCCTATACATCCGTGGAACCGACGACAGAGTCCATTCATTATCATCATCGTCATTATATCACGACCATCTTCCACCAAAAACAAAATCCACCATATTTCTATCAAAACATCAACCCAGTATCCATTAACCACTTATCTGCAGTTATAACACCTTCCTAATTTGTGTTTACATAATTTGTCCATCAACAATTCCATTTCTTATCCATCCATTCATCTGTCCACCCATTCGTTTTACACAACTGTCCGGGCCACCACTTTTTCCTATCTACAGCGAAGCGTACCTCTTTGCCATACATGTCCGAACCGATTCCATTATTTATCACTTTTCAGTTCTTCAACTTCTCCCCATTTCCATCTATCCATCGACTCGCCAGTCTGTTCATCCATCCATCCATCCAATCATCCACCACAAACCCACTTACCCGTCCACCCATAAAGTGACATTAAATATACAGATAGCCACTGTCTGTGTGGGCGCCACAGTGGATGGCAGAGGAGGAGGAGGAGGGAGGGAGGGAGGAAGGAGGCGTAGTACAGCCCTGCCTTTCATCTTGTGCCGCTCCGCTCCACTCCACTATCTCCATGCCCTACCTCCTCCCCCCGTCGTCGACTCATACCTGCCTCAGGTGTGCGCTTCTCTCACAGCTCGCTGGGTGCCGCGCCCCGCTCGCCAAGATCCCCCGTTTCCAAGGCAACGCAGCTCAATATTTTGCCAGTCGCTCTCCCCGACGAGGGATGCGCAATTAACCCCTGCTGGCCCGTACCGTGAGAACAGCTGGAGGGGGACGACAAGGGGGCGGGTGAGTAGAGGGGAGGGAGGATGGGAGCAAAGGGATAGAGGTAAACGCGGTGTGCAGCGGATGGGTTGGTGGTTTTGGGTGGGCGTGGGGCATTTTGGGTGGTGGGAACTCGGGCTCCAGAAGCCTGAGGGATTGTCCCACGTGGTATTTTGTGCTTTTAGGGTTGGGTGGGCTTTGGCTTTGCGCGTTGGAAGCTGGGCACCGCAACTTGACAGACCTTACATGCGTTGTAGTTGTAAGCATCGTCGGGCTTCCAAAGGGCAATTGGGTTCATTCCTGCACAACCTTTCGCTTTAAGGTGGCAATTTTCCCAGGCTAAACGGATGCGATTTCATGAAAGGGTAAGATGTTCGACCCAATCGCAAAGGTTGGGGTTCATCCGCAGGAGGTAGAGACTTTCCCTGGTAAAGGGTGGAGATTTTCCCCCATGGTAAAGGTGGAGATTTTCCCCCATGGGTAAAGGGTGGAGATTTTCCCCCATGGGTAAAGTGTGGAGATTTTCCCCCATGGGTAAAGGGTAGAGATTTTCCCCCATGGGTAAGGAGGAGATTTTCCCCCATGAGGTGGAGATTTTCCCCCATGGGTAAAGGGTAAAGAGATTTTCCCCCATGAGTAAAGGGTGAGATTTTCCCCCATGGTAAAGGGTGGAGATTTTCCCCCATGGGTAAAGTGTGGAGATTTTCCCCCATGAGTAAAGGGTAAAGATTTTCCCCCATGGGTAAAGGATGGAGATTTTCCCCCATGGGTAAAGGATGGAGATTTTCCCCCATGGGTAAAGGGTGGAGATTTTCCCCCATGGGTAAAGGGTAGAGATTTTCCCCCATGGGTAAAGGGTGAGATTTTCCCCCATGAGTAAAGGGTGGAGATTTTCCCCCATGGGTAAAGGGTGGAGATTTTCCCTCATGGTAAAGGGTGGAGATTTTCCCCATGGGTAAAGGGTGGAGATTTTCCCCATGGGTAAAGGGTGGAGATTTTCCCCATGGGTAAAGGGTGGAGATTTTCCCCCATGGTAAAGGATGGAGATTTTCCCCCATGGGTAAAAGGTGGAGATTTTCCCCATGGGTAAAGGATGGAGATTTTCCCCCATGGGTAAAGGGTGGAGATTTTCCCCCATGGGTAAAGGGTAGAGATTTTCCCCCATGGGTAAAGGGTGGAGATTTTCCCCCATGAGTAAAGGGTGAAGATTTTCCCCCATGGGTAAAGGGTGAGATTTTCCCCCATGGGTAAAGGTGAAGATTTTCCCCCATGAGTAAAGGGTGGAGATTTTCCCCCATGGGTAAAGGGTGAAGATTTTCCCCCATCACTAAACTCGCTCAAGGCTGTCTAACACCCCTTCGTGGTGCATATGCCAGCAGACCACCAAATATACACGTTACAGATCCTATAAGTCATCTCTACCCTCGCTTAAGTCAGACCTGTATAAACCCCATTCGTGATGCCTATGCAAGTAGAACAGGGAATACGAACGTTACAGATCCTGTAAGTCATGTCAGTGCCTGGATGCTGACTTAACGAAACCTGAAAACACCCACCATATGCACGCTTACTGGAGAGGACGGAGTATGCAAACTGTGCAGCAACATAAACCAACGCGCGTGCATTCGTCCGAGAAAATGTGTAACGTTACATAACAGAATGTACTGTTATTGCTGTTTAAAGCCCAGCCGACCGCGTAAAGCCATATCAGGGCTGTAACCGTTCACAAAACTTCAACAGGAAGAAAAACAAATTAAGTACACACATCAATGCATTCGTGCACATAATCTAAGGACATGCCCCTGGCGTTGACCACTCGGTCCAATTTATCGCACAGGGGATTAAAAAACACACCTAAATACAATTTTAAACATAAGTAAGGACACCAAAACATATATAAAAACAGGCATAAATTACCTAAAATTGCTTCCGCATATCTCACCTCTCCAGAGCCAAAAATGCATTAAATATGCGTACCCAATTATCAATCCTAAGAAAAAGCACGTAAGACTTTATAGAACACATACAGGTGAATGGACAAACAAAGGCATAAAATTACAGGAAGAAATGACAGAAAGCAATGGAACAAGGCAGAAACAAAGAGAGTGACAGAAAAGAGCAAATTTCTAGAAAAGAAACACAAACAAAAACAAACAAAACAAAACAAAAACAAACAAACAAACAAACAAACAAAATCAGAAGCTGGGGAAAACACAGTCTTGAGAAAAACCGACACTGATATTTGGGGGGCTTGGGATGAGGCTGACACTACCGAGACATACCCGTACTTTTCCGGTACCGACAGAACATGAAAGTAACCCTTTGTCCTTCCCCTCCCTCCTCGCTTCTTTCAGTTGACAAAGAAAGGAAGACGTGACGTCAGCTTGTCTGGGTTGGGGATCTTTGTGTTCCTACTTTACCAGTCCTCCTCCTCTTTCTTCTCTTTCCTTGACAGCGTGATGGTTGAAGAGGGGAGAGTGAGTTTCCTCTTGTAGTTCTATTCTGTCCCTGTGGTAGGTATCTTTTCATGTACTTTCTAAGGTACAAAACATTCTCTAAGGTACAAAACATTTTCTAAGGTACAAAACATTCTCTAAGGTACAAAACATTTTCTAAGGTACAAAACATTCTCTAAGGTACAAAACATTTTCTAAGGTACAAAACATTCTCTAAGGTACAAAACATTCTCAAGGTACAAAACATTCTCAAGGTACAAAACATTCTCTAAGGTACAAAACATTCTCTAAGGTACAAAACATTCTCTAAGGTACAAAACATTCTCTAAGGTACAAAACATTCTCAAGGTACAAAACATTCTCTAAGGTACAAAACATTCTCTAAGGTACAAAACATTCTCAAGGTACAAAACATTCTCAAGGTACAAAACATTCTCTAAGGTACAAAGGTACAAAACATTCTCTAAGGTACAAAGGTACAAAACATTCTCTAAGGTACAAAACATTCTCTAAGGTACAAAACATTCTCAAGGTACAAAACATTCTCTAAGGTACAAAACATTCTCTAAGGTACAAAGGTACAAAACATTCTCAAGGTACAAAACATTCTCTAAGGTACAAAACATTCTCAAGGTACAAAACATTCTCTAAGGTACAAAACATTCTCTAAGGTACAAAACATTCTCTAAGGTACAAAACATTCTCTAAGGTACAAAACATTCTCTAAGGTACAAAGGTACAAAACATTCTCAAGGTACAAAACATTCTCAAGGTACAAAGGTACAAAACATTCTCTAAGGTACAAAGGTACAAAACATTCTCTAAGGTACAAAACATTCTCTAAGGTACAAAGGTACAAAACATTCTCAAGGTACAAAACATTCTCAAGGTACAAAACATTCTCTAAGGTACAAAACATTCTCTAAGGTACAAAACATTCTCTAAGGTACAAAACATTCTCTAAGGTACAAAACATTCTCAAGGTACAAAACATTCTCTAAGGTACAAAGGTACAAAACATTCTCAAGGTACAAAACATTCTCTAAGGTACAAAACATTCTCTAAGGTACAAAGGTACAAAACATTCTCTAAGGTACAAAACATTCTCTAAGGTACAAAACATTCTCAAGGTACAAAACATTCTCTAAGGTACAAAACATTCTCTAAGGTACAAAGGTACAAAACATTCTCTAAGGTACAAAACATTCTCAAGGTACAAAGGTACAAAACATTCTCTAAGGTACAAAGGTACAAAACATTCTCTAAGGTACAAAACATTCTCAAGGTACAAAGGTACAAAACATTCTCTAAGGTACAAAGGTACAAAACATTCTCTAAGGTACAAAACATTCTCTAAGGTACAAAGGTACAAACATTCTCTAAGGTACAAAACATTCTCAAGGTACAAAACATTCTCTAAGGTACAAAACATTCTCTAAGGTACAAAGGTACAAAACATTCTCTAAGGTACAAAACATTCTCTAAGGTACAAAGGTACAAAACATTCTCTAAGGTACAAAACATTCTCTAAGGTACAAAACATTCTCAAGGTACAAAACATTCTCTAAGGTACAAAACATTCTCAAGGTACAAAACATTCTCTAAGGTACAAAGGTACAAAACATTCTCTAAGGTACAAAACATTCTCTAAGGCACAAAACAATTCTCTAAGGCACAAAACATTACTTTTTCTGCCTAATGTCTGCGCCGCTTCAATGGTCTTGATCTCGCGCCGCTCATTCTCGCTCTTAAACACAGCACCGACCCCAAGTGTCTCCAGAAGACGTCCCGATGCCAGGAAGTCCATGGGAGCCTACGAAAACTAGCCGCCGTGAGGCCATCCACCGTCAGAGTCTCTGCACTGTAGCTGGGTTATTCTAGCGCTTATTCTGATGCAACGTCCTAAGGACACTATATACTAAGTTTCAGTTTCAGTTTCTCAAGAGGACATCTCCGCGCTTGGAACGAATTCCATATGCACTAACGTCACAGGTGCCATGTGTTTGGGGGTCATGGCACCAGCCTGAAGCCTGCACATACATCCATGAGCTGGCCAGGCCCCGAGGCCCTACCTAGCCTATGTTTTACCTAGTCTATATTTTGTACTGGTAGTGAGTGTATCAGCCTATCATTGGGATAATCTGCTAAGCTAACGACAAATGACAGTTATCTGTCAATCACTGAGACAGACAACATGACCACCCCCTTCACCCCAGTATGGAGACCGCCAGCGGTCCCTCCAACGACAGGCCCCATGAATTACTGACGCTACAGACAGACCCATGAATTACTGACAACCCATGAATTACTGACGCTACAGACCCATGAATTACTGACACTACAGACAAACCCATGAATTACTGACGATACAGACCCATGAATTACTGACACAACAGACCCATGAATTACTGACACTACAGACCCATGAATTACTGACACTACAGACAGACCCATGAATTACTGACACTACCGATCCATGAATTACTGACACTACAGACAGACCCATGAATTACCGACACTACAGACAGACCCATGAATTACTGACACTACAGACAGACCCATGAATTACTGACACTACAGACAGACCCATGAATTACTGACACTACAGACAGACCCATGAATTACTGACACTACAGACAGACCCATGAATTACTGACACTACAGACAGACCCATGAATTACTGACACAACAGACAAACCCATGAATTACTGACACTACAGACCCAGACCCATGAAATACTGACACTACAGACCCAGACCCATGAATTACTGACACTACAGACAGACCCATGAATTACTGACACAACAGACCCATGAATTACTGACACTACAGACCCATGAATTATTGACACTACAGACCCATGAATTACTGACACTACAAACCCATGAATTACTGACACTACAAACCCATGAATTACTGACACTACAAACCCATGAATTACTGACACTACAAACCCATGAATTACTGACACTACAAACCCATGAATTACTGACACTACAGACCCTAACATGGATCTACCTCGAGCTGGGAAATGCTTGGAGTTCTGAGTTTGTTCAAAAAGGATTCATCGCACTTACACAACTCCATACGCATTCCACCAAAATCTGTCAGCAATTATCTGGTAGAATCCCCAAGCCCGCACAAAACTCTACAGATATGCTGGCACTGTCTTGAAGTAACAGAAGGGGGTGAGGGCAGGCAGGAGAAGGAACCTATAAAAGCTGACATCCAGTCACCAGAATGATGGACACATTAGGATGGGCAGCCAACAGGCCAACTTGTCAGATTTCGAGTCCACGCCATGGCTCTAGTTCTATCAACGGAACTAACCATTATCATTCAATCATCATCATGAGCCCTGCTGCATGGCGTTGGTGATCATGGCCCTCCACATGCATCTGTCCCTTGTCGCTGCAAGTACATCTCCCACCCTCTCCGTCCACAGCCACCCTGCAAGTCCGTCCAATATTTTCTCCCTGGTCTACCTGATGTTCTCTTTCCCTCCAGCTTTCCTGTTGTGACCTATTGCTCTAATTTCTCTTTCCTCATAAAATGTCCTGTAAATGTTGCTTGCATTTTTTCTAACCGTCTTTATCAATTTAATGATATTCTTGTGTCTACCTCCATCAAGGCTGTCTCGTTTGTTTTCTTTCTTGTCCATGAAACTCTCAACATTCTTCTTATAATCCATATTTCGGTTGCCTCAATTTTGTTCTGACTTTGTGTGTTGACTGTCTACACCTCACAACCGTACTAACCAGCCCGCGTTAAAGAAAACCAAACCTAAGGTCACCACGACATCGGCAGCCCAGGTGCACAGTTCCCCTAGAAGCCTTCTACATGATAAAATCGTTCGAGTGTTTTCGTGAGAACATATGTGAAACTGAAACACGTTTGACATCCAGAATGCTTCTGCAAGAATGAATCCTGCTGTGCATCATAATCGGGACAGGATGGACCATAGGGAAAAATTAATGATCGATGGACGTGGCAGTCAGGTTATTATCATCAGCATTATTCTATAGAGGAAACACAGGCACTACTAATATATTATCTGTTATACAGATTATCACAGAAAAATTCAACAGCATTGGACACGAGGTATTCATCACTTTCATTAACTCTACAGCATAAGACAAGCGGCATTCATCACTTTCATTAACTATAGCAAGGCTTTTGATAGTGTCGAATAACCCAGGCATTTTATATGTAACACAACGCAGAAAATAGGCTCGTACACCGTCTAATATTAGTTTTTGAAAGACTATATAAAGATTAACAGACAACAATCCGCTGGAACAATCAAAATTGTGAATTCTTTCACATCCAAAAAAGTGTCCGCCATGGTTGCATATCATCACCATATCTATTCTAAACGTGTGATAAAAGAAGCAGACTTGGATGGTCTGGGTGACAAAACTGGTGGCACAGACACAAGAAATATAAGGTATGCACATGACACTGCTTTAGTATCAAACAACATCAGCGGCATTAGATTAGTAGTCTTTTACGGAGCTGACAATGCAGTCAAAAAAATAAGATTAAATTTTAATGAAAGAAAGTCCACAGTAATGCACATTGGAGCTAGCAAACATCCTGGATTTTATAAGTAAAACACCCCTGGAAAACGTTAATGACTTAAACGTTTGGGCTCAAATCAATCCAGCAGACGGCAATTGCACACACACACACACACACACACACACACACACACACACACACACACACACACACACACAACACACACACTTCAACAAAACAACACACACACACACACACACACACACACACCACACACTTGACATGGCAACGAACAAACAAATAAAGGTCCAGCTTAACATTTGGAAAGCTCCTGCAATATCTAAAGTTCTCAAAGTAAAGATTGTTAAGACTCTCAGCAATGGTATATGTATGTGAAACTTGGACATGATGAAATGAAAATCACCTCAGCTGAAATGTGGTTCAACAACAGACACCTACTGCGAATCAGCTGGACAGAAAAGCGAACCAATCGAATTATTCTAGTCGAGCTGAATACAACTCCACAACTGTAATCTGAAATCCACAAGAGAACACTTGCATACCTGGGACATACAATTAGAAACAAGTATCATCACTTGATGAAACAGTACTCCATGGAAAAAAAACGAGGGCTGAAGACGGAGAGGAAGACCAACTGCGTCATACACAGACAGCACTGTGAAGATAACTGGGATGCCTGCTAGCAAAACAATGAGAACCTGCCAGCGCCGAACGAGGTGGAAAAAGACAGTTAAGACATCGACTGCGGCAGCTACCATCATGGGTGATGACGCCGACAGGTGATAGGTGATTACTGCATAAGGCCCAGCCAGCAGAGCCATAACTGGGCACAATATAGCCATTGCAAAATGTACACAACACCCTGCTGACCTGAAAAACTAAACAAAACAGCACCACCACCACCAACAACAAAAAACTGGCAAAGAAAATTACGTACAGATAACAATGCATTCGCGCATATAATCCAAGGATGTGCTCCTGGCGTTAATCATCCCGTCCACTCTATCATCAGATGGCTAAAAAAAAATCCTTAAAGCCAAAAACGCAGTTAATACATAGACCCAAGTGCCAATCCTATGCGATAAGACTTTATAGAACACATGCAGACTTTATAGAACACATGCAGATGAATGGACCAGCAAGGCAGAAAATGGCAGGAAGAGATGACAAAAAGCAAAAAAGCAAGGCTGAATACAAATCGAGTGACAGAAAACCAATTTCTAGCACAGAATTTCCAAAGATATTGAAAGAGCCCCGGGGCATCCTCACGGGGGAACTATAGTCAGGATGGTAAACGGCGGACTTCCAACTGGAAGGCCCTGGATTCGATCCTACCAAGATACCTCTGTCTGGTGGGTAAACATTGGAGAAACAAGTGATCAAACAAAAAGTACACAAATAGAACTACACACATCTACGAAACAACCTTTTTATCCTTTAAGAAATTTCTACAGGAACATGATCAAGGTTTGTGTTAACCCTTCATGTCCCGTCCAGGGAAGCTGAGTGAACTTCATGCCTCTAGGCATGTTTCAACACTCTGTGTGTGTGTGTGTGTGTGTGTGTGTGTGTGTGTGTGTGTGTGTGTGTGTGTGTGAGGTGAGGAGAGATTTTGGGAGAGAGAGAGACAGGAAGACAGACAGATGGACAGGAGGGAGAGAGGAAGGGAGAGAGAGAGAGAGAAGAGAGAGAGAGCGAGAGAGAGCGAGAGAGAGCGAGAGAGAGCGAGAGAGAGAGAGAAGAGAGAGAGAGAGAGAGCGAGCGAGAGAGAGAGAGAGAGTCAAACAACCCAGTAGCAGTAGCCAGAAATTTGCGGCTTCGCTTCGACCTTCATCCTATCTTTTATTCAGGAGAGCAAAAACGGAATATGGGTAGGCCTAGCTTAGCTCACCGAGAAATGACAAAATTCGAAACAGCGCAGCGATGGATGTCTCCACTTCTCTCCCAAAACGAGCCATTACTTTGCTTTGGTGCTGTTGAACTGGACCACAAATCTAACGAAAGCAAGCACGTGTGCAGTGATCGTTTTCCCCCATAAAGAACATTTCTTCGTGGGCACAAAGTAACCATGTTTTTTTTTTCTCATAGGATGCATCTATTTTTCTCTCCTCCTCCCCCACCCCCCCCCTACCAGTTTTTTTTTCTTTAAGCGAGATTATTTCACATTACTCGAGAGAGATGTGTGTCTCCCGAGTATGTCATAAAAAGTGTCAGCAAAGTGTTTTCTCACTTATTTCTGGATGTGTCTTTACCAAATTAGGGTCAAAGACGTGGACTGCTGAAGGCTCGCAAATACCGAAGTTTGGAGGCCAAGGTGTCACGGTTAAAGTCAAATGGAAGCTCCCCCTCTTCCCCTTCCTCACCCTCATCATCATCATCAGGTGCCCTGCCGCATGGCACCCTCCTCATCCCCAGCCACTGCAAGTCCGTCCAGCATTCTCTCCCTGGGTCTACCTGGTGCTATCTTTCCCTCCAGCTTTCCCGTTGTGACCAGGTGCTCCAAATCCCCCTTCCTCATAAAATGGCCCATAAAAGTTTCTTGTCTTTTCCTAATCTTCCTTATGAGTGATCTACTTGTGTCTGCCTCCATCAAGACTGTCTCGTTTGTTTTCTTTGCTGTCCATGGAACTCTCAACATTCTTCTGAGAAAAGCACATCTCGGCTGCCTCAATCTTGCTCTGGCTTTGCTTGCTGACTGTCCACGCCTCGCATCCGTAAAACAGTATACCCAACTCCCTATAAATCTAAAATCAGCACTTTTTTAAGGGAAGGGGTATAAACGTAACTTTTCTCAGGACCTTCCGACAATATACAAAATGTTTTCACTGTTACGACACTCTATACAATTGTCCTCGGGGCCAGTCAAGTTTAATTTGGAACAAAGTTTATTCAAAGTCACAGTGACTTTGATTAGTACAAAATCTGGATTTCCTGTAGTTCAGTTCTGCAATAAAAAGGACAGGTCGTCAGAATGGCTCGACCGTCTTGGTTGTGTTTGCTTGCTTTTTTCCTTGTTTGTGTTTTTGTTTGTGGAAGGGGTGGGGGGGTCAAGATTATTAGTATGGAACCTTTACATCGCTGCGATAGTATGGAACCCAGCATTTGTCTGGTTCTGAAATAAGACAAAATGAATACATAATTATCTGAGGGGTGGATTGGAACCACTATTTACTCGGTGAATCATAAATCCATTATCTCTCTGAGGTAGAATGGATCCATAACAGTTAGGACGGGGAAGGGGCAGAGTGCAGCCACCTTCTCCTTTTTCTTCCTCCTCCTCTCTCTGTCTGTCTGTCTCTCTCTCTCTCTCTCTCTTTCTCTGTCTCTCTCGCTGTCTTTGTCTCTCTTCCTTAGAAAGGTGTGTACTGGGAGGGGGGGGGGGAGGGCGAACAAGACGGAGGTTAAGAGTAGTAGCTGGGGTTAAACGAACATATTACAGGACACAACCAGTATTCCTTTGATACAGGACATAATCATTACTTCTTCTGAGTAGAAATAGCACTGTTATTTGTAGGCGAGGTAGTTTCGTTTCACTGCTTCTGTTGAGATCTCCTTCTACTGTTCGTCGCCAGATGTTCTTCGGGTCTTCCTCTCATACTTCTTCCTTCTGGTGTCCAAGGAAGGGCTCTCTGGGTGATGCTATCCTGCTCTTATCGGGGAGTCTGCCCGGTACACCTCCTTCGTCTTTTCGTGATGATGATGATGATGATCATCATCATCATGTACCCTGCCGCAAGGCACTGTCGATCATGGCCCTCCATACGAATATATCCCTTGTCGCTGCATGTACATCTCCCACCCTCTATGTCCTCAACCACCCTGCAAGTCCGTCCAACATTTTCTCCCTGGGTCTACCTGACGTTCTCTTTCCCTCCAGCTTTCCTGATGCTCTAATTTCTATTTCCTCATAAAATGTCCTATACCGTTTGTCTTTTTCTTATCTTCTTTGTTAATGATATTCTTGTGTCTGCCTCCCTCACGACCCTCTCATTTGTTTTCTTTGTTGTCCATGCAACTCTCAACATTCTTCTTAGAAACCACATTTCAGTTGCCTCAATTTTGTTCTGACCTTGCGTGTTGACTGTCCTCACCTACTCTTCCTGATGTTAATTGATAGGCATTTGTTGGTGAGAACGCTTTTCATCTTCTTGAATGCTGTTTTTGCTTGGCCGATTCTGCTGGCTATTACTGGTGTCCATCTGCAGTCTGGTGAGATGACCGTTTCCAGATAATTAAAATTATCAACCTGTCTCAAAGTTGTACCATTTACTGTTATTTTTGTTATTTTGCATGAGGGGATTTCTTTTGTGTGTGTGTGTGTGTGTGTGTGTGTGTGTGTGTGTGTGTGTGTGTGTGTGTGTGTTAGTGTGTGTGTGTGTGTTTTACTGATTACCATGACTTCAGTCTTCTTGCTATTTTGCTCCATCCCTTTATTTTTGCTATTTCTATCATATCCACAATATTTTGTCCCATATTCTCTTGACTGCACTGGGTAAGTAGTTGATGACTGGATATGCAGTCCGGAACATTCATGGGTAAAATAAACCATCATTTTCCTCAAGGGATAACGCAACCGTTCTCTTTTTAAAATTACTTTCCTAGGAAAGGCGGTGTGTTGGTATTTGCAAGACAGGGATGGGGGGCGGGACAGGAAGGAAAAGGGGAACCAGGATGAACGGGTACATGCAACCATTGCCAACTCCAACAAACCTTTCAAGATGAAAATATTCTCAGTAAAAAAACTTTCTCCCAAATCCTTCAATCCTGAAGATGAAACGTTTCCGGATGAATGCAACTAATCAGATTGGCGAAATTCTGTCTCTGGAGCGTTCTTAAACCGGATATGTTTGCCTGCCTCCCCCCCCCCCCCTCTCTCTCTCTCTCTCTAATAAAAACCTCACGGTCTTTATGAATAAAATCTTCTACGTCCTGAATCTCTCTGGATCTGGCTGGAGCGCGCAGTGTGGCTATATCACTGGGTCTGTCATCTTCCCACCATGCCATTCGGTTTGTAAACAATATGACTGAATGCGTCGTACAGCGCATTGACAGCCCCTTTGCGCATCGCCCAATGGCTACCGTGTGGCATCGGGAACACGGAGATGATTGTCCGATCAGTGGTGGGTGAGGCACTGTTGCACTGGGTCCCATCCAGCACCCTCGGGTGTTTCTCTCGCTCCCCCCCCCCCCTCTCTCTCTCTCTCTCTCTCTCTCTCTCTGTATGTGCTGATTCCACAAAACACGTGACCTCCAATAGATGAAGACTGGAACTGTGTTTTGGGCACGTTATAAACCATTTATGTGGCATCATCTGTATCATGCTGTATTTACGTGGTTTTAAATCAATATATTTTTAAGACAGACCCAGTATTATTCGTTGAACAATGGATGCTATGACCAATCACTTATACATAAATGTTTTAAAATTAACTGAATACTAAATCACGTCACTTATAAAAAAAATATTGTTTTAATGATAACAATACTAAATCATGTGGTCACCTGAGCAATCTATCCCTTCTTCTTCTTCTTCGATGGTATTAATGTCCCAGCGTGATAACGATTAGGGACTGTCGTAAGACGTACAAGTACGCAATATAAGACAGACACAGAACCTATGAGCCAGGTAGGATCTGGGACCTCACGGTCTTGCCATCACGTACCGCTTATGCACAGGCTCATGGCTCGTGGTTTTTCATTCTGGATCATGTCCCAGCGATAAGCTTATTAGGACTTACTACTGTCAGTGTTATTTTTGTTTAAAGCCCAGCCGACTGCGTGGAGCCTATCAGGACTGTACCGGTTTCAGAACATAGAGTAGTAAGAAACTCTGGGAAGAACTGGACAGCAGAAGATATCAGAGGAGAAACCCCCGTTAATTAAGCGTTTCAGCCCTTAACTCCTGACACTCTAAGGGAGCCGGGCCGCATCCAGGTCATGACTCCTTGATGTTCTTCTGCTGTCGCCTTTTTTAGCAGAAATCTGTCCTCCTCAGGGAATCGAACCCGCGCATCCTAGGTGGTCCGCTTTCTTAAGGCAAAGTCACCCTTGTGACGGATGTCTTAACCACTTGGCTATCAGTCACCAGCAACATAAGGGGTAACTTTTAAGCCTTATGAAGTTCACTTTTGTTCGCCTTGCGGTCAAGATCCAGCTGGAGCTTTTTGCCGCTGCTTCTGCCATTGCCTTTAGAGCTCTGGTTCTCTTTCTCCATGAAATCGAGAGCTGCTTCATGAGATCACAGGTTGATGTGCCTATCAACCGCCTTGCTCTAACTTCTATGGCGAAGACTTTGGCGTGAAAGCCAGATGTCCTCAAGTTGTTGGCATACTTTTCTCACAATACTTCGACAGGAAAAAAAAAAAGGAAAAACAAAATAAAGCACACATAGCAATACGCTCGCACACATAATCCAAGGAAATGCCCCCGGCGCTAACCGATCCGTCCACGTCATCGCACAGAGGATTTAAGAAAACACGCCTGAATACAAATTTAAACATAACTAAGGACACTAAAACATACAAAAACGGGCGTAAATGACCTAAAATCGCTTCCGCATCTCTCACTTCCCTAGAGTCAAAAAATGCACTTAATACGTATTCCCAATTATCAATCCTAAGAGACAGTACGTAAGACTTTATCGAATACATACAGGTGAATGGACCAGCAAGGCAGACAATGACAGGAAGAAATGACAGAAAGCACAGGAGGAAGAAAGAAACGAAGAGAGTGACAGGAAAGAAGAAATTTCTAGCACAGAATTTACAGGAGGTGGGGATACTATTTATACCGAAGAGCCCCGGCATTCCCAATGAGAAATATTATGGCTTATGCCATGGCCTTTGCTAACTTTTGTCCATCAATATAACATCTGTGACGTCATTGCATAAGGAATAGATCTATGTTCCGAGCGCGGAGACGCTATCTTGAGAAACTGAAACCTAAACCTGCTGGAGGACGCGGGGAAGATGGGAGGTTGCCCTCTCTTAACCGTACACCTTTCCACTGCGGGAACCCGAGAAGGCGACTGCAACGTGTAGGCCACGAGGTAAAGCTGATGCAGGATGTACGCTGACATGCAGTGGAAATACTTCATGGCCTTGAAAATATTACCGTGAATGATCACGACACCTTGCCTCTCCTATTTCCAGGCCCGATCATCATACCTCACTGACACTGACACTGACACTGCTCTGCATCTAGCTTTCTTTTTCCCCCGGGTGGACTGGATTATGACTGAAATAGATATGTATCTCTCTCTCTCTCTCTCTCTCTCTCTCTCTCAACACACACACACCACCACACACCACACACACACACCCCACACAACACACACACACACACACACACACACACACACAAAAGCACACAAGCAAGTCACCTTTTTTCATATTTTCCTATATATTCCTGTATTTTTGCCTACCAACAGAACCATATTTTTCTCCAGTAATTCGCCAAGGGCGACTCTTATGTTCTAGTGCGATCTTCGAAGGGCGATAAGTGCGTGCTGCACACAGAATCTCGAGTTTCTCGTCTGAACTGAAAAGCTTGGGTGTATGGCAGGGAGGGGTAGGACACTAATTCAACGCGGTAGTCCGGTAAGACTTCGTAAAGCCAGGGCAACAAGGTATATTTGACTGGTTTTACTAACGTGCAATATCAATTTTCAATACTGACAAGACAAGACTACTTCACAGAACACACAGGAAGCTATGTACGCGAATTCTTTCCTCCTGTATATATGCGTGTTTGGGGGTAAGGGCAGGTAAGACACAATGATCCCACGCCAAATTTTATGTGTCGGTTTTGGGATGGAGAGGGAAGGGGCACAACGAGACCTCTGAAACACTAAGCTGACACCACCAAGACGACTGGAGCATTGAGATGGGCTGCGAACAGGCCAGACTTTTACGTCTTAGACTGATATCATCATCATCATCATCATCAGGTACCTTGCCGTATGGCGTTGGCGATCATGGCCTTCCATCTGTCCCTATCTCTTGTTACCTCAAACATCTCTTCCACCTTCTTTGTCTTTAGCCACACTGCAAGTCCGTCTACTTTTTCTTCTCCCTGGGTCTACCTGATGCTCTCTTTCCCTCCAGCTTTCCCGTTGTGACCAGGTATTCCAATTCCATTTTCCTCATATGATGGCCTATAGATGTTGCCTGTCTTTTCCTAATATTCCTTATGAATGACCTTCTTGTGTCTGCCTCCATCAAGACTGTCTCGTTCGTTTTCTTTGCTGTCCATGGAATTCTCAACATTCTTCTTAGAAACCACAGCTCGGCTGCCTCAACCTTGAACTGGGTTTGCTTGTTGACTGTCCACGCCTTATAACCATATAACATTCTCGGTTCTATATAACATTCAAGAAGAAATATACAGCAGTATCAACAGAGTCAGAGTCAACAGCTCGGATCACACACACACATACACACACACACACACACCACTCTCTCTCTCTCTCTCCCTTTGTCTCTCTCATGCACACACACACACACATACACACACTATCTTTCTGTCTCACACACACACACACTCTCTCTCTATCTATCTCTCTTCTCTCTCTCTCACACACACACACACAAAAATGCACACACAAACACACACACTATCTTTCTCTCTCTCATACATACACACAAACAAACACACACAAACAAACACACACACAAACACTTTCTCTCTCTCTCTCTCTCTCTCACACACACACACACACACACACACACACGAACAAAACATACTAAAAACAGTGGACCAAAAGGAGGGTCGAACGCATGACCCCTGTGCTATCGCCATGTTGCTCTAACCAGCCATGCTAACAGAACCACTTAGAAACAACACTTCTTCATTCCCACACAGCACCTTTGGCCAACTCTACACAGAACAGAACACGTCAACTGCTTTGGAAGCGCAGGACCTTCCCACACTAAAGGACCTAAATGCTGACATGGCGCTCTACGAGGGTCTTCTGAACAGATGCTCAGCCATCAGCTGTCTTTTTTTCTTCTCTATTTTCATTTTTCCTTTCTTCGATAGATAAATAGACAGACAGACAGACAGCTAGAAAGATAGATAGATAGACAGATAGATAGATAGACAGATAGATAGATAGATAATAGATCGATAGATAGATAGATAGGTAGATAGATGGATAGATAGACAGACAGACAGACGGACGGACAGATAGATACAGATAGATGGATAGATAGACAGATAGATAGATAGATAGATGGATACATAGATAGATACAGATAGACAGACAGACGGACAGATAGATAGATGGATGGATAGATAGATAGATAGATAGATAGATAGATAGATAGATAGATAGATAGATAGATAGATAGATAGATAGATAGATAGACAGACAGACAGATACAGATAGACAGATAGATAGATCCTTTCTCTTCCACAAAAATTTCTGTTTTGTTTTGTTTAGTATTTTAGAGCAGACAGTTTATTTTCTCAAAGTAAAAAGGTCTATTTTGTCTTGCTTCTTTTTGACTTCTCTTTGTTCGTATCACATTTACTGTACTTGACAGTGTAGTCCCTGGCAGTCATTTTCCTTTCATAAAGAACAACAAAAACAACAACAACAACAACAACAACAACTTGAAAACCATCTGTGGCGGCCCTGAAAATCCAACCCACGATCTCCACCTTATCAGCATGGAGCTCTTGCCAACTAGCAAGGCCACAAAAACAAGAAGAAAACGAATAAAAGCTGTTTCGCTGGAAAAAGAAGTGCCTTAATGCACACTGAACGTCACACGCAAACAGTACTGTTTACAACAGAAAAGATGTCAACTGAGGCTCCATAATTCGTGCTCCTATAGATCATGTGAATCTCTCTCATCGTCTTTTTCTAAAAAAAAATATTTATTCATTTATTTATTCATTTATTTATTTATCTATCTAATTATTTATTTATTCATTCATTCATCCATTTACTTATTTATTCATTTATTTATTTACTCATTCATTCATTTATTCATTCAATCAGTAATTAATTTATTCATTTACTGGTTGATTTACTTATTAACTGTCGGCTTATCGACGGAGGCCCTACTTCTTCTTTTGTAGTGGTAATTCACGAGGGCTGGTTGGCTCTTTGGATAGAGAAATGGATACATGATCCGATATCTCGAGTTCAGTCCCCTAGCTTGCAACGTTAAAAACTGTCCTGCTCGAAGCTCATCGTAACGTTTCCATCATTCTGCTGGAGTTAGCATAACATTCTTGGGTCCCTCTTCCCCCACCCTCCTCAGTGAACAGGACTGTGCAATCTCAGACAGTTTGCCGAAAAATTTTGGTAGAGCGCATAATGGAATTGTCCGCGTGCTATGAATCTCTCTTCAACAAACTTCAAACTACAAACATGTCGAAGCAGTTCTAAGCAGATGATGCAGATTTAAAAAACAAAAAACCTGCATTTCTTTTCTTTTTTTTCTTTCGTTTCTTTTTCTTTTCTCTTTTCTTTTTTTTTTTTTGGGGGGGGGGGGGTGGGGGGAGAGGAGGGTTGAGGAGGATTTACGCCAGTAACTTCTACCGATTTACCTATCCGATGCAAATCTGCTGTATTTGTAGTTCAAGGTATGCAGGTTAGGTAGACAAGCGACTGCTAATTTCGGAGGAAAAGAAAAACGTTTTTCTGCCAATAATTTCTGTCACTGGAAAACAAAGTGTCACTGTCACTGTCATGACAGTCCCTTCGATTTTACCAAAGAATTTGTACTTCTCCGTTTTCAACAATGCCCCCCCCCCCCCCCACACACACACACTCTCACACACACACACACCCTTCCGAACTCTCCCTCAATCCCCCCCCCCACGCCCGCCCACCCCCACACTCTCCGCACACACACACCCTTCCGAACTCTCCCTCATTCCTGCCGACTTCGTGCAAAGTGTTGATTGATTGAATGGTTTAGTTCAGTTTTACGTCAGCATCCACCCTCAGGTGACATGGCCGATGGGGATAACCATCCCAGGTAAGAGGAGAAGGGGAAGGGGATAAGCCTTATATAAACCTACACCGACACCACCACAGCAACAGCGGGTCCCAGTAGCCCAGCTGGTTTGAGCATCGGATTTATATGCTAATGGTTGTGGGTTCGAATCCCGGGATGCGCTACATTAAAACTGGCCTTCTCACTGTTCCATCTTAACATCACTGTTGTTCTGGTGGTGTCGGTATGGATTAGATAAGTCCCCCTTCCCCCACTTCCTTGGGATGATTGTCCCCGCCGGACATATCACCTGAGGTGGGTGTCGACATAAAAACAACCAAATCAATCAACCACCAGCGTGCGGGCC
>CM060313.1:74341615-74351615 GCA_030674185.1 Monoplex corrugatus
TGACGCAGAAAGCTCACTGAAGACTTTCTTCTGTGGCTGTCCACAGGTTTATAATGTATGTAAGGGCAGTGAACACAAACTGCTTACAGAAACAGGACTGAACGTAAAATTGTCAATCACAGACGTGCAGTTTGGTGTCAAGATTGGGGCCGTCCTAAATTTACCAAGTACAGATTCAAGTACATTACTGCAGCCATATTAACTGACAAATGGAGCTTAACTGTATATAAAAGCAAAACAAACAAAACAGAGACAAACAAATAAACAGCAAAACGAGATTCTGCGTGTTCTTTGTAATCAATTTTCGAAAGGGAATTTAATCTCAGAATGTCACGTCGTGTACATTACTCACACTAATGTTTGTATTGTGTCTGTCATTTTTTTGTTTCGTTTTTTTTTTTTTTTTTTTTTTTTCGTTTTGTAATTCTGCACATGTACAAGAACACGCAAAACTGACTCCTACATAGACAATACATTCGCTTCGACCAGTCAGTCAGTCATTCAGTCACATCCCTTTAGTTTCTCTTGGCATCTGGATATTGCTGTTAGTTTGAGACTTTTTTGTTGTTGTTTTCGTTCGAGTTTCTCTTGTGGATCAGCGTGCACATCTCTCTGTCTTACGGCTAGGCGTGCCTCGCCTTCTGTCTCCTTTATCGAGGCGGATGGAACTTGAACCACTTAGAGCTAGGGCACCCCGATCGAGCTGACTTGTCTTGTGCTGTTCATGCGCTCTTGGATCGTTTTCGCTGGATTGCCAGGCGGGGCTCTTGACTCGGTAAAAAGAGAGGGAGGGTGGGGTCCGCTCTCTCTTCCTCTGTCGAGCCAATGTATGTTGCTTTATGGCTTGCCTCAAGTGCCGACCCTCGCTACCCCCACGTCAAAAGTGCCCCCCCTCCCCCAACCCAACTCCGCCTCCTTCCTGTCAGGGTTGAGAGTTTATTCAGGCTTGGGGGGAGTGGGTCTTTATTCCTCACTGCCAAGATATAAATTCAAGTCTGTTGAAGAGGGGGGGAGAAGGTGTCTTTATTTCTCTCTTTTCTGCCAAGGCATACTGCTTTCTGCTGCGTTATCATCACTCATCTCAAGCTAAAAATGCCCCCACCCCCCTCTTTTCCAAGGGCATTTCTGACTTATCGGGAGAAGAGACTGGACATTTCATTTTCTCTGTACTGTGTCAAAAACGATGTGCCCATGACACACGGAAAGCGGCACCTCTCTCTCTATCTCTCTCTCTCCCCCCCCCCTCCTCTGTGTGTGTGTGTGTGTGTGTGTGTGTGTGTGTGTGTGTGTGTGTGTGTGTGTGTGTGTGTGTGTGTGTGTGTGTGTGTGTGGTGCGTGCGTGCGCGCGGCGTGCGCGCATGAGGTGTTTGGTTTTCATTTGCTAAAGGGACGGCGTCCTTGAACACGGCTTTGTGTTGTTTCCATCACACCAGAAAAGTGTATCTCGTACTTCACTAACACGGCAAGGTTACACTTTCCTGATGTGCACAAACGAGAGGAAGGAATCCTTCACTTTTCTCTAACAGCTTCCTCTACAACCAAAATCGTCCGAGTTCCAAAGGTATTCCTGGCAACAACTTTGTTTCTTTATGTTCCGTTAATGACTGGAGTCTGTATCTTCCTTTACATAAGCGTCTATAATCCCAAACTGCTTTGCTTTCTATACATAATACTCTTTAAAATCAGAACTGCCCAACATCAAGAATACACTAACGGATGTGGTCTTTATCTTTCAGAACACAAGCACTATTATTAAGTATCCATTATCTGTGATGTTGTTGTTGTCGTTGTCTTCTGGTCACAGTGGATATGCCATGTCTTTAAGGAAACAAGTGTTTAGTATTACATGTAAGTATAAACTTCTCTCTTTGTGTGTGTGTGTGTGTGTGTGTGTGTGTGTGTGTGTGTGTGTGTGTGTGTGTGTGTGTGTGTGTGTGTGTGTGTGGTGGGGGGTCTACAATGGATTTACCATGTCAAATTATGGTTGGGCCTTCCGGGAAAAGCGCATGCCACAATGCAGAGTCCTCCCCTCCCCTCCCGCTCCCCCTCTGTTTCTGCATGTGTGTATTTCTATTTACACTACAAAGCTGATTTTTTCCCAAAAGAATTTTTGCCAAGGAGAACCGCTTTGGAATCTTTCGACGAGTGCGGGCTCGGTTCATCGTCTCATGAGAAAGACAAGCAACTAGACCACCACTCAAGATCTACAGAAGCCCGTAATACGCCTGCCTACCCATCCCCGCTCTGAGATTCGAACCCAGGTTTTTCCCATCTAAACAACAGAGTCTGGGATTAAAAAAAAAAAATTTTTGTCCTCCAACAAGCATGACAATTCTACAATTCTTTATCTCTTTGTAATTCAAGGGAACAAATCCTCTACAACACGCCAGGAGTGGGATTCAAAACAGACCTAAGAAAAGGGTCCAAAACTGACTAAGGGTTACCCAAAACAAGTGTGACTTCCCCTGTTGAAGCAAACAGGAACCAGAAAAACCACGAAAATAGAATCAAAACGCGTATTCAAAATACCAGACAAGACAGGCGCACATTTTTGGCCAACTGGCCTTTGTCAAGCGTAAACGCAAGATCACAAACGATGTGAAATTAAAAAAAAATCCAAAAAAAAAAAAAAAAAAAAGAAAGGGTTACGTGAAATATACATTCGTTCAGACATAAAGAACGCCACTTGCCAGACGCTCTTTCAGTGCTTAAATAGCCACTGACCTTAACCACGCGTCCGTCCATCTGAATACTTTGAATGCTCCGGATGCTGAGGTCCATTAAAACAAAACAAAACAAAAACAACAGAAATACATCTTTCACGAACTCATCAGACACAGCGAGAGACTACAAATGTTTGTGTTCCAGCAATTAGCAGGAATTCCCCTCCACCCTCCAACCCCCACCCCCACCCCCACCCACCACCCCAAGTTTCATTTCCAAAACACAATATTAGACGAAAGCGAAAATGTCTGGAGCTTAGCGTGACTGGAGTCATTGTTATGTCAGATGTGTTGAAGGGGATTAATGAACACTCTGTGTATGCTCTCAACACGGCCTTGCTTCTTGTTCGCCAAATTGTAGTGAAGGCCGCAAGGAAGACTACAAAGTTGGAACAGGGGGAAATATTTGATGAGGTGACATTTGTGTGAGGTGACATTTGTGTGAGGTGACATTTGTGTTGTCTTTACGCGTGTCTCTCTGCACTGTCAGCTTCTTGTGTTTGAAACCCCTCACTAACTGATTCCGCGTTGTCCAGTTCCAATTTGCAGTCCCGATCATCAAAACGGATGAAACTTCCTTTACCCAGCCTCGCCTGTTTCTTAACAAATGAGCGAGGAGGCGTGAAACAACTAGCTGGGTGGGGATGGGGGAGCTGGGTGGGGGGGGGGGGAGAAATCGACAGATTCGTGTTCAGACAATTTATTCATTTTACAGGCAATGGTTCCATCGTGAAAGGGTGGGATGAAAACACATTGCCGGTTCACTGGAAATGCATCAAAATACACTGCCAACTAAAGGAAACAGTACATGTAAAAAAAATAAAGTATAAACAGAATAAATAATATAAATAAATAAACTATTAATAAAAATAAATAAATAACAATTAAACAAATAACAAATAGATAAAAAATAAACAAATAAATAAATAAATGAAAATAACGAAGCTCACATGCTACGCATTTTTAATTCCTTGTAAAGGTAAACTGCCAGACATTTGACAATGACAGCGACAGAGAAACGGGGAGATAACGGCCACAGTGAGAGAGATATCAAGCGAATCATTATTTTTCAACAGTACAGATACTAGCGCAAAGGCCAATTAACATATCTGCCGTTGTCAGACAAAGTGTACTTAAAATAATCACCAACACTAACACCACCATCACAAAAAAAAACAGCAACAAAGCAAGGGGGAACCCTTCATTCGGCACAGCGGCGAGAAACACACACACACACACACACACACACACACACACACACACACACACACAACACAACACACACACACGGGGGGGGGGGGGGAGAGAAGGGGGAGAGAGAGAGAAAGAGAGAGAGAGAGAGAAACAGAGAGAAACAAAGAGAAACAAAGAGAGAGAGACAGAGAGGCAAAGAGAGAGACAAAGAGAGAGAGAGAGAGAGGAGAGAGAGAGAGTGAGAGAGAGAGAGTGAGAGTAACACAGAAACAGAGAGAAACAGAGAGAGAGAGACAGGGAGAGAGTGACAGAAAGAGAGAGAAGAGAGAGACTGAAAGAGAGAGAGGGAGAGAGAGAGAGAGGGAGACAGGGAGAAAGAAAGAAAGAAAGAAAGAGAGAGAGAGAGAGAGAAAGCTACCCGCCTACTCCCCTCCAGGTAAGAACCTTTACCGCCGGGGCCCCCTCTTCACCAAATGGAAGTCTTTGTGTCGCCCGGCGGAGGTAGAGAGAGAAATCAATAGTGCCGCTGGCTCTGGAACTGCCTCTGTGTGTGTGCGTGTGCGTGCGTGTGTGTGTGTGTGTGTGTTTGAGTATTGTGTGCGTGTGTGCGGTCTATCTGTGAGACTGTGTTTCTGCATTTCCTTGCTCCTTTCCCACCTACCCCCACCCCCTAACCTGTGACAGATAAAGGCATACAGCCGCGGAGCCAAGAAACGGGTAGAAGGTTCTTTTGTTGCCTCCATGCATCATCCCTACCACCCCATCCCCCTGGTCTACTCTCTCATCTCCCTCCCTCCCTCTCTCTCCATCCCCTCTCGCTCTCCTCCACCTACAATCTGACCCTCTACTTTACCAGTCTTTCTGATATGTTTCTCGAGCTTTCTCTCCTTCCCCCTCTCTCTGCCTCTCTCTCCCATCCCCCTCTTTCTCTGCCTCTCCCTCGCTCTCCCCCTGTTTCTCCTACTCTCTGTCCCTTTTCCGTCTTTCTCGTCTTTCCCTCGAGCAGATCTCTCCCCCCCTCCCCTTGCCTTTATGTCTCCCTCCCCCTTTCCCTCCTAAATCGACACCCACTACTTTACTTCGCCAGTCTTTCTCATCTGTCCCTGAAACAGACTCTCTCTCTCTCTCTCTTCTCTCTCTCTCCTCCCCGCACCTCCCTCCCTCTCTTACTTCTCTCTCACTCCCATTCTCTCTCTCCTACTCCTACACTTCAATTCTCCTACTTTGCCAGTTTTTTCTCATCTTTCCTTGAAACACTTTCTCTCTCTCTCCCGTCCCTCTCTCTCCACGTTTCTCTCATTCCCTCTCTCTCTCCTACTTCCACCTTCAATCCTCCCACTTTGCCAGTCTTTCTCATCATCCCTCAACCACTCTCCCTCCCTCCCCCTGTCTCTCCCTCCTCTCTTCTAAACCCATACTGTGATCCTGTACTTTGCCAGTTATTCGCATCTTTCCCTTGAGCAGACTCTCTCCCTCGTCCCATTTTTTCTCCCTCCACTCTCTCTCTCTTTCATACATCCATACCCTCACCTCCTCTACTTTGCCAGTCTTCCTCAACTTTCCCTGAAGTCGACTCTCCCTCCCCCTCAATCTTTCTCTGTCTCTCCCCCCCGCCCCCTCAACTCCTCTACCCCTCTTCCTCCTCCCCTCTCTCTCTTTCTCCTATACCCCCACTCTGATCCTCTTCTTCCGCCAGTCTTTCTCAACTTTCCTTCGAGCACGTCTGTCTGTCTCCCTCAGTGTTGAGCTACTAGTACCAAAACCTCTTTGCTGCCAGTACCAGTAGACGCTGCCGGGGGGTCTTCCTCGTCGTGGAGGTTCACTCAACATCATGTCACAAAGGTACTGCAGTGGCAGCAACTTTTACTGGTCATTTTTGCGGCTTTATAACCTGCGTTTTCCGCAACCACAGTCTGGCAAGATTTATTATTTAATGCGATAACAACATCATATCATGCTGCATGCACGCAGCACGCGTGCCATGAACTATTCTCGAGCATAAACGTTACACGCACGCGTGTACGTATATAAGCACGCTTGTACGGGTCCAGATTGCTCGGTACTTAACAGCTCGCATAGAGTGCTCTACTTCAAGCTTGTGCATAGATTTCTCGTACTTAACAAGCTTCTGTGCATAAAGTTGCCGGTTACTTAACAGCATCCTTGTGTAATGTTGCCGTATTTACATCTGCATAAGATTGCTCGTACTTAACGCTCCTGTGCATAAGATGTGCTCGGTACTTAACAAGCTTCCTGGGCATAGATGTTGCTCGGTACTTTAACAAGCTTCCTTGGCATAAGATGTTGCTCGGTACTTTAACAAGCTTCCTTGGGCATAAGATGTGCTCGTACTTAACAAGCTTCTTGTGCATAGTGTTGTCGTACTTTAACAAGCTTCTGGCAAAAGATGTAAGTGTCTGCAACAGTACGACAATGAAAGGAAGGAAGGAATCTTTTATTTAATGTCCGTTCACTATAGTGATTTTACACACACACACACACACATACATACATACATACATACATACATACAACATACATACATACATACACACACACATACATACACACACAACACACACATACACACACACATACATACATACACCACACACACATACACACACACACACACACACACACACACACATTCCGTCTAATATCACTCATAGTGAACAGACGTTAAATTAAAGAACGAACGAACGAACACACACACACACACACACACACAACACACAACACACACACACACACACAACACACACACACACACACACAAAAGAAAAAAATGGGTGGGGGTGGGGGATGGGGAGAGGTAGTAGAAGTTTGAATGTAAGAAGGGGAACAAGCACAATCAATAATTCAGAACAATGAATTAAAAGTGTCAAATAATAACATACAACAATTAATTAACTCTTCAAAACAATCTGCCAACAGGGGATCTGAGAATCAGCTGGACTAACGAGATAAGATCATTATTTTTGTTGTAAAGTATATCTCTAGTGTCAGTACATGAAAAATCAAGATTGTTATTTCTATATGCCGTAAATAAGAAAGGACATTCAAACAGCAGATGGTGGACTGACAATGCTTTTGAACAAATACGTAAATTTTGTGTACATTTTGTTTTCCAAGAGTTAAGCCTTAGTTTGTATATCAAGGACGCTAGCTGTATGGGGCAGTAAGGTATCAGGCTTTGGGTAGTGGAGAAATTTGTATAAACTGAACGTTCTAACCCAGAACCAAGACAATGACAATGACAACGATACTGCGTTCTCCGACGGTACAAGCTACTGGCTAAAAGTCCCCCCACCCCCCTTACCTCAAACATGCCGTTGCATAAATTCACGTACTTGCCTTGAACTGAAAACACACGGAACCCAAGAGCAACATTTGCTGTTGTTTGAAAGACACGTAGAAAAGACGCTATGGTTATTGTTTACTTATGGTTAAAGCCCAGCCGACTGCGTAGAGCCATATCAGGGCTATAACCGTTTCAAAACATACACAATCCTCCAACAAGACCAAAAAAAAAAAAAAAAAGACAAGAAAATTAAGTATACATATCAATGCATTCGCACACATAATCTAAGGAGATACCCATGGCGCTGACCACTCCGTTCAATTTATCACACAGGGGATTGGAAAAAAAACAACCTGAATACAAATTTACACATAACGAAGGCCGCTAAAACATAAAAACGGACCGAGATTACCTAAAATTGCTAAGACGACCGTAGACAGCAACACATTAGAAATTACACAAAATTTTGCCATGGCAAAGTTCATGACTTCAAACGATATTCCGTTAAATTGCTGATTTATTTAAACCGTGATTTTGACCGGCCAGTTTCAGTTCTCGATCATCATCATTAGTTTAACGGATGCAATAATCCAAGAAATTCACAATAAAATATTTTTTCTGTCTGCTTGTAATCATCTTAGTCGTCGGGGGAAAAAGAGTTGAAGATCAGCAAGTGAGCTGAAGGCCTGAAGAAGAGAAATGCTTTGTGGTGCTGAAAAACACACACACACACACACACACACACACACAACACACACACACACACCACACACACACACACACACACACCACAAACAAACAAATCAAACAACACAAATAAAGAAAAAAAGGAGGATGGAGAGGAAGAAAAAAGATAGTGGTGATAGTATAACGCTGATGATGATGACAAATAATGATAACGGTCGTGATGACGATGATGGTGACGACGACGAGGACGATAATGACGACGACGATGACAACTATGGTGATGACAATGATGATAAAATAAAGAAGGGTAATGTTTCTTCCACTCTTTATTGTATTAAGTGATTCACATAACTATGATCGATTCCCGGGAGATATGAGTCAAGCTAGATGTCAATGTGTGCCCCACTTTATTCAAAGTTAAAATGTCAATGTGTGCCCGACTTTATTCAAAGTTAAGGTGTAAATGTGTGCCCGACTGTCTTCAAGGCAAATTTTCTCAATGAGCGCCCAACTTTCTTCAAAGTTGACGTGTCAATGTGTGCCCAACTTTCTTCAAAATTAAAGTATCAATAGGTGCATAATTTTCTCCAAAGTTAAGATGTCAATGGATGCCTGACTTTCTTCAGTTACGGTGTCGATGTGTGCCCAACTTTCTTCAAAGTCACAGTGTCAATATGTGCCCGCTTTCTTCAAAGTTAAGGTATCAATGAGTGCCTAAAGTTCTGCAAAATGAAAGTGTCAATCGATGCTGGACTGTCTTCAACAATGTGTGCTCGACATTCTTCAAGTTAAAGTGTCACTGTGTGCCTGACATTCTTCAAAGTTAAAGTGTCCATGCCTGCCCGACTTTCTTCAAAGTTACAGAGTCGATGGGTACCCGATTTCTTCAAACCTAGGGTGTCAATGTATGCCCAGCTTTCTTAAAAGTTAAGGTGTCAGTGAATGCCCGTATTTCTTCAGTTATGGTGTCGATGTGTGCCCGACTTTCTTCAAAGTTAATGTGTCAAAATGTGCCCGACTTTTTTTCCAAGTAAAGGTGTCAATGGGTGGCCGACTTTTTTTTAAATTAAAGTTAAGGTGTCAATAGATGGCCGACATTATTCACTTCTAGTGTCAACAGGTGCCTGATTTTCTTCAATGTGAAGACAATAATGATGATAACAATTACAGTATTTAGATGGCGCCAAATGCCGACAATTCAAATCAACGCGTACCCACGAACCAGACATAACGCACTGCGATCAATGCAGACCATCTTACAACACGCGAAAAAGAAGAAAGAGAGAGTGAGAAAGAGAGAGAGAAAAGAAACAGAGAGAGAGAGAGAGACAGACAGACAGACAGAGAGACAGAGAGAGAAAGAGGTGTCCTTGGGCGCTCGACTTTCTTCTAAGTTATGGTGTCAATGGGTGCCCGACTTTCTTCAGTTGTTGTGTAATAGGCACCCGATTTCTTAAACGTCAAACTATCAACTGATGCCCTACTTTTTTTTTTTATCAAAGTTAGATGTCCATGGGTGCCTGACGTTCTTCAGAGTCAAGGTGCCAATAAAACCTTGACTCTCTTTAGAGTCGAGGTGCCAATGGGACTCAGACTTTCTTCAGAGTCGAGGTGCCAATAGGACCCAGACTTACATCAGAGTCGAGGTGCCAATAGGACCCAGACTTACATCAGAGTCGAGGTGCCAATAGGACCCAGACTTACATCAGAGTCGAGGTGCCAATAGGACCCAGACTTACTTCAGAGTCGAGGTGCCAATAGGACCCAGACTTACATCAGAGTCGAGGTGACAATAGGACCCAGACTTACATCAGAGTCGAGGTGCCAATAGGACCCAGACTTACATCAGAGTCGAGGTGCCAATAGGACCCAGACTTACTTCAGAGTCGAGGTGTCAATAGGACCCAGACTTACATCAGAGTCGAGGTGCCAATAGGACCCAGACTTACATCAGAGTCGAGGTGCCAATAGGACCCAGACTTACATCAGAGTCGAGGTGCCAATAGGACCCAGACTTACTTCAGAGTCGAAGTGCCAATGGGACCCAGACTTTCTTCAGAGTCGAAGTGCCAATGGGACCCAGACTTTCTTC
>CM060313.1:74354115-74356615 GCA_030674185.1 Monoplex corrugatus
TGTATGTACGCGCGCGAGCACGAGTGTGTGAGTGTGTTAACACAAATATCGAAGGTTGAGAGAGGTTAAAAAGGGAATATTCAGAGAAGAAAAGTGTGAGTGTGTGTGTTCGCGCGCGTGTGTATGTATCTGTGTGTGTGTAAGTGTGCGCGCGCGCATGCTGAAAGACCTACAATATATACCCGAGTGACCAACTTTCGAACTTGCTTATGAAAGTCTGTATATCTGTTAAATCGTGTGCTTTCTCCTCTCCCCCCCCCCTCCCCTGCCTCCAAACCCCCACCAAAGTCTTCCTTCCCTCCTCCCTCCCTCCCTCCCCCCTCTCTCTCTCACTTGCCTCTCCCAGCTCCTCTCTTTATCTGTGGCATACTGATTTTCGCTTCCAAATGATCACCATGGAAACTGGGCAAACACAGGAGACGGCACAAACAGCGTAAGGGGGGAGGGGGAGGGGGATGATGTGGGAGTGGATGATGATAAGAGGACAGAAGGGGGGGGGGGGGTCAGGGGGATAGGAGAAGGGTCTGTGAGCAGCGAAGCACATCATTTACCCCCGCGGGAGGATTTAAAAGCAGCGGGGTAGATGGAATGGGTGAGCGGGTGGGTGGGTTTCATGGGCAGCCAGAAAGTGGAACATGGGAAGGAAGGAAGAGGGAAGGAATGAGGAAGGGTGGGAGAGGGAGGGGAGAGGAGAGGGGAGGGGGGGGGGTTAGGGGTTGAATGACAGAGAATCCATCACGACGGAATCCTCCAGAGTGTCTGTCTTTCACCTGTGTGAGAGGCGGACTGAACCATTATCTGGGCTCTACGTGGGGTTCTGCAGCTCTAATGACGACGGTGACAGCAGCAGGATAGAATATAGGAAGGAAGGAAAAACAGGCAAAATGATTCGTCAGGTGGGTAAGACGTCAGGTGTTCAACCGGAAAGTCTGGGTTCGATCCTGCCTGGGTACCTCCCACCTATTGGGTAAAGGGTGGAGATTTTTCCGATCTCATATATCAACATAGAAGATCAACATAGTAGATTATGAAAAGACAAGCAACATTTATAGGACATTTTATGAGGCAAGAGAAATTAGAACACCAAGTCACGGCAGGAAAGCTGGAAGGAAAAACAGCACCAGGTAGACCCGGGGAGAAACTACTAGGCAGACTTGCGGAGCGGATGAAGACAGAGAGGATAAAAATATGTTCTTGCAGCGACAAAAGATATATTCGTACGGAGGGCCATGATCGCCAACGCCACAGGGCTGAGCACGTGATGATGATGGTGATGATGATGATGATCATGATGATGATCATGATGATAGGTCGACATACCTGTAGACTTGTTCGTGCCTGAACCCCCCTTCGTGTATACACACACACACACACACTGACCATCATATATGCACGTTAAAGATATTAGTCATGTCAGTATATGGTGGCTCATGGAAACATAAAGCCACTCGTCGTATCCGCCCACAAAAGACAAGAGTATGCGGGCTGTGCAGCAACACACCACCCGTACAGTGGGGGCAAGACAGTGTGCAGGACATAACTTGACCAAAGTACGGGGACTGAAATAAACAGGGCAGATGGAATTGGGGGACAGCCAGCGACAGGCAGGGATGGGGGTGATGGTGGTGACGTCTAGAAAGTCAGGTGAGCAGGGAGGGAGACAGTGGGAGGAAGAGGTAAGGGCCAATTCAATAGGGACTCATCACATCCAGACAATACCATAACGACAGGCTCCACCCAATTCATCGTCAGACTCCTTGAACTTTCGCAAAACTCTATTCCCTGGCAAGGTCAGGTGGAGAGGGTGAGGGGGCCAAAGGGTTAAGTTTTTGCAGTTGGTAGATAGGGTCAGGGAGTCAAAGCGTAAAGCAATTGAGTTTAATGTTACTGTTATTTTTGTTTAAAACCCAGCCGACTGCGTAGAGCCATATCAGGGCTTTAACCGTTTCAAAACATACACAAAACTTCTACAGGAAAAAAACGGAAAAAATTATACGTCTATATATATATATAGACGTATAATTTTTTCAATATCAATGCATTCGCGCACATAATCCAAGGACATGGCCCTGACGTTGGCCACTCCGTCCAATATATCGCTCAAGGGATTTAAAAAGCATACCTGAATACAAATTTAAACATAACTAAGGACACTAAAACATATAAAACAGGCCTAAATTACCTAAAACTGCTTTCGCACATACCATTTCCCTAGAGCCAAAAATGCACTTAATAGATGTACCCAATGATCAATCCTAAAGAGAAAGTACACAAGATTTTATCAAACACATACAGGTGAATGGAACAACAACAAAGAAAAAGATAGGAAGAAAAGACCGAAAGCAAAGGAACAAGGCAGAAACAAAGAGAAAGACAGAAAAGAGGAAATTTCTAGCACAGAATTTCCAGAAGGTGAAGATACTATTTACACTGAAAGAGCCCCCCGGCATCCCCACAGGAGAACCGGAGTTGAATGACAGCGTGACAAATCTCCCTAGAA
>CM060313.1:74361615-74364115 GCA_030674185.1 Monoplex corrugatus
AGTAGCAGCAGCCTCACTCCACTGCCTCAAAAGCAAGAAATCAATAAGACAGCATGGACAATGAATGCCCACACCAAGACCCAGGTGACCTCTACACAGACACAAAGACACATGTCTATGTCATCCACAGCCTCGCCCCTTTCCCTCTCCCCCCCCCCCCCGGCCCCCTTCTCTTTCTCCACACCACCCTCTTCTCCAGCTCTCCATGCCAGTCCTCTCCCGACCTACACCCCTCTCCCTCCCCCATCCCCATCTAGGTCCATCACCACCATCTCACACACACACGGCGGTGCCAGCGACCGGAGCGTCGTCATGACAACGTCGTGGTCAAGCGTGGCTCCTGGACACGTGATCGGGGGGTAAGGATGGGGGTGGGGGTGAAGTGGGTGGGGGTCTTCCCTCAGGTGTCACAGACATCATCCTTCTTTCCTCTTAACCTTCTCCTAGCCCCCTTCCTCCTCCCTCCCTCACTAACCTCCCCCCCCCCCCTCCGCCTCTTCTAGAGCATCTCTCTCACCTGACTTGGTGCCGCAGACTTTCGACTGCTGAACTAATGGCACCCACCATCTGACATGGCAGTCTTGATACTCAAAAAACACATCAGATTTAGAAGAGATTGGGGGGGGGGGGGGGGAAGGTTGTGATGAGAGAGAGTGTGTGTGTGTGTGAGTGTGTGTGTGCGTGTGAGTGAGTGTGTGTGTGTGTGTATGTGTGTGTGTGAGTGTGTGTGTGAGTGTGTGTGAGTGTGTGTGTGTGTGTGTGTGTGTGTGTGTGTGTGTGTGTGTGAGTGTGAGTGAGTGAGTGAGTGTGTGTGTGTGTGTGTGTGTTTGTCTGTCTGTCTGTCTGTGCTGCTAGAAGAGATGAGGGCGTGGTGAGGAAGAGAGGGAGGTAGTAAATGTGTTATATGCGTGTGTGTGTGTGTGTGTGTTGTGGTGGGGAGGGGGTACTAGACACGAGATGGGGAGTCGGGGAGGGAGAGAGACAATGGTGTATTTGTGGGGATTTACCAGGTGCCAGACAGAAGAGATTAAGAATGGGGAGAGAGGGAGGGACATGGGATGGTACGAAGGGGTAGAATGAGTAGGGGGGGTAACAGTTAAGAAGAGGGGTGTCGTCAAAAAGAGGGTGGGGGTGGGGGTGGCAGGGCAGGACAAATACATCAGAAAAAGAAACGAAAGAGTCTGGAGAATGAAGACTATCTGGAAGCGAGGTGGAGGGGAGTGGAACGCACAAAGGAATGGAGTTAGAACGATAGAGACAATGGGGGAAGGATGGTGTGGAGAAAGAGAAAGAGAACGAGAGAGAGAGGGGGGGAGGGAGAAAGAGAGAGGGTGGATGGGAGAGAGAAATAGAGCGAGAGAGAGAGGGGGGGAGGAGGTAGGTAGAGAGAAACGGAAAGGATAAAGGATGGAGGGGGAGACAGAATTACACACACACACATGCACGCACGCACGCACGCACGCACACACACACACACACACACACACGCACACACACACACACACACAAACACACACACAAAACACGTACACTAAACTCCCTTTTTCATCCCCCCCCCCCCAAAAAAAAAAAAAAAAAAAAGTTCAAAATTTTGTACTTCTAAAACTGCGGTTGAAATACAACTTGGCGTGCTGAAATACACGGGACACCCTGTTGATATATACAGCTTGGTGTATATCGAAGACTCAGAAAAACACGAAAACAGAATGAGAACGCGTATTCAATATCATATGTCAAGACAAGACAGACACAAAGGTTTGGCCACTGGCCTTTGCCAAGTGTAAACGTAAGACCACAAAGAACAAATATGAAACAACAAATACAAAAAATTATGGAAAAACAGCAGAACGTTCCTACTGTTTCGTCGGGCAGCAGAACAACGAAAGACATCGAGACAATGGTAGACTGTCTGTCGCAACAGTGAAATATCAAATATTGTCATAAGTTTCTCGAAACTGCCATTCTTACCTTTTCCTTAAAGAAAAACGAAAAAAAAGCTGATTTTCAGCTTTTATTTATTCTTTCTTTCTTTCTTTTTTTCTTTCTTTTTTTCTTTACTTCCTTTGAGGGAGTCTGTGTGACTTTGACTATTACAATCTATGCATTCACAACTCCTGAAAGGTCTGTTTTTTTTTTAACCCAAATATGGTAAAGACCCAACCCAGCATCCAGAAACAGCTGATAAAGTCTTGCTAACAAGACCCAACCCAGCATCCAGAAACAGCTGATAAAGTCTTGCTAACAAGACCCAACTCAGCATCCAGAAACAGCTGATAAAGTCTTGCTAACAAGACCCAACCCAGCATCCAGAAACAGCTGATAAAGTCTTGCTAACAAGACCCAACCCAGCATCCAGAAACAGCTGATAAAGTCTTGCTAACAAGACCCAACCCAGCATCCAGAAACAGCTGATAAAGTCTTGCTAACAAGACCCAACCCAGCATCCAGAAACAGCTGATAAAAGTTGCTAACAAGACCCAACCCAGCATCCAGAAACAGC
>CM060313.1:74371615-74396615 GCA_030674185.1 Monoplex corrugatus
TCTCTGCCATAAGGTGAAAGGCCCTGGAGACTCTGCAATTTGTCGGTGGATTTCCAAATAAAGAAAACACATGAAATAAACGCTTTCTTTTTTCAACAAAAAAAAAAATACGATCCACATTTTAAAAATCTGATACTCAAAAAAGCCCTAGTTTCTGAACGCAACAATTTAGCAAGAAACAGCCCATCGAAGAAAGAAAGGGAAGCAGGGAACGGTCTGTATCCTTCAAAGACACCCTAAGGGGGAGGGAGGGAGGGGAAGGGGAGGGGGATGGGGGGAGAGTTGAAACAAATAAACATTCATATCAATCAAGTTAGATGCTCTCCGGGTTTGTTTGTTTTTTTTATTAAACAAAATGATTACAGAAAATTCTGATTTGGCTGTGCACTTTTCAAGGTCACGGTGACCTTGAACAAATTTCAGTGAAATAATTTGAAGCGAGGACAAATGGTAGACTGTCACACCAGTGAAAACGCGATGTAAATGATTCTGAAGTTACTGAGAGTAAAATGAAAACTCCCCATACACCTTTCCCAAAACAAAGCTGATTTTCGGCCTTTATTTTTATCTTTCTTTTTTTTTTTTAAAGATCAATGTGACCTGACCTTGACCTTGACCTTGACCTTGGCGCCATTCTTTTCAAAATTAGGCATTCACGATTCCTGAACGGTCCACATCTTTGAACTAAGTTTGGTAAAGATGCGTCCAGAAACAGCTGGAAAAATCCTGCTGACACGTATATTTTTTGTCACAGATCCTTAAGACAGAAACACAGACACAAACCAACCACCCTCTGGTTAGAATGAAACTGACTCCCTTTTACTGACAAAATAGAAAGCAAGAAATAAAAGAAACAAAGAATTATATTAAAGACAACAAGTCGTTATTATGTGGTTAGCCCGTTTACAAGCAGACATAGTCTCTGTCTCAATTCACACAGTACCTGTAAATAATTTCATCTTTGACGTGTGTGTGTGTGTGTGTGTGTGTGTGTGTGTGTGTGTGTGTGTGTGTGTGTGTGTGTGTGTGTGTGTGTGTGTGTGTGTGTGTGTGTGTGTGTGTGTGTGACTTCAAGTCTTACCTAAAAGTGAATGTTTTATGAAATACTTCTAATTTTACTCATATGTTGTTATTTGCATTTCATCTTAAATTTCTCGATTTATCGTCTCATCTTACAGACTAGCACCTTAAGGCCTTGTGACCTCAACGTGAGATCTTCTGGAGAGGGGTGGGGGGGGGATCGGAAGGGGGGCGACGGGGAGGGGAGGGAACACGGTTCCCGCCCAATCCGTGATCTGAACCCAGGTTTCTCACGTTCTAGACAGTCGCTTTAAACCACTGAGCCACACGTTCCATTTTCATGTCAGAGACTTAAGGGCGCGGTAGCCTAGTGGATAAACGTCGGGACATCTAACCGGAAGGTCCTGAGTTTGATCTGCCGGGACACCTCCGCATGGTGGGCAGAGGGTGGAGATTTTCCCCATTTCCAGGTCAACATGTCTGCAGATCTGCCAGCGCCTGAACACTCGTCGCGTTAATACACATGCAGAATATCAAATATGCATATTAACCCTTTGACTCCCGCACCCTGTCTACTAGCATCCTGCACTGTCAACCATGCAAGCAAAGTAAAAACTTTACCCTTTGACTCCCTCACCCTATATATCAGCTTCCTGCAGGAAGCTGGTACACAGGGTGAGGGAGTCAAAGGATTAATTTTTTGCAGTCGGTGGTCAGAGTGCAGAAGTCAAAGGGTTAAAGATCCTGAAAGTCGTGTCAGTGGATGGTTTTGGTTTATGGGAATATCACAGGAAAACAAGTCGATATAAACAACCTGCAGATTTTTTTTTACTTAAGCGGCTGTTTCAAATGTCATCATCTTGTAAGTTATTAAGAAACATTTTAAAGGTGGGGTGAGACCCGGAACAAGAAAACCTCACCAACCATCAGGAAGCTGGTGGATAGGGTGAAGGAGTCAAAGTTTTGCTTTGCCAGGATGGTTGACAATGCAGGATGCTGGTGGACAGGGTGCGGGAGTCAAAGGGTTAAGTCAGGTTATCCCTGTCCTACCCCAATGCCTCGCCCTTCAATAGCACGATGCCCAAAGTAACTTAGGTTGGCCACCGGGCTGACAATTGCAACAGGAAGGAGGCGAGGCTTCAGAAGCGCAAAAGAGACTCCTCTTGCCTTAAGCCAGAAATCGATGAGCTCTCTCTCTCTCTCTCTCTCTCTCTCTCTCTCTCTCTCAAGTTGGTTTCCTTCCACGTCCTCCATGACCATCTCATCCTTCTCATCCATATTCACGACAGCCCCCTCCTCTTCCTCTCTCTCTCTCTCTCTCTCCGACCTTCCCTGATCTACTCCCCAAGTCCTTTCCTTCTTTCTCCATCTCTCTGCTTCTTTCTCTTCCCACAATATTCCTTGCCTTCCCTCCTCCCCACTCGCCCCCATTTTCTGTGCCACCTTAGACTCCCTCATGACCCATTTCATACATCTTCGACAAATCCCCAAGACTGCAAGAGTCGTACTATGACAGAGTTCGCTTCTCGCCCAAATTTGAAGCATTTCACTACTGACTGGAAATTCATGTCCAGATCTCACCAGGAAAAAGGAAAAAAATGTGGGATTTGTGAGCCCAACCACCGTCTACCCCCCCCCCCCCCCCCCCTTAGAGTTGAGCGTGCTTTGGGCTCGTTGGGGCGACTGGGTCCAAACATTCCGAGTCCCATATCCACGCTAAGAAAACATCACTGAGGGTGCTGCGCAAATTTCCTGACCAACACTGCAGTGCCTGTATCTCTCGGACCCGGCTGATTGTCATTGTCATTGTTGTTTAATTAAAACCCAGCCGACTGCAGACAGCCCGGCTCATATACGGGCTATAACCGTTTCAAAACAACAAAACTTCATCTGGGGAAAAAAGAAAAGAAAATTAAGTACACATACCAATGCATTCGCGCGCATAATCTAAGGACATGCCCCGGGCGTTGACCACTCCGTCCAATTTATCGCACACGGGATTTAAAAAACACACCTGAATACAAATGTAAGCATACCTACGGACACCAAAACATATATAAAACGGGCATGAATTAACTAAAATTGCTTCCGCACATCTCACCTCCCTAGAACCAAAAACGCACTTAATAAATGTACCCAATTATCAATCCTAAGAAAAAGTACGCAAGACTTTATCGAACACATACAGATGAATGGACCAGAAAGGCAGAATGGGAGAGGAAGAAATGACAAAGCAAAGAAGGAAGAAAAAAAAAAAAAAAAAGAGAGTGACAGAAAAGAGGAAATTTCTAGCACAGAATTTCCAGAATGTGGGGATATTATTTATACTGAAAGAGCCCCCGGCATCCCCACGGGAGAAGACCTGGCTGATGCCAGGATATATTATGAATGAAAGCGTAGAGTACAATTGTGTCACGCAGTCTCAGTTTGAAATGCAACTCCACAGCATCATCATTATCATCCCGTTCGCGTTCTCATCATCATAGTGGTGTGGAAAACTGTCCTGATGTTTGAGGCATTTTATGCCCTACTCTGGTAGTGAACTCAAGTTTCCGTGGGTGGAAGATGTGCTGGAGATCCCAAACGAATAACAACAGTTACTTTGTCCTTTATGTTAATACCCTTCTGAAAGCGTGACCGTACCATACCTAACCTACACTTCCAGAAGTTGGGTACAGGTCTAGACCAATCCCCTACATGTGTCTGTGGGCGTCTTACTCATCGCCCAGTCGATAGCTACAAGAAAGGCCAGAGTTGAGATGACGTAGCCCTGTCTGACTTGTTTTGACTTGGAATCGCCCTTGTCTGTTGACCTTGTCCATTATCGAATTATGCCTACTAGATAATACCAATTTATGCTTCTAGGTGCGAGGGAGACACCAGATACACACGGAGTCATGCCAGTGTTCTGTAAGGCATGCCAGTGTTCTGTAAGTCTTGCCACAGTTGCCAGTGTTCTGTAAGTCTTGCCAGTGTTCTGTAAGTCTTGCCAGTGTTCTGAAAGTCATGCCAGTGTTCGGTGGTTTATAGAAACAGGAAACATCCAGTATGTGCACCCTGAAAACGCAGTATGACTAGTTAAATGCCATGCCCTCAGAATTTAGCGAGGGTTTGACTATGTTCACTTCTGTTGCTCAGAATGCACCAAATCTACTGTCTCTTTGGTTTACTCTGAAGACCAACTTCATCAGTTATGGCATCATCACCACCGACTAGGAAGACATTGCCCGCAGTTAAGTAAACCTGCGGCAGCTATCCACGCAAGTCACATTCACATTTCAACAGCGCAGATGAGCTGCTATTCAGCAGAAGACGAACCGACAGATTTGGTTCAGTTTTTACGTCGACACCACCTCAGGTGATATGGCCGACGGGGATAACCATCCCAGGGAAGTGGGGGAAGGAGAGGAACTTATCTATCAAATCCTATACTGACACCACCAGAACAACAATGATGCTAAGATGGGGCAGTGAGAAGGCCAGTTTTAAGTATAGCGCACCCTGGGATTAGAACCCACTACAATTAGCATTGAATCCGACGCTCAACCAACTGAGCTACTGAGGCCCGCTGCGGAGGAGCATGCGCCTCTTAGATCGGTGTGTTAACCCCACAAAGACCCACATCAGAGGCTGGAGACCAATATGCCTACTTATCATCGGATCGATGCTAAAATCCATCATCATCATCATCATCACTTTCTGATGTCATCCTCTCTCAACGCAGACAAGCGCAACAGTCGAGTGGTCAGGCCACCGGTCTTCCAATTGGGAGGTCAACGAAAATGCAGACCTGCCAGGGCCTGAGCCCCCACCCCCCCACCCCCGCCCCCATTCGTGTGTATACACACGCAAAATATTAAATATACACGTGAAACTTCAAAGCACTTTATCATTCAAGAATAACAGCAGTAGTTTCAGTTTCACTTTCTCAACACGACGTCTCCGCGCTCGGAACGAATTTCATATGCACTAACGTTACAGGTGCCATGTGTATGGTGATCATGGCACATGCTTTAAGCCTGCAGCACATAAACCCATGAGCTGGCCAGGTCCTGAGGCCCTACCTAGACTATGTTTTACCTGGTCTACATTTTACACTGGTAGCAGGTTCCACTGGACCCGTTTTACAGCTAGCCCCTGCTATTTCACACATCTACGTACATCTAAACAATAAAACCCCATAAGTCATGTCAGTGTTCGGTGGTGTATAGAAACAGGAAGACATCCAGCATGCGCACCCTGAAAACGCAGTATAACTGGTTAACCCTTTAACTCCCTCACCCTATACACCCACTGGAAAAACCTAACCCTTTGACTCCTGCACCCTACCCACCCACTGCAAAAACCTAACCCTTTGACTCCCGCACCCTACCCACCCACTGGAAAAACCTAACCCTTTGACTCCCGCACACTATCCATCCACTAGAAAAACCTAACCCTTTGACTCCCGCACCCGATCCATCCACTAGAAAAACCTAACCCTTTGACTCCCGCACCCCATCCATCCACTAGAAAAACCTAACCCTTTGACTCCCGCACCTTATCCACCCACTGCAAAAACCTACCCTTTGACTCCCTCGCCCTATCCACCCACTGCAAAAACCTAACCCTTTGACTCCCGCACCCTACCCACCACCTTCCTGCAAAAGGCGGGTGGATAAAGGATGAGAGTATCAAAGGGTTAAGTTTTAGCTTTGCTAGCATGATTCGATAATGCAGGATGCTGGTGGACGGGGTGCCGGAGTCAACAGGGTAAAAACAAAATACAAACAAAACAACAACAAACAACAAAAACAAAACGGCCATACACGCAATCGCCCACTCGTATATTTCGAACGAAGGGAGCGGGGGGAACTGCGGCCCATGGAAGAAAACAACATCCTCACTCGCGGCTACAAATTAATAACGCACCAACCGGCCTATGCATCCTATCCCCTCCTCCAAATCCTATCTCCTCCTCCTATCGCTGACGATCTACAGGTGAGCGCTAAACGCTTCCCATCACCCACCGCACTTCCATCACGACAGGCGATGGGATAATTGGTCCACGCCTTAGTTCCACCGCCGTTTTACGGTTTTGTTCCCTTTGCCCGCTGAGCGATGCATCATGCATCTCGAACACGTCCAGAGCCTTTTATCTCCCTCCTCATGTACAGGAGTGATTTACGTGCAATGCTGCCAGCTACGTTCTGTGGCAGGCGAACATAAAAACAAATTTCTCAGAAAAGGGGAAAAAAAAAGCTTTTTGTAAAAAAAAAAAAAAAAGAAAATCAACAAAACAAAGCAAAAAGTCATATGATGGGTGGCGAGCATTCGTGACGTCTTACGACACAGGCGTACAATATCAAATGGCTCTTCTATAATTACTTTCAGCACTGAAACGATCTAATCGCATTTCAACATCAGTCAGCAACACAGTTTTCTTGCTGCTTCAAGCCTGAAGTTATCATGAGGGCTAGAAGATGCTCATCGAAAGTGCAATATCAGCAAACCTGGGAGACGGCTGTCGTTGCAGGTTTCATCTTGAAGGGGATGGGGGTTGGGGGGGGGGGGGGAGCGATGAAGAGCAAAGTAAATGACGCTATTTCTTGCGTGCCAATGAAAGACGTGTTGTGCAACTGTCATTTGGCACAAAAGTTTCTGTTTGTAAGACACACACACACACACACACACACACACACACACTCTCTCTCTCTCTCTCTCTCTCTCAAAGGAAGGTGAGAGTACACTTCGTCTTTAGCCGTCCAGCAACTGACGGTCTTCCGAATAAGTTAACGCCACCTTCTGGAAGTTATATGCTAGAAATTTCCTCTTTTCTGTCACTCTCTTTGTTTCTGACTTGTTGCTTTTCTTTCTGTCATTTCTTCTTATTTTTTCTTCTTCTGGAGGCTTTATGTTAGAAATTTCCTTTTTTTTCGTCGCCCTCTTTGTTTCTGACTTGTTCCTTTACTTTCTATCATTTCTTCCTATCATTTTCTGCCTAATTGGTGCATTCACCTGTATGTGTTCGATAAAATCTTGCGTACTTTGTCTTGGGTTTGATGACTGGGTACATTTCTTCTGGGATTGATAACTGGATACATGTATTGGGTGCATTTTTTTGGCTCTGGGGAAGTGAGATAAGTGGAAGTAATTTTAGGTAGTTTGGGCTCGTTTTTATATATGTTTTGATGTTTTTTAGTTATGTTTACGTTTGCATTTTTTTTTTATCCCCTGTGTGATAAATTGGACGCAGTGATCAACGCCGGGGCCGTCTCCTTGTGTTTTTCGCGAAGGGTACATTGATACGTGTACTTGATTTTCTGTTTGTTTTCTTTTTCCTGTTGAACTTTTGTCTACGTTTTGAAACGGTTATAGCCCTGACATGGCTCTACACAGTCGTCTGGGCTTTTAACAATAATAACATTAACAGTAACATAAAATTATATATATTTAAACAGAGTTTGACACTGAGCTCAACTCGTCATGAATATGTGAAAAACTTTTGTTTGTTTCTGATCAAAGCATTTTATATAATAGAAACTGTCATATACTAGTACATAATTTGTTATCTTTTTCTTAACTGTAAATAATGTTGTGTTTTAGTGATCTATGTTATTTGAGCAGATTATTGTTAGCACCCGTTTAATAAGGGCTCAAGGGTTTCTCACTGAAAGTCTCTCCGTCTCTTTCTCTTTCTCTCTCTCTCTCTCTCACTCTCTCTCTCTCTCTCTCTCTCTCTCTCTCTCACACACACACACACACACACACACACACACACACACACACACACACACACACAACGAATTATGAACCGTTACCCCAGTAAAAAAAAAAAAAGGACGACTACTTCACTGAAGCACTTAACTATGCAATGCTGTAGATACTGGGGCAAATCTGCCGAAATCAACAGTCGTTTTCGCAGCTCAGATTTTATTAAACTGCAATCGTTTGTAGATCTAGTAAAAAAACACCCTCTTACTCAAGTTTTCATCGCATTTGGTTTGATGACGGTTTGATTAAGATTTTGAAGTACTTACTTTGAACTGAAGTTTTATTCAGAAATACTTGCTGTATTCATGCAAAAGCACTTCTTTTTTTTTTTAATCACCAAGGACATTCTCTGAAATTTTGATATGACATCACTGAAAACGTCTAAGACGACAGATTCAGCAAATCACACTCTCATGATATCACTTTAGTGGGTACAAAATAAACAACACCAACCAACAATAAAAGCAGCCGCAGCAGCAGGAGCCACGACAACAACAACAACAGCAGCAGTGGCAACAACAACAACAACAACAGCACCAACAACGTTATCAAACCACCAAACTAAAATAACGATATTTCATACACAACTTCTGAAAACAAACTGACCTGAAAATAAAACAAAACAATACTATATTCATATTCATTTCTTCTGTCACAGTGGATTTACCATGTTAAACTCGGGCTGCTCTCCCTTTTGAGACTGCGTCGCCGCAGTGCAGCGCCACCCACTTTTGGTTTGGGCCAAGACTTCACAAGGACAAGAACACTAATTGGCCTTCAAGGGGAGGGGCCAGAGAAATCAACCCAACTCTCCAATGTGTTATATCAGGGCAGCCAGGTAAATACCCTGCTCTTCACAATTTTCAACTGCCGTGGGATCTTTAACGCACACAGGCCAGAAGGCACAGGTGTCCGACTCCTTTTTCGTCCCCTTCCGAAAGACCAGACGTTCAGTTCAAAACAGAGACAGTGACAGAAAAGGGAAAATTTCCAGCACAAAATTTCCAGAAGGAGGGGAGGGGGGGATACTTTTTACACTGAAAGAGCCCCCAGCATCCCCACGGGGGAGTGGAACGATTACATTTGCAGGAAGCAGGTGAGAAAGCGAACAGGGTTAAACCTCCCCGAATGAACTGAAGGCCGCGGTTCAATACCAGAAACGTTCTAGAACACACAAACATAAACAAACAAATACAAAACAACCAAGCCAACAGACCACTCGCACATGGTACCACACACGTAGGGTCAGAATGCACTTTCAGTTTTTGGATTCCACAGGCGAACACACAGACTCGGATGACACCACCGCACGCCACACACACACACACACACACACAACACACACACACACACACACACACACACACACACACACCCACACACACACACAGAGACAATAGTGCAACCACATGCACACGGACATCTACTATCACACGCGCACAGACACACGGATACTTGATACCATACGTAGAGAGCATGACACACAGATACTGAATATCACACACAGACACCTTGTAACACACACACACGCACGCACGCACACACACACACACACACACAAATACCACACGTACAGTCACACATACTCCTAACCCCTCACCCACACACACACACACACACACACATTCACATCCTAATACCACAGCCTCTCACCTTTACCGCTGTCGTTGCTAGGCAACGCTGACTCAGCGTGTGTGGAGGGGGAGGTCTCCGTACTCATGTCACTGTCGGCGCTGGAGAGACTCTCCTGCAAAATAAGCACACACAAAAAAAATTGTTAAACGTTTGTTTGCTTCTTTTGTTTCTTTGCTTGTTTGTTTTCTTTAAGCGTTCAGCGATTCCAACGTTTCTCGGATGCATGTATACATGTTGTTTTGCCCATACTGTGCAAGTGGTATGTTATTCCACTGACTACAAACACATATCATATGAATTCACATTAAGAGAAATAACAAATGCACGAAGGATGTTGCTGCACAGTGTGCACACTCCGCGGTCTTTGGTGGGACGCATGCTTGTTGTTTTCCTGTTTCCAAAAGCCACTATTGTTATTGTTGTTTAAAGCCCAGCCGACTGCGTAGTGCCGAATCAGGGCTATAACCGCTTCAAACCACGGAAAACTTGCAACAGCAAAGAAAAAAAAAAGAAAGTTAAGTACACATATCAATATTGTGCACATAATCTAAGGACATGCCCCTGGCGTTGACCACTCCAATTTATCGCACAGGGGATTTAAAAAAACAACCTGAATACAAATTCAAGCATACCTAAGGACACCAAAACATATATAAAAACAAGCATAAATTACCTAAAATTGCTTCAGCATAAAAAAAATTATCTCACCTCCCTAAAGCCAAACATGCACTAAATACACGTCCGCAATTATCAATCCTAAGAAAAAGTATGTAAGACTTTATCGAATACCATCAGGTAAATGGACCAGCAAGGCAGAAAATGATAAGAAGAAATGACAGAAAGCAAAGGAACGAGGAAGAAACAAAGAGTGACAGAAAAGAAGAAATTTGTAACACAGAATTTCCAGAAGGTGGGGATATTGTTCATACTGGCAGAGCCCCTGGCATCACCACGGGGGACTATAAGCCACTTGACATTGACATAACTTATGGGATCTTTAACGTGCGTGTTTGATGTTGTGCGTGCGTATGCACACGAGGGGAGTTCAGGCACCAACAACAGCTTGCGTACATATTGATCTGGGAGAAAAGAAAGAAAATAACAGAAGAAATTCCCCCTATACCCACCAGGCACTATGTGTGACAAAGCAGGATTAAAACTCAGACTTTCTGACTGGATGGCCGATGTCCTATCCACTTGACTATCACGCTCGTCAGGTTAAACGTTTGTTTCTTCTGTGGCAGGTAATGGCAGAGCTTATCCCCTAACTCTGTACAGACTTCTGTGGCAGGTAATGGCAGAGGTTATCCCCTAACTCTGTACAGACTTCTGTGGCAGGTAATGGCAGAGGTTATCCCCTAACTCAGTACAGACTTCTGTGGCAGGTAATGGCAGAGGTTATCCCCTAACTCTGTACAGGCTTCTGTGGCAGGTAATGGCAGAGGTTATCCCCTAACTCTGTAGAGACTTCTGTGGCAGGTAATGGCAGAGGTTATCCCCTAACTCTGTAGAGACTTCTGTGGCAGGTAATGGCAGAGGTTATCCCCTAACTCTGTACAGACTTCGGGGCAGTTGGGGTGAAGACGGGGAGGGGGGTGGGGGTGAGTTGAGGAGGTGGAGACTTCTGCTTCTTCTCGAGGCCAGCATCATCATCAGCGCGGAGCCCATTTCCTCTCCCTCATTGCTTTACTTTCCCAAACAATGAACGGGGTTCACGTACCCATCACCAGTCGCTGTGAACAGGAGGCTACCCCTCCACACCTGAGTCAGATTCGAACTGTTGCAGCCAAAACAGTCCTCAAAACCAGTCTCATGTCTTATCCAAACAGTCCTCAAAAACAGTCTCATGTCTTACCCAAACAGTCCTCAAAAACAGTCTCAGGTCTTATCCAAACAGTCCGCAAAAACAGTCTCAGGTCTTATCCAAACAGTCCTTTAAAAAGTCTCAGGTCTTATCCAAACAGTCCTTTAAAAAGTCTCAGGTCTTATCCAAACAGTCCTTTAAAAAGTCTCAGGTCTTATCCAAACAGTCCTTTAAAAAGTCTCAGGTCTTATCCAAACAGTCCTCAAAAACAGTCTCATGTCTTATCCAAACAGTCCTCAAAAACAGTCTCATGTCTTATCCAAACAGTCCTCAAAAACAGTCTCATGTCTTATCCAAACAGTCCTCAAAAACAGTCTCATGTCTTATCCAAACAGTCCTCAAAACAGTCTCATGTCTTATCAAACAGTCCTCAAAACAGTCTCATGTCTTATCCAAACAGTCCTCAAAAACAGTCTCAGGTCTTATCCAAACAGTCCGCAAAAACAGTCTCAGGAAACAGGACAAAGTTTGTTAAAAAAAACAACATCACCAGTAACAACAGCAAGAGCAGCAGCTGCTGAAACAGCAAGCAGACAGAATACACATTTTCAGGTAGGCAAAACATCCACCATTCAATCGTAAGGTATGGGTTTGATTCTGCCAGGACATCTCCCTGATCAACATGAATGCAGAAACACAAAACGATAATCACACTTTAACTTCACCGCAAAGACCTTTCTATCAAACAAAACAGCACGGTGATTTTTACCCGCAATGGCGAGAGTTATCATGCTTAGAACCCACAGGTCCAGCCAAGGAAAAGTTTATTCAACGACCACCAGCCGAGCATGTGCTTTGCAATGAAAACAGTCACCGCCACTTGTATGTGTCAAAGTGACAGGTTTACGGCATGTCGTTATACTCGAGAGGAACTTAATCAAACCATCGTGCCTATCTCGTGATACAACCTCTCGCCCGAGTGAACTCAAATTGGATATTGCCTACCAAGTAAGCGCACTCGTCGTGGCGGCAGGAGAAAACAAAAACAAATACCGATTAGCACATCAACTAAAAACAGCCAGTTGACTTCCATCACTTGTGCCCCTACGTCAGACCAAAGCTAGAACCTCTCCAAACGCTGCTATTTAAACTTGTTAACATTGATTACCAGTCACAGCATTCAAAACGATTCCAGATTTTTCAATTTTACATTTTAACACCCAGTCCTGCAAAAACAAAAACAAAAACAAAAACCCCCCTGATATTTCTGACCTTGTCATTGAAGGCAACACTGACCTAGTTTTCTCATCAGAAATATGGTTTAGATCCGCTGGTGACGAAAGTGATATTACTGCTTCAACACCCTCTGGCTTCTCCCTTACTTCAATCCCCAGACAATCTGGCACTGATAGTGATCTTGCTGAAATATTTAGAGATAGCCTCGCCTCCTATATAAAAATATCCACCAAGAACCAGTAAACTCTGACTTTAAATCTTCTGAAATCTGTGCAATTCGTTTACAGTGGAAAAAATCGTTCGTTTGTCTTTCTATCTAACCACTCACCATCCTGTATAACAAACATGCTGGCAAATAGAAATTACAAACTGTCAGACTGATATCACTCACTGACTTTTCGATTATTGACAAGCTCGTTTCTGACCACTTTGTGATATCACTTTCCCTACGCATTGAAAAAGTATGGAGAGCAATTAATAAAATCAAATCACGTAACATAACAAGTTTACAAACCTCTACTTTCAAGGCTGATCTTGTCTCAGTCCTTGCAAATGCAAAGTTGTTAATCATCTACTGCACGCTTCTGATAACAGAAAGTGTCCAAACTGTCATTGCTGGATCTTTCAGCTGTATTTGATACTACTGACCATGGCATCATGATCTCAAGATTGTCATCCACAATTAGCTGCGTTGAAACTGTTCTTGAGCGGGTTGAGTCATATCTTTCTTGTCGTACTCAGTCTGTTGTCACCAATGACTTTAGGTCATCTCCATCTCTGCTGAAGTATGGTGTCCCACAGGGTTCTGTTCTGGGCACTGTTCTCTTCAATACGTACTTACAACAACTTAGCTTCATTATCAAACAGTCAAGAGCACTCTATCATTTCTTTGCTGATGACTCACAACTGTACCGCTCTGCTTTTCCGAAAGACATCTCCAGCAAACACACACACACACACACACACACACACACACACACACACACACACACACACCACACACACACACTAATGCACGCTGGTACAAAATCAAACCTTACAAAAGTAGCCTCGAAGGCCATGATCGCTCAGACTGTACTTACAACAGCCTTCAGCAAATCTGTAATGACTTGGTGTTTTTCTTGATGAATCTCTATCCATAAGAGATCATGTTAACTACCTGAGCAAAATTCTGTGTCACCAACTATGCAGAATAAGCAAACCCCAACCACTGCTCTCTGCTGATGTCACAACCAAGCTGCGCGTATCTTTCATTCTATCCAGACGAGGATTGATTTAACTCTCTCTTAGTTGGACTTTGTGATAAGCTATCCAAACCCAAACGAATCCAAAACCGTGCAGCTCAACTTGTCCTACAGGAAGGCAAACGGAGCAACACAAAAGCACTGTAGTGAAAATTACACTTACCAGTCAAAGCAAGACTTGAGTATAAAACTGCTACAATGTGCTTTCAGTGTCTGAGTCAGAAGACAATGCCAACATATATATCAAAATTCCTCCTGCCATAATTTCCAAAGCTCTCAGATCTCAAGAAGCTTCTCTCTTTACGATCTCTTAGTTTTCACTAACAACTTGCAGAAAGAGATCTTTTTCTGCTTTTGGCCCAACAAAATGGAACTCCCTCCCAGCATCTTTAAGATAAAGCAGTTGCCTGCTTAATTTCAAAAAGCACCTCAAACACATCTCTTTCAGATGTATCTCTGAAAACCATAAATTACTGCTTCTGGCTCTTCTAAATCCAGTGGCAATGCAATATGTCGCGAGCGAGCGAGTGCGCGCGCTGTGTGTGTGTGTGTGTGTGTGTGTGTGTGTGTGTGTGTGTGTGTGTGTGTGTGTGTGTGTGTGTGTGTGTGTGTGTGTGTGTGCGCGCGTGCGTGAGTGCCTGTGTAAGTATGTAGGTGTGCTTATATGTGTGTATTTTCATGTTTGTGACTGTCACTGATAAATTAACACACACATTTGTTGTTGTTTCTGATGAACCATGTTTATGTTGCATTGACGTATTGGTGTATATGTCTGCACTACGTTATAATTTACTGTCATTGAAGTGTTTATGCTGTATTGATGGTAAATTAGTGTATGTATCCGATTGTTGTACCACATTACTGTATTAACATTGCAATGTTTATGCTGTTTGTAAAGTACAACGAGCATTCTCTGAATGTATGTTTGTGCTATATAAATGGATTCATTATTCTTATTCTTATAATTAAGAACATCTCTGGGCCAAAAGCATACGATGGAGAGAGAGAGAGAGAGAGAGAGAGAGAGAGAGAGAGAGAGAGAGAGAGAGAGAGAGAGAGAAAGAGAGATCTAACTAAATTAACAAATTAACAATTCAACAAACACATAAAAGCAGAACAAGAATGCGTATTTAATTAACGAAATAAGTCAGGCGCAAGTGTTCGGCCAACTGGCCTTTGTTAGGACAAAAACAACAGATCAGTTAACCTCCCTGATATTTCATTTGTTCAACGGAAAGGTCCTGTTCGTTCTGGTCCTAAACCTAGTGAATTTGTTTCTTCGTTGTCTTTAGAGCACACCTGACAAAGGCCAGTTGGCCGAAAATTTGCGTTCGTCTCGTTTCTCTAACTAAATACGTTTTCTTATTCTCTTTTCGTGCGTTTCTTGGTCACAACGGAGAACGGAAATTGCAAGATGTAATGAAGAACTGTTACGTGCTGTTATCGACATCAGACCCTCAATCTGCCAACACAGACGACCCCACTGGGTAATCCCCCCCCCCCCCCAAAAAAAAAAACAAAAACAAAAAAAAAAACTAGCACAGCATAAATGAACAATTAAACAAAACAAATTGATCAACAGTTTAATGAAGTGTGATTACCAAAGTTATGAGTCGTTATTGGAAGACTGCTTCTAGATTGAACACATTTTTTTCTCCCTCTGGAAGACCCGTTCCACGCTAGATACAATTTTTCCTCCACTGGAAAGACGTTTTCCCGACCAAAGCATTTTATCTCCACCAGGCGGGTTGGCCGGCCTTTCTGATAAACTCGTGGACTCGACATCTTACGACTGATTTCAGTCCCAGCCGAAACATAACAGTTGGCTTGTTCGCTGGTCATCTCAATACTCCAGTCATAATGCTTCAGTCATTCTGGTTGTGTCAGAGTTCCATAGGTCTCCTTCCCATTCCCAATGATTTTAATACAGACGCTATCTATTCTCTGCAAAGACCCTTCAGTGTAACCATTGCTATCAAAATTTCGTCCATTCAAAATTCAGAAGAAGTCTTGAGTGACACTTAAGGCAGAAACAGATGTTCACTGATAAGAAATGCATGATTGCAGAAAGTCTTCCTCATTCAAGAAACTCCCCTTCCTCCACCCCTTTCTCGCTGAAGAAATTCATCTCCTCCCTCTTGCCTCCTCTTAAGGTTTGTTGGTCGGTCGGTTGGTTGGTTGGTTGGTTGGTTGGTTGGTTGATTGGCTGGTTGGTTGGTTGGTTGGTTGTTTGGATTGGTTGGTCGGTTGGTTGGTTGGTTGGCTGGCTGGTTGGTTGGTTGGTCGGTCGGTCGGTCGGTTGGTTGGCAGGTTGGTTGGCTGGTTGGTTGGCTGGCTGGCTGGCTGGCTGGTTGGCTGGCTGGTTGGTTGTTTGGTTGGTTGGCGGCTGGCTGGCTGGTTGGTTGGTTGGTTGGTTGGCTGGCTGGTTGGTTGATTGGTTGGTTGGTTGGTTGGTTGGTTGGTTCTTTCTTTCTTTCTTTCTTTTTTGGTCAACGGAGAAGCATAAACTAAAAATAACAACAGGCTGCGAAGAATGGTAAAATACGTTGTTTGTAGCAGATAGAACTTTTTTTTTTTTTTGCTCCACGGGAGATAAAAATTATGCATTAGACGCTGGTAAGCATATCATTCACTGAAGAGACTTTTTCCTTGACAGACTTTTCCTTGACGCCTTCAGTGGGCATGCATGGTGCATGCTGGATGTCTTCATGTTTCCATAAGCCACCAGACACTGACAGGACTTACAACATCTGTAACTGTTCTGTGTGCGTATACACACACACACAGAGTTCTGACACACAACAGGCCTGCCCACACATTGACCTGGGAGATGGGGAAACATCTCCACCCTTTACCCATCAGACAGGAAGGACCCAGGCAGGATCGAACCCCTGACCTTCCCACCAGGTATCTGATGTCTTATCTACTTGTCTACCGCGCCACTCACTTCGTTAAAACAATCTCTGCCACTCGGACACATTGGACATTTCTATATTTTAACTTGCTCACTGAAGAGCTATATAACTGGTTAGAAATATTTTATAATACGTCCACTCAAAGTTCAGAAGTCTTTCGTGTGACTCTTAAACAGAAATCTGACATCTTTACTGAAATAAATAAATACATAGATAAATAAATAGACAAAACATGCCCACAAACGCAACCTCGCGAGCACATGCGCGTACACACGCACACACACACACACATACACACGCACGCATGCACGCACACGCACACACACACACACACACACACACACACACACACACACACACACACACACAACACAGAAGCTACAGGGACAACACATCGATATCAGTGAACACCAAACCCATCCTCTTTCTTTCGTTTAAAACCTCGCACGTGGAAAACTTGAAACCGATACTGAAAATACAGCGAGAGATAACTGACAATCGAGACACGACGAGCAGAAAAGGGAGGCTATTTACGGCTTGACGAGAGTCGGGAGAAGAGGCCGCATAAACAGGACTACACACACGGCAGGAAAGATGCCTCGTTCACCCCGTCGCTCAGCAGGTGTCGTTAACACTTATCCATGTTACCTTGAAAATCGATGCCTGAGCTGTCAGGGCAGAGCAGGGCTTTTCGCGACCTTGAGGACAGGAGGATAATGATAATATTTTTTTTTTTTTTTTTACATTTTATTTATTTATTTTCACCTTTTTTTTAAATTCATTTTTAACAAGAATAGATACCAACAAACAATGTTGTAACAGAACAAAACAAGAAAAAAATAATTTCAATTTATAATAATTGTTTAATGATAACAATACTTGAATATCGTTTTTTTTTTCTTCCCAAATTTCCGGGCTTTTTTTTCTTCATCTTCTTCTTCCCAAACTTGCTGATCCTTGAAGCTGGACGCTTTCAAATTTCCACAAAGCCAGCCACTGAAATGACTTACCGGATCTTTAACGTGCATACGTACTATTTCGCATGCCCATACACACAATGGGGGCTTAGGCGCCAGCAGGTCCGCGCACACATGTCAACCCTTTGACTCCCACACCCTGTCCACCAGCATCCTGCAGTGCCAACCGTCCTAACAAAGCAAAAATGTAAAACCTTTTGACTCCATCACCCTATCCACAAGCTGTCTATAGGAAACTGGTGGACAGAGTGAGGGCATCAAAAGGTTAAGGTTTTTTTTCTTTTTGTAGTCAGTGGACAGGATACAGGAGTCAAAGGGTTAAACTGGGAAACTGGGAAAAAAAATATCTACCCTGTACGCACGAGGTAGATGTGTGTGGGCGGGTGGATCGAACCCAGAACTTTCAGACTGTAAGTCCACCGTTTATCCACTTCACCAACACAAGAGCCCGTCAGAGAGAGAGAGAGAGAGAGACAGACAGACAGACAGACAGACACACAGACAGAGACAGAGAGAGACAGACAGACAGACAACCAGCCAGACAACCAGAGACTGACAGACAGAGACAGGCAGACATACAGAGAGAGAGAGACACACACACACACAGACAGAGAGACAGACAGACAGAGAGAGAGAGTCACAGAGAGAACAACGAGAGACAGAGGGTGAAGGAGGCAGACCCATATAGGTAGGAAAGGTGATGGTGGATCACAGTGTGATTATCATGGCTGCAAGCGTGACCATAGGCTTTGAGACGTCTGTGTATGTGGCTGGGTGACGACGAAGGTGTCACATTGGTGTATGTGTGTGTGTATGTGTGTGTGTGTGTGTGTGTGTGTGTGTGTGTGTGTGTGTGGTGTGTGTGTTGTGTGTGCGTGTGTGTGTAGGGGGATAGAGAGAGTGAGAGGGAAGAGAGAGAGGGCGGGAGAGAGAGAGAGAAAGAGAGAGAGAGAAAGAGAGAGGGAGGGGAGAGACAGAGACAGAGAGAGACAGACAGACAGAGACACAGAGAGAGAGAGAGAGACAGAGAGAGAGAGGAGAGACAGAGAGAGAGGGGGAGAAGAGAGAGAGAGAGAGAGAGAGAGAGAGAGAATTTTCATCTACTTGAGATCATGCCCATCCAAAATTCCAAACACTATCCTCACTCTTTCACTTGCCATCGACCAAAACACAAACACAATGCACCAATGCCACATGCAACAGAGCAGTCATAGTGCCTGTTTCTATTTAAGGTAGAAATGGAAAAATGCCCCTTGTGATTGAGGACGGCACAAAAATGTAGGAAAAGAGAAAGGGAGGGTGGGGGATGGGACAGAGTTAGAGAAGGAGGATGACTGAAGAGAGAGAGAGGGAGGGAGAGGGAGAGGAGAGAGAGAGAAGGAGGAGAGAGAGAGAGAGAGAGAGAGAGAGAGAGAGAGAGAGAGAGAGAGATTCGTTCGTTCCTTGATTTAACGTCTTTTCACTATAAGTAATATTAGAAGAGAGAGAGAGGGAGGGGGGGAGAGGAAGAGAGATAGAGAGACAGAGACAGAGAGACACAGAGAGAAAGAGAGACAGACAGACAGACAGACGAACAGACAGACCGGAGGAGGAGAAGGACAAAAACAAATTTCTGTTTTCGAGAGTAGTTGCACAAGCAAAATATCTGTTTTCTTTAACATTCAGCCCTCGCCCGAGGAGGGTCTATACCAATGCAAATGAACTATAAAATACGAGCGTAATCATGTAGACGGGAAAAACAGCAGTACTGAGAGCGAGAAAGGGGAGAGGAGGAGATAGAGCGAGGAAAAATGTTATAACATGTAGGAACAATCACCACGGCTATTCTTACCGATTATATTATCAATACAAACATAATTTCCATGAATATACAAACACTAGGGAACGGGAAGAAGAGAGAGAGAGAGAAACAGAGACAAAGAGAGAGAGAAAGACAGAGAGACAAAGAGAGGGGGCAGAGGAAGAGAGAGACAAAAAAAAAAAGGGGGGGGGGCAGACTTTAGATGGTTTATTCTGCTCTGGCCACTGGTCCTTATACAAAACACAAATAAAATAATGTAAGAGACATCAAAGCAGACAACACAGGAATAAACATATAACATGGAGACGGAGACAGACGAGGACATTTAACACATTTCAGACTTTCTTTGAGAGAGACAGACAGACAGACAGACACACAGTGACAGACACAGAGGGACAGAGACAGACAGAGAGGGACAGAGACAGACAGACAGAGACAGACACAGTGAGACAGAGAGACAGACAGACAGAGAGTGACAGACAGACGCAGAGGGACAGAGACAGACAGACAGAGACAGAGAGACAGACACAGTGAGACACAGAGAGAGACAGACAGACAGACACAGAACACAGACACAGAGAGAGAGAGAGAGAGAGAGAGAGAGAGAGACGGAGATACAGAGAATGAAAAAGGGAACTCACCTTGAAGAGAAAGTAAGGTATAATCTCATACCTGCTGGACACAACACCACCTGTCCGAGGAAATCCTCTTTTCACAGATTTACGATTATTCATAGTCCTGCCCCAGTATTATCAAAAGATAACAGAAAAAGGAGAAGAAAAAAAAACAACTTGCCAAAACTGAACAAAATATTTCAATACTTTCACAGTACTGCAGAACTGTTCACTTCAGGTCGGTAGATTTTACTGCTCTGTTTTGTGTTTGCTTTGTGTTTGCTTTGTTTGCTTTCTTTCGGCCAACGGTTTCTTTTTTTCCCCCCTCGTCCATCCAACGTGAAGAAATACAGAAGAAAGAAGCAACAGTAATTAATCACAGATTTAAAACCATCACAATATCCGTTTGAGGTAGACAGAAAGACATCATAACTGCACCATCATTCAAGAGACAGAATCGCACTGAACATATTTACATAGTTCCATGGGTTTCTTGAGCAGCTTGCTGTGGGTAAAGAAAGAGCTGATGCTAAAAGAACAACAGGTAATCCCCATCACCTTATCAAGTAAAAATCTATCAACAGTCAATGGAACGGCCTGGGGGAACTTATTCGAAATGCGAAACGACTTTGTATCGCTCCAATGACACGACTCTTTTGTCAACTCTTGTCTCCCGCCTCTAACACACCCGTCCCTTTTGTAGAGAGTGAGAGAAAGCTAGCAGATTTGGGTCTGGCGCACATGGATTTGTCCGAATGCAACGAAGCCCTCTTCAACAAAACTCCAGACTCCTGGGAGGACAAAGAAGAAGAATCGAGTTCCCAGGTTTCTGTACTACAAGTGAAAAGTCATCCAAATATTAATATCAAATAAATAAATAAATAAATAAATAAGTAAATAAATCAATCAATAAATAAATAAATAGACAGATAAAGACAGAAAGAAAGAAATCTTAACAGCACAAAGCTATCGACTTTGAACGCTAAACCAACCCCACGGTTCGCGTCTTCCGCGCAGGTGTTAAGTAGTCCCAAGATGCAGACAACAACAGGTGACTTCCACACACGTGTACACACACACACACAGAGAGACAGAGACAGAGACAGAGACAGAGAGACAGAGAGACAGAGAGACGAGAGAGCAGCAAAGGAACAGACACTAAGTGACGTATATGATCAAGACGGTATGTAAACTGTACGTGATAGTTACAACGTCAAACTGTAGGCAAGACAGAAGCGACATCCTCCCGAGCGTCGCGTGAGGTCGCCGTCAAGAATCGCCCATCAAGACTTGTCTGCTGACCAGCGAATGAACTCTCCTGGGTGTCGCGGGCGTGACCAGCAACGCTCCACTCCTAATAACCCGTCAAGAGCCAGCCTTGGTGACTGACCTCTATATTCTAACACAAACAAGTGTCACGTGCATGTTCTGATGTTGTTCAGTGCCGGTTCCATCATATAAACTGCGGTAATTTAGGTAGTGTTAGTTCTGAGGTTTTTGGTTTGACCGATTTCAAATCTCTCTCTCTCTCTGGAGCAAACACAAGATGTTCGTCAAGCAACGCTTCTTAGACAACACGAATTAATATTTATACAAATAAACGCGCACACGCAGAGACAGACAGACACACACACACACACACACACACACACACACACACCACACCACACACACACACACGTACGAGCACACGCACGCGCGCACACACACACACACACACTCTCTCTCTGTCTGTCTGTCTGTCTCTCTCTCTCTCTGTGTCTCTCTGTCTGTCTGTCTCTCTGTCTGTCTCTCTCTCTCTCTTCTCTCTCTCTCTCTCAAGAAAAGTCTAAGAATCGGCCCAAAGATAAGTGTACACAAGATAAGAACCAACATTGAAACAAGTGACGATAATTGAAAACGAAAGGCTCTTAAAATTAAGCTATATACTATATACTCAGCCAAAACTCCGAAGTCGACGAACCATATAAAAAAAAAAAAAAAAAATAAAAAAAAAACCCACACGCACGCAAAAACATACTGGCATCTTAGTCAAATCATTAACCCTTTGACTTCCTCATCCTATGCACCAGCTGTCTATATCATCAGCCATGACTGCAAAACAAAAACCTTTTTTCTTTTCTTTAATTCCTCAACCTATCCACCAGCTTCCTGCATTATCAGTCATGATAGTAAAGCGACACTTAACCCTTTCGCTTCCTAATCTTATTCATCGTCTTCCTGCGGCAAGCCGGTAGATGGGGAGTGAAGCTGGTGGACAGGGTGAGGGAATGAAAGGATACGTTTTTGGCGCTGGTGGGTAGGTGAGGAAGTCAAAGGGGTTAACAGAGACCGGGTGCAGCACAGACAAAATTGGAAGAATAAACACTTTAACGTTTTTACAACAAGAAATGTCCAAGTATGGACGAAGCATTTAAGACAAGTATTTTATAAGGCAAACGTGGACAGATCGTCATAGCCCAAAAAAGAGGAGAGAAGGGTTATATCCCTAGCAAAGGTGAAAACAAACAACACCAGAGAGAGAGGGGGAGGGAGTGAGGGGGAGGGAAGAGAGAGAGGGGGAGAGAGAGAGAGAGAGAGAATAGACCTTTTACTCGGCAGAGTGGGCGTTCTGGTCTAAAATGGAAAACGAAACAAACAAAAAACCTCTGAGGCAGACAATGCAAAATTAAGGAAACGGAAGCATGACTGCTGGTGGTTGTTAGCTGTCGAATGCACCTGCTTAGGTATTCGACGACCCCAAAATGCACTTCGCCTAACAAGAAATGACCAAATATGGAAGAAGTACACTTAGGCATTTTGTCGTTACAAGAAATGACTACAAATGGAAAAAGAAGCATTTGAAACTAGATTTTCTTTGACACAAAATGCCAAATCTGGGAGAAGAAACACTTAAAACGAGTATACAAGAACTTGCTTAAAATTAGCATTATTTTGACAAAAAGTGACCAAAAAGCATTTAAAACTAGTATGACTAGTATGATATTAATAAGAAGTGACCAGTTATGAATGAAACAAAAGTTATAACTAATATTCTTTTAACAGGAAGTGACCAAACACGGAAGAACAACGATTTAAAACGTTGTTTTTTTTCTTTTAAGAACTGGCCAAATATGGACGAAGAAACACTTAAAACTAGTTTCTTCTGAAAACAAGATACGATCAAATAAGGAAGAAGAAACAGTTAAAACGAATACTGTCTTAACAAAAAAACAAACTTGAAACTAGTAGTATTTTAACATGAAGTAATAGATAAACATCTAAATCTAATATTCTGTGAATATGAAATGACCAAGAAGCCCTTAAAACTAGTACAATACAATACAATACAAACAATACAATATTTTATTTATATAGCGCAAAATCTTGATAAAATCAAATCTAAGCGCTAAAATAGACACACACGCACGCACGCACACACACGCACGCACGCACGCACGCACGCGCGCGCGCGCGCGCGCGCACACACACACACACACACACCACACGCACACGGCTATAAATGGGGAGAAAGAATAAAAGCAATGGAAAATTATAGAGAGCATATTATATACAATTATATATTACAATGTGATTCCCCTCCGAGTGGAGACAGGCTGCAGAGGGGATTGAGTGAGGTCAGGATTTTATGCAGAGGAGAAAAGGTGAGTTTTGAGAGCGGACTTGAAGGAGACAAAAGTAGGTTGCTGACGGACTGAGAGAAGAAGTTTGTTCCAGGAGAGTGGACCAGAAACAGAGAAGGCTCGTGGACCATAGGTATTGAGCTTAGTGCGTGGAAAGCGAAAAGTCAGAGGATCGGAGGCAGAGCGGAGGGTACGTGAGGGAACATAGATCTCAAGTAGGCTTGACAGGTAATCGGGGGCTGCGTTATTGAGGATTTTGTAGCACATGGTGTCTAATTTGTACTGTATGCGCTTTGATACAGGGAGCTAGTGAAGTTGTGCCAGGAGAGGAGATATATGGTCAGCTTTTTTCTTTTTTAGTACAAGGCGTGCAGCATTGTTTTGAATGTGCTGCAGGATGTGAATGGTGGAGGCAGGAAGACCAGACAGGAGTGAATTGCAATAGTCAATGCGAGACATTATGAAGGAGAGAACGAGTTTTGCAGTTGTTTCGACAGAGAGATACTTCCTGATCAGCCTTATACGATGGAGGTGATAGTAGCAAGATCTGGCAGTTTGAGAAACAAAGTTGTTCATGGAGAGGGTAGAGTCAATGCAGACACCAAGGTTTTTAGTTGAATCAGAAATTGGGACTGATGTGTTACATAATGGGAGAGAAAGAGGAGGCAGCTGAGAAAGTTTCTGACGGGTGCCAATGAGGATAGCTTCTGTCTTGTCGTCATTAAGCTGAAGTTTGTTGAACGTCATCCAGTTCTTAATGTCCGAGTAACACTCAGTGGTGCGAGTCAACAGGCGCTGTATATTGTCTGGTGTGTCACTGTCTAGAAGTTGGGTGTCATCAGCATAGAAGTGGTGTTTTATAGAGTGGGAGTTGATGATGGTGGACAGGGGGGAGGTGTAAAGAGTGAAAAGAACAGGGCCAAGGACAGATCCTTGTGGAACAACCACAGGTCAGGTATGCAGGTTGAGAGTAAGTGCCATTAATGAGAACAGTTTGTACACTGTTAACAAGAAATTCCCAAATACGGATGAAGAAGCACTTAAAACGAAATCCTTGTAAGAACTTAAAACTAGTCTTAACAAGAGGTGACCAAGAAGCATGTAAAACTAACATTTTGGTCATAGGAAATAACCACGAAACACTTAAAACTAGTCTTAACAAGAGGTGACCACGAAGAATGTAAAACTAACATTCACGAAGCATGTAAAACTAACATTTTGGTCATAAGAAATAACCACGAAACACTTAAAACTAGTCTTAACAAGAGGTGGCCACGAAGCATGTAAAACTAACATTTTGGTCATAAGAAATGACCACGAAACACTTAAAACTAGTGTTCTGCTAGTGAGAGGTGTCCGTGTGGAAGAAGCAGCACTT
>CM060313.1:74399115-74404115 GCA_030674185.1 Monoplex corrugatus
GTGCGTGCGTGTGTGTGCGTGCGCGCGCTCGCGCTCGTGTTTGAACGAGTACAGGTGTTTTAATGACTTGCAAAGAGAGGAAGGGAGAGCAAAAGGGAGAGAGAGGAAGCGAGGTCAAAGAGAGAGAGAGAGGGGGGGATCGAGGGTGGAAAGGAGAAAGAGAGACGGAACAGAGATAAGACTGAGAGACAGAGGGAGGGGGAGGGGGAGAGGGGGAGGGGGACAGAGGCAGGCGGAATGTACGGTACTTAATACATGTTTATCGATTTCTTCTAGTTCCTCCTTCCTCTCCTTCCCTCTTCTTCTTCCCCTTCCTTCTCCTCCTTCATCTTTGTCGACTTCGTGGCTCTTGTCGTTTTCTCTGTTGGATTGAATTTTTTTTAACCCTTTGACTCCTGCACCCCGTCCAACACTGCAAAAACTTAACCCTTGGACTCCCTCACCCCTGCAGGAAGCTGGTGGATAGGATGAGGGACTCCAAGGGTTGGTGGATAGGGTGAGGGTGTCTAAGGGTTAAGTTCTTATTTTGTTAGCATGGCTGAAATGCAGCATGCTGGTGGATAGGGTGCAGGAGTCAAAAGTTTAAACAAATGTACACGTATGCAATTTTGAACGGAGTGACTTGATCAGAGCGTTCACAAACAAATCAAATGATAGGCTTGTCTGGTTTCCTTCCATCTATCCTTCTCCTGTATCAAACATCCGTGAATAAATAAATGAACCAGAGAAAACCCAGAGCACTGTAAAAAAAATTGTTCCAAACTTCTGTGTTCATTTTAAAGTGTAGAAAAACGGGTAAACCCAAAAAATGCCAATCCTTAAATAAAAACATACAAAAATAACAAATAAACAAAAACAACAAAATGGTCAAGCCATTCAAACAATTTTCCTTTTCCTTTCAAAAAAACAAAAACCCTCTTTTCCAATAACTTCTCTGGAAAGAGGTAAATGTGAAAAGACAACAGTAGGACTTGTTACAACACAGAAACAGACCTTAAACAAATGGAGAAGTTACTAAGAAAGTGCAGTTCACATCATCATCATCAGGAGCCCTGCCGCACAGCGTTGGCGACCATGGACTTCCAACCATCTCTATCTCTCGTTGCCCCCAGCATCTCCCCCACCCTCCTCATCCCCAGCCACTCTGCAAGTCCGTCCAGCATTCTCTCCCTAGGTCTACCTGGTGCTCTCTTTCCCTCCAGCTTTCCCGTTGTGACCAAGTGCTCCAAATCCCCCTTCCGCATAAAATGGCCTATAAATGTTGCCTGTCTTTTTCTAATCTTCCTTATGAGTGAACTACTTGTGTCTGTCTACAATCAAGACTGTCTCGTTTGTTTTCTTTGCTGTCCATCGAATTCTCAACATTCTTCTGAGAAACCACATCTCGGCTGCCTCAATCTTGCTCTGGCTTTGCTTGCTGACTGTCCACGCCTCGCATCCGTACAACAGTATTGGTTCTATATAACACTCAAGGACTCTCTGATGTTAATTGATAAGCATTTGTTGGTAAGAATGCTTGTCATCTTCTCGAATGCTGTTTTGGCTTGCCGATTCTGCCAGCTATTTCCGATGTGCATCTGCCGTCTGATAAAATGATCGTTCCCAGGTATTTGAACTTATTAACTTGTGTCAAGGTTGTGCCATTTGCTGTTATTTTGCATGAGGGATTTCATGTTTTTTACTGATCACCATGACTTCAGTCTTCCTGCTGTTTAGTTCGAACCCCTTACCTTTGCTTTCTATTTCTAGTATATTCACAAGGTTTTGTAGGTCCCTTTCATTTTTTGCAATTAGCACGGTGTCATCTGCGTACCGAATGCTGTTTATCATTTTCCCTCCAACCTTTAATCCAGTTCACATATCCACGAAAATATGCTAATTTATGCTAAAAGGGCCCATGTGACCTCGACCTTGATGTCAAGACCTCTCAACATTATGCATGGTTTGATCTCTCTAGAAACAGCTAACACACATTTTCGTTACGGTCACACAGAGATGGACACACATGAGACACCTTCCTCTCCAGCCGATCTGAAATAACTTCTTTTCTTTATTAACTGACTCAAAAAAGGGGAAAACGATGGGCAGATACGCGTGAGAGAACATGACTGTTGGCAATTTTCCCATGCGATTCGGTAACTGTGAGTAAATGAGGGTCAAAACATTCCAAGTTCACACAAATGAAGTACGCCTTTTCGTGTTGCATGTAGGTAGTGTGGCTTTAACGAAATGATGGAATCAATTCTTGGAAACTGTTACGCTAATGTTATTTTTGTTTAAAGCCCAGCCGACTGCGTAGAGCCATATCAGGGCTATAACCCGTTTCAAAACATACTTCTTCAACAAGGGAGAGAAAAAGGAAAAGAAAATTAAGTACACATTTCAATGCACTCGCACACATAATGTAAGGAAATGCTCCTAGCGTTGGAGCAAATAAACTTTGAAATGAGTAAGGACAAAATTTGATTGCAAGCGCATTATCTAACATTTCATTCCAGCATAGGCTGATATGTGTGCCCCGTTGTTATTTTTAATCACTGGGTAATGTCCCTTTAGTATATATCAAAGCATGCAAGATATGCAGAATTGTGGAATACATGAAATTTAAACAAAACGGGAAAAGTGTGATTTTTGAACGGAGATCCGCTGTTCACACAAATGTAATCACAACCCACAAAATAAAAATTTGTTTACAAGGCCAGACCAGTTTTGTTTATAATGGCTTCAATTGCCCATCCGTGTAAAATGAATCTGTTCGATCACAATTTCGGGCGGATGGGGGAAGGGAAACAGTCTGAATTAATTACTTCCAACCCGAAAATCAAGATTATGTATTTCCTAATATCACTGTGACCTTTAAAACATAGCATCAAATGAATAAAACTTGACGCGAAATGACGCAAATATTTCAGAGGTTCTTGAGAACTGCTGTTCACACACCTTCTTCAAAAGTGCTGATTTTAAGCACTATATTTTTTTTCTGCCACTGTGACCTTGGCCTTGGAGCCAAATTTACATTTACACATACACGACTCATCAATAATCCACATCTTCGACCCCAATTTGGTCAAGATCCTTCCAGAAACAGCTCAGAAAAATCATCTCTCTCTCTCTCTCTCTCTCTCTCTCTCCCCACTTTCCACACACACACACACACACACACACACACACACACACACCTCCTTCCTGTGTGATATGAAGTTACCTCCCTTAAAACAGAAGATTCAAGAAAGAAGGAATGGAGACAAATTAAAACAAAGCCACACACACACACACACACACACACACACACACACACACACACACACACACACACACACTCACTCACTCATGCATACGTATACACCTAAATTCACACTGACACAATGTACTCATATTAATACACATATTCTCATTCAAACACACAAATGTATCTTCTCATAATATAAACACCAACACACGCATTTACACACATGTATCCATACCAACACACATAGATCTATATTTACACACATAGCCTCTCTCTCTCTCTTTCTCTCTCTCTCTCTCTCTCACCCACACACACACACACACACACACACACACACAACACAACACACCTTCTGAACACACCGACATACAGACATAAACTTGCATGCTCTCTCTCTCTCTCTCTCTCTCTCTCTCTTTCTGTCTGTCTGTCTCACACACACACAAAACACAGAGCTCAGAAAAACATATTTCTCTCTCTCTCTCTCTCTCTCTCTCTTTCTCTCTCTCTCTCTCACTACACACACACACACACACACACACACACACACACACACACACACACACACACACACACACACACACGCACATTCTGAACACACCGACATATAGCGAAAAGACGTTAAATCAAAGAACGAAAAACACACACACACACACACACACACACACACACACACACACACACACACACACACACACACACACACACACACACACGCTAGCAACACCAACACCAACACCACAGCAACAACAAACACCACATGTATTAAAAGACTTGCATCCGTACCGCCACATAAAGTCACACATCTTTTTTTTTTCCAGCCCAATAAATAAAAGCACAAAACCCATACTGTTCCATTCGACTTGCCAAAGGGACTTAACACAAAGGGCCATTTCGCAAACAATACTGCCACCTCTTCATGATGCAGCCTGTGATTCTAGACCAGAAGATTCCATGCTGACAATGTCAAACCCCTACTGAGAGAGGACAAAACTGAACCGGAGTAACTGTTGCTATAGAGCGAGAGAGAGCGAGAGAGAGAGAGAGAGAGAGAGAGAGAGAGAAAGAGAGAGAGAGAGAGAGAGATGGAGAGAAAGAGAGAGAGAGAGAGAGATGGAGGAAGGGAAAGAGACGATGGGAAGAGAGACGGTAGAAAGTGAGAGAGAGAGAGAGATAGTGAGAGAGATAGTGAAAGAGAGAGAGGGGAGGAGAGAAATTAGACAGAGGAAGTGAGAGAGAGAGAGAGAGAGAGCAACGAGACAGAGGAAGTGAGAGAGAGAGAGAGAGAGAGAGAGAGAGAGAGAGCAACGAGACAAAGGAAGAGAAAGAGAGAGACAGAGACAGAGAGACAGACAGACAACAGACAGACAGACAGACAGACAGACAGACAGAAATCTCAGAACTTATATTCTGCTCCAGCTTCTGCAGCACTTCCGTGGCGGTGATACCAACCACACCCGCCCATTCCGATTCCACACAACACACCACCACTCCCAAGATCATTCAGTCAAAGTCCCAGTACCACGAAGTCCACAGAGAGCGAGAGACACCAAGCCATCATGGAGCCTTCCAGCGAAAGAAACACAACCGAGTCACCTGGGATTAAAACAATGCCTGCTCTGATCCAACTTTCTAAGGACACTGCCCACTAAGCCCCACTTTAACAACAGTGAATCCAGAACGTTTAACGTACACTGGCCTTGGGCCACAATATATAAATGAGATGGGCAGGAATTTGATTGGGGTTTTATTCATTTCATTCAAATTTACA
>CM060313.1:74406615-74416615 GCA_030674185.1 Monoplex corrugatus
TGATTTTTCAGCCTCATGACCACAAAGACTAGTAACATATCTATTTTCTTTTAGGCGTGAAGCACAAGCCTGTTTCTGTGAAAAACAGTTGTATCAGACATGCAGCCATTTCGTTACTACCAGTTCTTCCCCATCCCCAACCTACCCTTGTTTCTTTTCATTGCTTTCTTTACTTTCTCCTTTTTGTTTGTTGGTATGTTAGTAATTTCTGTTTTTCCATTTCATTTTTTGTTGTTTCATTTGCTTGGTTTTAAGCGATGCATGTCATTGTTATATCTGTTTCCGTGTACAAGGACTAGTTTGATTAGCCATTGGACATAACGCTACTATCCTCTTTACAAAGGTTTGGAGTTAAAGATGCTCTCTCTCTCTCTCTCTCTCTCTCTCTCTCTCTCTCTCTCTCTCTCTCTCTCTCTCTCTCTCTCGCAAAAGATACGCCAACTAATTGCTGGCAATTCGGACGGAGCACGCGTGGAACTGTTCGAGTGCTATTAAAACCGTTTTGAGCAGTTTCCAGAACTAACTAACAAACTCTCTCCCCCTCTCCTCTCTCTTCCCCTTTCTTTCTCCCCCTCTTCTTTCTCTCTCTCTCTCTCTCTCCTCTCTCTCTCTCTCTCTCTCTCTGTGCATCAATCTGTCTGTCTGCATATATCGTATATGCATGCGGGTACTTGCACGTTCGAGCAAGCGCGTGCGTACATAGTGTGTGTGGTGTGTGTGTGTGTGTGTGTGTGTGTGTGTGTGTGTGTGTGTGTGTGTGTGTGTGTGTGTGTGTGGTGTACGATATCGTTATAATGATATTGACAATTTTGGCACTCGCTGTTACATCTCATACTGCTGCAATCGATTATATTATACACTTCTTTCGTGCTACAGAGTTTCTCAGGGCGGGGGCTTGATGAAGACATTCGTTCAATATGCTTATCGCTATCCTCGAACATAAAGATTTATCAAATTCTCCCTCCTTACCCCATCGCTTCTTCTCTACCACACTGGTCCACATTCACCCATTCACCCCACCCACCAACCTATCCAAACACCACACACCACACCACACACACAACATACGCACACATGCACGCGTACAAACGCACACATTCGCAAAGAAATACATACACACGCGCGGCGCGCACACAGACACGCGCGCATCACACACACATAGACACACGGCCGCGGCTATACAACAACAACATACAAATACACTATACGACAAACATACATAATACATACATACATTACACACGATAACAACAAGAACGTCGCGCGCACACACACACAACACACCACACACCACACCCCACATTGGATGTTAGCTTTTGCATTGCTCCTGTACTCATCTCCTGTCGGCTCTCCAACACACAAACATTACAAAATCCACCGAAGGACTGGAGTCAAAATCTAGTACAAATACTAGTGTAAGATAACAAAACCCATACGTTAGGTAAGACCTCAGAAGCTGACCAGATCATCATGGATTTATGTGCTGGTTTAAGACTTGTGCCATGATCATTTTGGATCCTCTGCATCCCATACCACCAACGGCGTCTGAGCATATGGAAGTCATACCAAGCATGGAGACGTCATCTTGAGAAACGGACACGGAAACCGAGGTAACCATAAGAGTATGCCTTGAAGGACACGGAATCTTGGGCCAGTTTTTTCACAACAGTGACAGTGACACAATTAGAACGGGTTTGGATATGAAGATACTACGAAGCTCCTTGAGACTGACAGAGACTGTACGACAAGGCTGTACTCTACTTTACTTTCAGAAGACTGTACGACAAGGCTGTACTCTACGTTTACTTTCAGAAGACTGTACGACAAGGCTGTCACTCTACGTTTACTTTCAGAAGACTGTACGACAAGGCTGTACTCTACGTTTACTTTCAGAAGACTGTACGACAAGGCTGCACTCTACGTTTACTTTCAGAAGACTGTACGACAAGGCTGTACTCTACGTTTACTTTCAGAAGACTGTACGACAAGGCTGTACTCTACGTTTACTTTCAGAAGACTGTACGACAAGGCTGTACTCTACGTTTACTTTCAGAAGACTGTACGACAAGGCTGTACTCTATGCTTACTTTCAGAAGACTGTACCACAAGGCTGTACTCTACACTTACTTTCAGAAGACTGTACCACAAGGCTGTACTCTACACTTACTTTCAGAAGACTGTACCACAAGGCTGTACTCTACTTTACTTTCAGAAGACTGTACCACAAGGCTGTACTCTACACTTACTTTCAGAAGACTGTACAAGGCTGTACTCTACACTTACTTTCAGAAGACTGTACGACAAGGCTGTACTCTACTACTCTACACTTACTTTCAGAAGACTGTATGACAAGGCTGTACTCTACACTTACTTTCAGAAGACTGTACGACAAGGCTGTACTCTACGTTTACTTTCAGAAGACTGTACGACAAGGCTGTACTCTACTACTCTACACTTACTTTCAGAAGACTGCGCGACAAGGCTGTACTCTACTACTCTACACTTACTTTCAGAAGACTGCGCGACAAGGCTGTACTCTACTACTCTACACTTACTTTCAGAAGACTGCGCGACAAGGCTGTACTCTACTACTCTACACTTACTTTCAGAAGACTGCGCGACAAGGCTGTACTCTACTACTCTACACTTACTTTCAGAAGACTGCGCGACAAGGCTGTACTCTACTACTCTACACTTACTTTCAGAAGACTGCGCGACAAGGCTGTACTCTACTACTCTACACTTACTTTCAGAAGACTGCGCGACAAGGCTGTACTTTACTACTCTACACTTACTTTCAGAAGACTGGTGACAACGCAAAGCTGTACTTTACTACTCTACACTTACTTTCAGAAGATTGCGCGACAAAGGCTGTACTCTCTAGCTTACTTTCAGAAGACTGTGACAAAAGCTGTCCTCTCTACGGCTTACTTTCAGAAGATGCATGACAAAGCATGTACTCTAGGCTTACTTTCAGAAGACTGACGTACAAAGCTGTCTCTAGGCTTACTTTCAGAAGACTGCATGACAAAGCTGTACTCTAGGCTTACTTTCAGAAGACTGTATGACAAAGCTGTACTCTAGGCTTACTTTCAGAAGACTGCATGACAAAGCTGTACTCTAGGCTTACTTTCAGAAGACTGCATGACAAAGCTGTACTGGCTTACTTTCAGAAGACTGCTGACAAAGCTGTACTCTAGACTTAAATTTCAGAAAGGACCTGCTGCGTGACAAAGCTGTACTCTAGACTTACTTTCAGAAGACTGCGTGACAAAGCTGTACTCTAGACTTACTTTCAGAAAACTGCGAGACAAAGCTGTACTCCATGCTTACTTTCAGAAGACTGCGTGACAAAGCTGTACTCTAGACTTACTTTCAGAAGACTGCGAGACAAAGCTGTACTCTAGGCTTACTTTCAGAAGCAGATATCTGCGATGTTGGCTGGAACATTTGAGCAAAGCCCTAAATGACAACACATCTGTAAAGCAGAAGACTTGAATTAGTGTTTCCAGTGTTCCTAACGATCCCGTCACACGCTTAACGCTGGGTATGAAGCAACAAGGGCCGAAGAAAACACACAGTGACTTTCTGGGCTGATGGGGGTTCGATCCTACGCCTTCCAAGTCAGTAGTGTGTTGCCCACTCAGTTGCCATATTGAATGGTACGTGGCTTCTCCACTACGCCACGCATTCCATACGTTGAGGTCAAGAGGTCATTGTTGTTCTTGCTGCTCTTGATATCTCAGGAGAGTCAACTAAATAACACTATTGTTAATTTTGTAAATTAAAAGTTTAATAAGTGTTTGAAGGTGTGTGTGTGTAAGAGAGAGAGAGAAAAGAGAGAGTAGAGAGAGAGAGAGAGAGAGTGTGTGTGTGTGTGTGTGTGTGTGTGTGTGTTGTGTGTGTGTGTGTGTGTGTCTGTGTGTGTGTGTGTGTGAGTGTGTGCGTGTTTAAAATCAAAAGGTGCGCTTATACTCTCTCTCTCTCTCTCTCACTCCACCCACACACACACACACACACACACACACACACACACACACACACACATTCTCTATCCTTCTCGCTCTCTCACCCCTCCCCAACCACCTCTAATCCACCCACCCATCTGCTTCACTAATGAAATATGTGCATGCGTGCGCTGATGAGTTGGCAAAACTCCATGCACGAGCTCGTACCTGTGTAAACAAACGGATCACGCTGGAAACTTACTGGGGGAGGGGGGTAGGGGGGAGCCGAGACACAGTAGGGGATGTTGGAGCAGAGCAGGAGGACCAACGATGACAACAAAGGAAAAACAGATAGGACTCTTTGTCCCGTGTTATGACAAACAGCACGGACATTCAAAACGACGCGTTGTTTCCGGCGAGGACCAACTGCACGAACAGCCAAAACAATGCCTTGCTGTCTTTGAGAACCAACTGCACAGACAGCCAAAAGTACGAGCTGTTTCCTGTGAAGAACAACTGCACAGACAGCCAAAAGTACGAGCTGTTTCCTGTGAAGAACAACTGCACATACAGCCAAAAAGGACGAGCTGTTTTCAGTCAGTACCAACTGTACAGACAACTGAAAGGACATTTTGTTTCCCAGGAGGACCACCTCTACGGACAGCCAAAAGGACATTTTTTCCCTGTGAGGACCATATGCCTGCACAGACATACATATATATACACAGATTACCATACACAAATTCTCTCTCTCTCTCACACACACACACACACACAGGGAGAAAGAGATAGATGATAGAGAGAGAGAGAGAGAGAGAGAAACTCCTGACCCAATCCATCACACCCCACTCATTCACACCCCTCAATCCCCATCCATCCCTATCCTCTCTCTCTCTTCCCCTCTCTCTCCCACTTCCTCCTCTCTCTCTCTCCTCACACCACACACAAACACACACACACACTCTCTCTCTCCCCACCTCCTCCCTCCCTTTCTCCTCTAACACACACTACCACACACACACAACTCACACCACACACACACCTCTCTCACCCCACTCCGTCCTCACATCTCTCTCTAGCACACACACAAGCACACACACACATACCACACCACACACACGCACGCAAACACTACACACACACACACACACACAACATTATATACTCACACACACCCAAACACGACAGCAACAACCACACCACCGGCCCCAACCATACCACAACACGACATACCCCATACGTATTATCTCACACATATCCCCAAATTAAGAAAACAATGCCACACTCTCGCCCACTCTACCACAACCGCATCCCCACGTATTGATCCTTCTCGTCAGTATCCTCACATAAACACACACACACAACACAACAACACACACACCACACACACGCACGCACGGGACGTACAAAAACACACATCACACAAAGCACAAAAGACAGTACGCACGATCTACACACAGCGAAGAGAGATGGGGGGGATAAATGTAGAAGAGATAGAGAGAGAGAGACAGAGAGAGAGAAAGATACGACAAGATTGAGACAGCCGAGCGAGAGAGAGAGGGGGAGGGATGGACAGAGAGGAGAGGGAGGAGCAGAGAGGACGAGAGAGAGATACGATAGAGATAGACAACCACAAACACACACACACACACAAACATACACACATACATAACAACAACAGTACGCACTCACACACACAGAACAGAATGGATAGATAGATAGATAGATAGATAGACAGACAGAAGACAGACAGACAGACAGAGAGACAGACAGATAGATAGATAGAATATAGAGACAGATAGATAGATAGATAGATAGATAGATAGATCAGAGAGTGAAGGAACAGATATGACAGATAGATAGATAGATAGATAGATAGATAGACAGCACAGACAGACAGACAGACAGATAGATAGATAGATGAAGACAATAGATAGATAGATCAGATAGATAGATGACAGAAGATAGATAGATGTCAGAGAGTGAGAGAGAACAGATATATGGACAGATAGAGACAGCGAGTGTGAGAGCGAGGGGGGCGGGAGGGATGGACAGAGAGAAGGAGAGGGAGAGGGAGAGAGATAACGAAGATACAGACAACCATAGAAACACACACACACACACACACACACACACACAACACACACACACACAGAGAGAGAGAGAGAGAGAGAGAGAGAGAGAGAGAGAACAGATATGGGGGGAGAAAGAGAGAGAGAGAGAGAGAGAGAGAGTGATGACAAAGAGAAAACCAAAGAAAACACTCTCCACGGGTCTCTCTCTCTCTCTCTCTCTCTCTCTCTCTCTCTCTCTCTCTCTCTCTCTCTTTCTTTCTCTCGATTTCATACACGCATCTTTCTAAAACACACACACACTACACACACACACACACAAAATGCAGAGAGAAGAAGGAGAGAAAGACAAACTGAGAGGGGGACACACACACACAGAGTCCCTTCTTCTCTCTCAGTTTCACACACACACACACACACACACACACACACACACACACACACACACACACACACTCATGGGGGCAGAGAAGGTGAAGGAGAAGGAGAAAGGGGGAGACATACATACAGAGAGAGAGAGAGAGAGGCAGACAGACAGACAAATGTTCACACAAACACACGCTCACACACACACACACTCTCTCATATCTCTCTCTCTCTCTCTCTCTCTCGCCAACAACCGTACTACTACATAGGCACAACGGCCTCAGACAGCAACAGACGAATGCTTCATCGGTACAACCTTTGTGCACACCACACACCCCACAGTATTGATCCACACGACCCCCAATGCGTAGACACACACACACTCGGACACAAGGTAATGATATACGCCAGTATACAGGCTACACACCTCGCTCTCTCTTTCTCTCCGTCAACCATGTGGCGCAAATTTTACACTCTAGCTCAACAACACAAACGCATGTTGTTTCGAAAGTTCATCCTCATTTTCACTGGCCCATTGGGATTCAACATCTGATATCTCGAGTTCAATCCCAGCCAGCAAAATAAATTAAAAAAAAAAAGAAAACTGACCTATTTGCTGCCCCTCATAATGTCCAGACAATTCTGGTGGTTTTAGTATAGTGTTTGATAGGTCCTGCCTCACCCCCCCCTCTCCCCCACATTTCCAGACCTTGGCCAACGCACAGGTTTTTGTGCAGGATAAAGGAATCTGCCAGGTAATTGCTGATACGGGTGGAGCGCATACGGAATTGCTCTGTGTGCGATGAATCCCTGTTAAACTCCAAACTTTTTCTTTCTTTTTTTTTTTCTTCATAAAAACAGTTTCATACACAGAAAGTACCTTCCTCCTCTATGCTGTTGTTACTGCGTTGGCGGACAAGTACATTTGTGGTGGTATTGTCGCGGTACTGAGACTAAATGTACATTACATTATTGTGGGAAGGTTTCCTTATTGTGAAGCACTTGCCCAGCTGTATATAATGTACCGCCGTTTTACTTTCTGTTTTGTTAGGTGACCCTGTCCTCTCTGAATGGGCTTGTAGCTGACACAATTACAAGTAACCCATTCAATCAGTTCATATATATATATATATATATATATATATATATATATATATCTGTGTGTGTGTGTGCCTCTCTCTCGCTGTGTGTGTATGTGTGTGTGTGTGTGTGTGTGTGTGTGTGTGTGGTGTGTGTGTGTGTGTGTGTGTGTGCTTCTCTATATGTGTGTGCCTCTCTCTCTCTCTCTCTCTCTCATCTCACACACACACACACACACACACACACACAACACACACCACACACACACAAATACACAAACACACACACACACACACTCAGGAGTTCGCAGTTCAAGAGGAATTCATCACGCTCGGATAATTCCATAAATGTTCCACCCGAATCTGCCTGGCTTGAATGAAACACAGGGTTTGGGTTGGTTCTTTTGACAGGGCTATGTGAGCTCCAGGTCTGATGCCTTGCATTCAGTCAGAGCCAGCCCGCAAAATAAAAAGTGACCTATTCGTTTACCAATCCTACACTGTAATAATAACGCTCCAAACGCTCTGGTGATATCAGTGTTTCACAGATGCCATTCATTCTCCGCCCCAAGTGCCCCCCCCCCCCCAAGTGCCCCCCCCCCTCCCCCATTTCAAGACATTTACAAACGAACAGGGTTTTGTGCCATATAACTGCTAACAGATTTGGATGGAGCGCATACGGAATTGTCTGAAGGCGATCTCTCGTCAACACGTTCTATACAAAACTCAACACACACACACACACACACAGTTCAAGAGACAGCGGAGAGAGAGAGAGATAGCGAGAGAGAGAGAGAGAGAGAGAGAATTTTATTTCTTACGTGTAACAGTCCCTTTCACAACACACACGCGCGCACGTACCCCTTCTTTCCCAAACTCTGCAACACACACACACCACACACACACACACACACACACACACAACACACACACACAAACACACAGCACACACAAAACACACACACACACACACACACACAACACACACACACACACACACACACACACACGCACCGCGCACGTAACGAGTCTTCCTGGACATCACAACTTTCACAAACACATCGGCGTAACATTCTGCCCATGGCTGAACCAACCAACCAATGCCTGCAGGGGTCAACTACAGCCAAAGTCAACGCCGTCCCCCTCTCCTGTAACTCACCTGTTTCTTCTGCGCCGCTGCTGCTGATGCTGCTGTTGCTGTTGGCACTTTGTTGTTGTTGTTGTTGTTGTTCGTCGTCGCTGTTGCTGGTTTCACTGTTGTCGCCGTCACTGTTTTGTCGACGATTTTGCTGTTGGCGTTCCTGGTAGGTTTGGCGGTTTTGCGCGGCATTTTGGGGGTTGATGATCAACGGAGTGAGCGAAAAATAAGAAAAAAAAGACTGTCCCTTTGGCGAGAAAAGGAAGGTCGGTGGCCCACGGCTTGCCCCAACACGCCACTTCGTCGGCCCACTACCAACACTAGCTGGGCACGTGATGATGGTTGGGTGTCACTGAATCACAGATACCGCCACCCAAGGCTTTGGCAGGGAACGGAGGAGGGTAGTGGAGGTGGATGGAGGATGGATGGATGGATGGATGGATGGATGGAGAATGGTGGAAATGGGGCTATCGATGAAAACAGTTTCCTCCTCAGTTCAAAAACAAACTCTGTCTCACTTCCTATTTCTAACGCGCTCGCAAAACACAAACCGAATAACCGCCCCAAATGTAAAGGGAAATGTCAAAGTTTACTTTGTGAGAGAGAGAGAGAACACGGACACAAACCAGCGTTATTCCCCCCGAGTCGGTCGGTCACACCACCGATGATTCGGTTCTCTACCACCACGACGCCTTCCGATAAACCCCACGAAGACGAACACAGCGACCAACACCGCACTTTTCCCCTAACTCAAACCAAAGTACTTTCCTTCAAGTTCCCTCTCGCGCGCAGATGCCTTCGTCTCAGGGGGTTCTGTGTGGACCGTCCACAACCTACACACACTTCACTACAAAGACTCCCAAACCTTCACTGAAAAGTTACCGAGACTGAGGTACAGGGCCTGTATAGAGCTACAGCCTATAACCCTATATAAGCACAGACAACGAACGACGAGAGTCCCAAGCGATGCCAAAACGCCTCGTGTTGACAACAGCGAACGAATCCCAACACCCCAATCCCTGGATCAATCAATCAAGAACAAGCTCGTTCACGTGGTGGAGGGTTTGTCAATACCACGGCTACAGGTGGAAGAAGAAGAAGAACACAGAGGTATACGACAGAAGTCAGGCAAGCGAAAGCCAAGCTAAGCTAGCTACCACAAACTGTAGCACCACCAACACAAGAGAACAGGAGAGGAGGGCGACTCGAAAAACCACCGCAGCGGAGGAAGGAGACCGAACCGGCAGTAGCAAGCACCCAAATACGTGTACACACCCCAGCAAGGCACACACCGCACTCACACTCTCACACACACACACACACACACGTGTACACTTATTGACGACAGGATGGATCGGGAGTCGCCTACAGGAGGGTGAACACAGAACAACAGCCTGC
>CM060313.1:74424115-74436615 GCA_030674185.1 Monoplex corrugatus
GGTAAGAACACAAGGTAAGTTAAGGTAAGGTTACAAAGCACAGACTGGTTGAAGTAAGTTAACATAACAGTAAACGATTTCAACATTTACTGGGCATCTCTTTAGATTATGTGCACAAATGCATTGATACGTGTACTTGCTTTTTTCCCCCCTGTTTTTGCCTTTTCAAATATTGTGTATCGTTTGAAACGGTTATAACCCTGATATGGCTCTACGCAGTCGGCTGGGCTTGAAAGAAAAATAACAATTAAGTCGTCGTCGTCATCATCAGCAGCAATGAAATATAAATAAATGTATTAGGGACTAAGAATTTTCCCGTTTTCCCACAAGCGGGCAATCATAGACAGCTGAGTGGCAAATGTCATGCACTGAAGGGACCGACCTCATCATGCCTGACCTGCTTGTTGCTGCACCCCAGAGACAGAGAGATGGAGGATGCTGTCTGCTGCAGCGTTCCGTTAGTTCTCCCAATGACCCCACACCGGTTACGAGGATGATGAATGACAATGACTCCGCCTCTGATTACAGAACAGATTTGTGTCGTCTTGTGCCTCCGTGCAGGAAAGCAGAAGCAGCAGGGAAGTTTAAGTCTTTTTCTCCTGATTTTTATGTCTGGTGTTTTGTTTCTTTGTGATCTCACATTCACGCTTGACAAAGGCCAGTTGGCCGAAAATTTGCGACTGTCTTGTCTGGTTATATTAAATACGCGTTCTGATTCTATTTTCGTGGTTTCTTTTCTGGTTCGAGGAAAACAGAGTCGTGCATTGTGTTTCTTCTTCTTTCGTTCGCCAGTCTACTTGGGCTAGGCTACATCTGGCGATGAATGAGACCAGATTTGGTTGCCAGAGAAGATACAGTTGGTCATGCCTCCTGTCACTCCACTTGATTAACCCTTTGACTCTTGCACCCTGTCTACCAGCATCCTGCATTACCAACTATGCTGGCAAAGCAAAAACGTAACCTTTGATTCCCTCCCCCATACTATCCACCAGCTTCCTGCAGGAACTGATGGATAGGATGAGGGAGTCAAAGGGTTAACTTTTTGCTGTTGGTGGATAGGATGCAGGAGTCATAGGGTTAAAGAGAACTTGCTGCAATGTATGTTCAGCTGTTTGGTCCTTTTGCTTGTAGGAGCAGATTGGTGAAGGCGTCAGTCTGAATTTAAAATTTATGTTGGCGTTCAGGCGATTTTTGCCGGTGAGCCTCATCAGGATCACATGCTGGTTTCTGGACATAAGGCGGTTGGCCTGGTCGACCCTTTCTAGAAGTCCACGGCTCAAGGGGTGATGTGATGATGCTACTCTTCTTGCTGTAGATGACGCTGTTGTCTGGTTGGTCTTCCTGGGCTCCAGACAGAACTGTTTTACAACAGACTCACCGAAAACTTTATTTCGTGATATTCCTCCAGACAATATGTTTGCTTTTTCAAATCACAGCACATAATTCCAGACAAAAAAAAATCAGTTTTTTTTTTCATTTGAAAAAATTTCAACAAAGAAAAGATCTGTTTTTAAACTGGACCTGAACCTTATTTTGACATGCACTTTTGAAATAGTGACAGTTTTTAATCTGTGACCTCTGTTGGTGGCATAGTGATAGCTCTGATAATGGCCATATTTGTGGGCGGGGCTGCAAACAACACGATTTGGTTTTTGCTTGTTTGTTTGTTTGTTTGGTTGGTTGTTTGTTTGTTTGTTTTTGTTTTTTTAACGTCGGGGTAGGGGCTGGAAGACAGAAGGCGCCAGACAGCAAAAAAAGACAGCAAGAGAACAGTGACAAACTTGACTGCACGCGGCAACCACTACGAAAGCACCACAGTGTCAGACAATTCATTCTGCCACTACTCCTCTTCTCATCACACTGCTATTGTCCAGTTCAACGACAACACTCTCCCCCCACCCACCCTCGTAATCTCTATTTCTCTGCCTGTCATTTTCTCTTTGTGTGTGCGCGCGCGTACGTGTTTGTGTGCCACACACACACACACACACACACACACACACACACACACACACAAAATTATATAATTATATATATATAGCGTACATACATTTTTCACATCCGTTTCATATTGCAAACTTTACCGTTATAGCTTCATCGTCACCATTTCATTCTCATAGTTTTTTCCTTTTACGATAAGAAGCCAGACGGGCCTTCCCTTGCACATTGCCATTCACGTGAAGAGTGGTCACCGCACCTACTTCTAACAGAAACCTGTCTGTGGTCTGTCCTATCCGATCTTTCTCTCATGTACACATGCACGTTGTTTCGCCCACACTGCGCAGAGGGTATGTTGCTGCACAGTCTGCATACTCCGTCTGCGATAGCTAGACATCATACGTGGTGTTGTTATGTTTTCCATAAGCCATCGGACACTGACATGGCGTGATAGGTTCGGTAGTCAGGTGGGTTAAACTTTAGGCTTTCAATCGAAAGGTCCTGGGTTCAATGCGCCCTAGACACCTCTGCCTGGTGGGTCAAGAATGGATGGACATTTCCCCCGATTGTCCAGGTCAGCATGTGTGCAGACCTGCCTGCCATGCCTAAAGCTATTTCTGCCTGCCATGCCTAAAGCTATTTCTGCCTGCCATGCTTAAAGCTATTTCGTGTGTGTACGCATGCCAAATTTCAACTATGCACGTTAAAGATCCTGTAAGTCATGCCGGTGTTCGGTGGTTTTAAAACAGGAAAATATCCAGCACGCACGTCCAAGACAGACAACATGCTTTCTGTCACTCAATCACACACACGGATACAGACACACACAGACACAGAAACACACACAAAGCGAGCGCGAGAGCGAGAGAGAGAGATACATACACACTTACATAATATATATATATATATATATATATAATATAATATATATATATATATATGTGTGTGTGTGTTGTGCGCGCGCGCGCGCATGTTGTGTGTGTGTGCGTGAGAGAGAGAGAGAGAGAGAGAGAGAGAGAGAGAGAGAGAGAGAGAGAGAGAGAGAGAGAACAGACCGAAAAGGAACCAGCTCAACCAACAGGCAACTGAGACAGAATTACACTTTTCGCACACAGTCAGCGTGTGTGACCAACACCAAATTTAAACTCAGACGCTCAAAAGAGAAGAAGACACAATGAAGTAAGGAGAGTCCAAGGCCAACACAACGCCCAACTGGAAGAAGAAGAAAAACGAGAGGAGGAGGAGTAAGGGGAGGAGTAGGAGGAAAGAGAGGAAAGGGAGAGAGAGCAAAATAGTGTTAATGCATTATCTTTGTCCTTCTAAGTTAGGGTTATGAGATAGATCTAAGATTTCCTTCTGTTCTAAAGATATCAATACAAACGATGATCTGCATCTGCACTACAGCGGGACCCGGGAACATCTGATCTCCTATAAAAAGAAAATGAAATAAAAACGATTTCATAAACTCATAACAAACTAACAAACAAAACCTCTCCAAACTCAAACTGGATTAGTCTAACCCTTTGACTCCTGCATCCTATCCACAACCGCAAAGACTTAACCCTTTGACTCCCGCACCCTATCCACCGATTGCAAACACTTAACCCTTTGACTTCCTCACCCTATCAGAAGGGTTAAGTTTTTGCTTTGCTAGCATGGATAACAATGTAGGATACTGGTGAACAGGGTGCGGAGGTCAAAGGGACAGGCGCGCTAGTCAGGTGGTCACACGTCTACATGTAAGTGTCTGGGTTTGATCCTGCTGGGGTACCTCCCGCCTGATCCGTATAGGGTGGCATTTCCCCTCATGTCCCACGTCACATTGTGTGCCCAACTACCTAAACCCCACTCGTGTGTATACGCACGGAGAACAACAATCACGCACGTTAAAGATCCTGCGAGTCATGTCAGTGTCCGGTGGCTTATGGAACGACGAACACACGCAGCATCCATACCCACCGAAGACGGAGTGTGCAGAAACAAACCACCTGACAACCTGGGCAAGTGTGCAGAAACAAACCACCTGACAACCTGGGCAAGTGTGCAGAAACAAACCACCTGACAACCTGGGCAAGTGTGCAGAAACAAACCACCTGACAACCTGGGCAAGTGTGCAGAAACAAACCACCTGACAACCTGGGCAAGTGTGCAGAAACAAACCACCTGACAACCTGGGCAAGTGTGCAGAAACAAACCACCTGACAACCTGGGCTAAAGAGTGTGCAGGAACAAATTACTCGACAACCTGGGCAAAACAACTTGAATACACGCATCTATGAGAATCGGAACGCTGTTTTTAGGAAGAAAAATTGGAAGAGCGAATATGGAACTATCTGAAGTCGACGAATCCCTCGTCAAGGAACTCAAAATCAAATGGGGTTTTTAAGTATTCACATCTCTTTCTATCAGGACTGTCGAACATAGCGGGGACTGGGGCGGATGGCAACAGCGAAGTTTCGACCACAGGAAACGTCCCATCTGTTGTCGCTGTACGGGCCGTAAAACTGGTGGTGTGTATCGCCCGCTGTAACTACTGGGCTGTGTCCTCAGCACCCTCCTCCTCCACTTACACCCCATTCCCCCGTCCCATGCACGCGCTCTTTGCATACAGGTGTTGGGGTTTTGTACACGTGTACATCTGTAAAATGGTTGGTATCCAGGTCGCTTTATTACAATTCTTTTTGTTAATAGCGTTTCGATTTTCTCGGATGAGTGTGTGCACTCTTTACCCTCCCTCAGTGTGCTTCTAGAAGGCTTGTTGTTTACACTGTCTGCATACTCCTGTCTTCTGTGGGTGTGCGCGCTGGGTGTCCTGCAGTGTCCACGAGCTATCGGACACTAACATGTTGTTGTCAGGGCTATAACCATTTCAATGCACATACAAGTACTTCAACCTTCAACAGGGAAAAAAATGAAAAGAAAATGAAGTACACGTATCAATGCAGTCGAGCACATAGTCTAAGGAAATTGCCCCTGGCGTTGACTACTCTGTCCAATATTTCACACAGGGGATTTAGACATGGTCACTGTTTATTGTTATTTTTGTTTAAAGCCCAGCCGACTGCGTAGTGCTATGTCAGGGCTATAACCGTTTCAAAACATATACAATATTTCAACTGGAAAAAAAATTAAGTACACATATCAATGCATTCGCGCACATAAGCTCAGGTGATGCCTCCCCCCCCCCCCCCCTGGCGTTGACCAGGTGTCCAATTTATCACACTGGGCATTTTAAAAAAAATACCTGAATACAGATTAAAACCCTTTGACTCCCGCGCCCTATTCACCAACTGCAAAAATTTAACCCTTTGACTCCCTCACCCTGTCCACCAGGAATCTGGAGGATAGGGTGAGGGAGTCAAAGAGTTAAAGTTTTTGGATTGGTAGCATGGCTGACAATGCAGGATGCTGTGGACAGGCTGCGGGAGTCAAAGGGTTAAACATAACACCTGAATACATATTTAAACATAACTAAGGACACCAAAATGATATACAGGATTTCTAACAGGCATTGTTGTAGAAGCATGCCTACACGCAGGAAGGGAGTTCAGTCACAGGTAGATCTGCACACATGTTAACCTGGAAGATGGGGAAAATCTGTATCCTTTACCCACCAGACCGAAGGTAACAAGGCAGGATCGAACTCAGGCCTTCTTACTGAAAGTCTATTATCCCCCTTGACTGCCGCGCCGCGCCCGTCCACGAGGCGTTTGGAATCAACGTAAAGCTGTTGTGTTTGTTATAACCGTCGACACATCTAGAATGCTAAACAATACCATTAATCAATATTGTAACTACTACCAGTACATAAACACCACCACAGCAACATAAATAACAGTGACACTATCTATAAGGACTTATGTGAATAGACGTTAAAAGAAACAACGAACAAGTAAACAACAATGACAAGTTCTATTACTACTGCTGCTGCTATTGTTACTGTTGCTGTTGGTACGTCTTGAATTACAAATTGTTCTTTTCTAAACTCATTTGTCCTCATTGTACATTACATGTAATAGGAATTTTCAGTGGAGCACAGAGAATTAAAGCTGCTAAGCGAGCTGACCACATTCCTCTATTCAACAAAATGTGCGTCGTTGGTAGGCGTTCATGCTGGGTGTTTTCCTGTTTCCATAAGCCACCCAGGAATATGTACTGGGAACAAAAGGCAGCAATCATAGTAGAAAATGATAAAAGCTTTTTTTCAGAACATCACAAGAGGGATTACACAAGGATGTGTTCTGTCACCAGATTTGTTTTCACTTTATAGAGAAACCATCATGAGGAACCTAGAATATCCTGGGAAAATGAAAAAGATCTACAAAATATTGTGAATGTAACAGAAACAGGCAGCAGAATTAAAGGACCGGAGCTAAATAGTAAGAAGACTGAATCATGGTAATCAGCAGAACTCAAGAAATCCCTCATGCAAAATAACAGCAAATGGTACAACACTGAGACAGGTTGATAAGTTTATCTATCTGGGAACGGTCGTCTCCAAAACGGCAGACGCACATCAGAAATATCCAGCAGAATTGGCCAAGATAAAACAGCAATCTAGCAAATGAAAAACGTTCTTGCCAACAAATGCAAATCAATGTACATCATGAAGAAAGCTTTCCGGTGTTATATAGAACCAATATTGTCGTACGGATGCCAGGCCTGGACAATCAACAAGCAAAATCAAAACAAGATCGAGGCAGCTGAAATGTGGTTTTAAGAAGAATGTTAAAGAGTTCCATGGACAGTAAAGAAAACAAACTAGACAATCTTGAGAGAAGCAAATGCGCGCGCGCGCACAAACACACACACACACACACACACACACACACACACACACACACAACACGCACGCACGCACGCACGCACGCACGCACACCATTAACGAAAAAGATTTGGAAAAGACAAGTAACCATTAACACGATATTTTATGAGGCAAGAGAAACTTGAACACCTAGCCACAACCAAAGGGCTAGAAGGAAAAAGAACACCAGACAGACCCAGGGAGAAAATGCTAGCTGAGCAAAGTCGGTGGGGACAAGAAGAGCATAAGATATAATTGCAACGACAAAAGATATTCGTATGGAGTGCCATGATCACCAAGGCACATGATGGTGATGAAAAGCCTGTCACTGGTAAGACTTACAGAATCTTTAACGTGCGTATTTGATATGTTGACCTGCGAGATCAAAAAAATATCCACCCTTTTCAGGCGGAAATGTCTCGGCGGATCGAAACGTGGACCCACAGATTGTAAATCCGGTTTATTTACTTGAATACAGTATCTCCTTTAGTTTTCAAGTTAAGTTTCAGTTTTATATGGTAGCGTCTCCACGCTCAGAATAAATTCCATATACACTGAACCACTGATGCCACATGATGGAGAAGATCACAATTAATCATGGTATAAGCCATAAGCCTGCGTATAAGCTCTATGCACAGGCAAAGTCTTGAAGTCCTACCTAGCGTGTGGGTTCTATGTATGTCCTTGACGTAGTGGGCCTGTGTCTATTGTTAACCTCACAATTCTTCGTCTCCATTGCCTTAATTCCTTCAGCCTATCCTCCATTCTCGATTCACACACACACACACACACACACACACACACACACACACACACACACACACACACACACACACACACACACACACACACACAATTATACTCTGCTCACAATATGCTCCCTCGTTCTCTCTCCACTCGTCTTGTCTCTTTCTTTAAACTTCATTGATCTTTAATTCAGGAAAAGCCAAAACATTTTCCATTTCACGCTGCAAAGAGTGTGCGAAGTGTTAGTATCCTTTCTTGATATGGGCAGAGGAACGGGATTTGTGAAACATGCCACACCACCAGAATGATTAGAGCCTTAAAACGGGCAGCCAAAACGCCAACTTAACCCTTTGACTCCCTCACCCTATCCACTAGCTTCCTGCAGGAAACTGGTGGACAGGGTGAGGGAGTCAAAGGCTTAAGGTTCTGCAACTGGTGGATAGGGTGCGGGAATCAGCCAGAGCACATTCCAGCATAGGTGGTCGCATAGAAATACAGGAGTCTTGATTTAACACCACGAATGTGTGGGCAAAGCAATGTGGACACACGCATCCAACAAATATCGTCATTCTAAAACAACTAAGCAAAGCAAAATAAAACAAAAACTTAATTTCTTTAACTGGTCCTCAACCGTTTAAAGTCTGTAGCAGGTTCTCCCCGTGAAAATCTGCAGTAGTAACTTTCTATGTTCAACACAAGAGTACATACAGATCACGATGGCCCCAGGTGTTCCCTTCATCCTCTTACCTCGTACCTACCCATATTTTCAGTCCTGGTCTTTTGGTTGCATCATCATCATCAGGTGCCCTGCCGCATGGCGTTGGCGATCATGAACTTCCATCTGTCTCTATCTCTCGTTGCCCCTAGCATCTCTCCCACCCCCCTCGTCCCCAGCCACTCTGCAAGTCCGTCCAGCATTTTCTCCCTGGGTCTACCCGGTGCTCTCTTTCCCTCCAGCTTTCCCGTTGTGACCAGGTGCTCCAAATCCCCCTTCCTCATAAAATGGCCTATAAATGTTGCCTGTCTTTTCCTAATCTTCCTTATGAGTGATCTACTTGTGTCTGCCTCCATCAAGACTGTCTCGTTTGTTTTCTTTGCTGTCCATGGAACTCTCAACATTCTTCTTAGAAACCACATCTCGGCTGCCTCAATCTTGTTCTGGCTTTGTTTGTTGACTGTCCACGCCTCACATCCGTACAACAGTATTGGTTCTATATAACATTCAAGAACTCACTTCCTGATGTTAATTGATAGGCATTTGTTGGTAAGAATGCCTATTATCTTCCCGAATGCTGTATTGGCTTGGCCGATTTTGCTTTTGCTATTTCTGACGTGCATCTGCCGTCTGATGAAATGTTCGTTCCCAGGTATTTGAATTTATCAACCTGTGTCAAGGTTGTGCCATTTGCTGTTATTTTGCATGAGGGGATTTCATGTTTTTTACTGATCACCATGACTTCAGTCTTCCTGCTGTTTAGTTCCAGCCCCTTACCTTTGCTTTCTCTTTCTAGTATATTCACAAGGTTTTGCAGGTCCCTTTCACTTTCTGCAATTAGCACGGTTTGCAATTGGTTGCATACAGACACAGAAAAGAAGAGCAGGAGACGCTACAATAATATTTCTCACACTCACTGAGGGAAAACCTCATCCTGGTTTTTTTCTCCTATAAGTACACAATATATGAGGATTTCGGATTAGAGGAAATCAACTGTTCTTCTCTCTGATTAAATTGTTTTACTGGCGGTATTACATGGCTAAGGTTGATATGATGGTTTTGTTTCTCTTATCACTTTGTCCCTACAGTACACATATTTTCCATTTCTTCAAACATGTGACAAACATGAGAACTGGCTGGTTCTTATGACAGAGCCATGGACTCAAGATCTGATATCTCGAGTTCAACCCCAGCTTGCAACATTAAAAAATGGCCTGCTCGCTGCCCATCTTAACGTTTCCATCATTCTGATGGTGTCGACTCAGTGTTTCAAAAGTCCCTCCTCCACCCCTTCTATCTCCAATTTCAAGACCTTGCCAGTGCATAGGGTTTTGCGCAGGCTTAAGGAATCTGCGAGATAATTGTTGGTAGATATGGGTGGAGCACATACGGAATTGTCCAGGTGTGATGAATCCCTTTTCGACAAATTCCATTTGACAGACGGAATTCAGCGTAAATGTATGGTATGTAGACTTTTAGTATGTGTCTATCATGTTGATAACAGATACAGGCAGGGCACAATCATATCTGAACAACAAAGAACAACTGCTTTTCAAAAAAATAGAAACCGACGGAAGCAGAATCCCAGGCTGGCCACAGGAATCCTTTCAAGGCAGCGCCTGCAGAGTAAGATGTGCCTCCAGGATCAGCCTCCTGTCTCACACGATGCCGCCTATTAGGCAATAAGGACCAGTATGCCTACTCGTCCGTCCCATCGACGGGACAGATCATCATCATCATCATCCATCCATCCATCATCATCATCATCCATCATCATCATCATCATCATCATCATCCACCATCATCATCCATCATCATCATCATCATCGTCGTCGTCGTCGTCATCATCCATCATCATCCATCATCATCATCATCCATCCATCCATCATCATCATCACCATCATCATCATCATATTCATCATCATCATCATCATCATCGTTATGCTGTCTACGTAATCATGTAGGGCGAGTGCCATTCTCAACTGATCCAGATGACTGTACACATTTTGCATCAATTTTGTTTCCTCTCCCCCCCACCCCCCACCCCCCTCCATTTATTCCTCCGTTCTGTACAATTTGCAAGCTGATTGCTTATCATCTTCTGTTTTCAAGTACCTGGAAATTTACGACAAAATGAAAATGACGCTAAATTACGACAAAATGGAACTGACGCTAACTTGACACAAAATGGAACTGACGCTAACTTACCACAAAATGGAACTGACGCTAACTTGACACAAAATGGAACTGACGCTAACTTGACACAAAATGGAACTGACGCTAACTTACCACAAAATGGAACTGACGCTAACTTGACACAAAATGGAACTGACGCTAACTTACCACAAAATAGAACTGACGCTAACTTGACACAAAATGGAACTGACGCTAACTTGACACAAAATGGAACTGACGCTAACTTGACACAAAATGGAACTGACGCTAACTTACAACAAAATGGAACTGATGCTAACTTACCACAAAATGGAACTGACGCTAACTTACAACAAAATGGAACTGACGCTAACTTACCACAAGATGGAACGTCTGTTAAAAGAATAAATCAGCAATGGTATTTCTAACTCATAATTATACTTGCCAGCACTTTTGCACAGTCAGGCGGTCATACCACAGAGTGCTACAGGGCTAAAATTTCGATCTGTTTTCTATCCATGTTTACCGTCCACAACTTGGCGCCTCATCGAGTGCTCTCGTTCTGCGGTTCACGTCCTCCCCCGCCCCATCCCCATTTCAAGACCTTGCTAGCCCATAGGGTTTTGCACAGGTTCAGGGAGTCTGCCAGAAAAATGCTGGCAGGTTTGGTGAAGCACGTATGGAACTGTCTGAGTGCAATGGATGCCGCTGGAACAAAGTCCAAACCCCTAAATGTCGCTACAGAACATTCGGTTTCGTAAAGAAAGTCATTTCAAGAGGGATTCATCGGACAATTCCATACGCGCTTCCACCCAAACCTGACATTAATAATCGTAGCAGACTCCTTCAGCCTACGCAAAACACTACGCGCCGGCAAAGTCTTCAAATTGGGCGGGGGGGGGGGGGGCCTAATGAAACGTTAAACTGACATTTCGGGCTGATTGTCTCTTTTGATATAACTATGGATTCAAGATTCCATGTTCAGTGTTCAATTCCACCCCTCAACATTTGAAGCTGGCTTGTGCACTGCCCATCGCAATCCTTAAATCGTTCAGGTGGTCTTCGTGTTCCATTGGTACCGTTCCCCTTTCAAATTCAAAACTTTGCCAGATTATAGGGTTTTGCATATAGACTCGAGGAGTTGTACTGCTGTACGGATGTGAAGCGTGGACATGTCAACATGCAAGGTCAGAACGAGATTGAGCACCAGAAAACAAACGAGGCAGTCTTGAAGGAGAAAAACACAAAAACAACATTAATGACGAAGATTAGGAAAAGACAAGCAACATTTTATGAGGCAAGAGAAATTAGAGGACCTAGTCACAACAGGAAAGCCGGAGGAAAGAACGAGCACCAGGTTGCGCAGGGAGAAAATATCGGACGGACTTGCAGAATGGATGAATACAGAGAGGTTGGAAGATGTATCTGCAGCGACAAAGAATAGATTCGTAGGCCATGATCGCCACACCCAGGGAGAAAATATTAGACGAACTTGCACAGTGGATGAAGATAGAGAGGGTGGGAGAAGTACCTGCAGCGACAAAGAATAGTGTCGTATGAAGGGCCATGATCGCCAACGCCATGCGGCAGGACACATGATGATGACTCATGAAGTCTGCCAGAGAACTTGCTGGCAGATCTGAGTGAAGCACGTATGTGAAGTTTTCTAGCCCGATGGATCCCTTTAGAACAAACTGAAGAATATAGACTCAATCAGTGTTTTAAAAAAAATGAATATAACTGCATACGTATAATAAAGTGCGGAAAAACGTAGCTAAAAACTGGCTTACGGTACCTAAAATTGCCACTGAGCAATTCATATTTCCTTAAATTTATAGAAGCACTTAATATATATGTACCCAACCATCAATCCTAATATACAAATTATGTAAGACTTCATGGAAAACATACAATGAACTAATAAGGTAGAAAATGAGACAGGAAGAAAGAAATGACAGAAAGCAAATGAGCAAGGTAGAAATGAAGACAATGACAGAAAAGAAGACATTTCTAGCACAGAATTTCCAAAAGATGGGGGACGCTACTTATACTGAAAAAGCCCTCGGCATCCACACGGAGTGGGGGGGGGGGGGGTAGGGTTGCAAATATGAACCCAGAGTTGGAAAAGGTAAGGTACCAATA
>CM060313.1:74441615-74444115 GCA_030674185.1 Monoplex corrugatus
ATGGAAAGCCACAAATTTTTTTTTCAAACGCTGCTGTGATGATTCACTCTAATAGGGATTCATTCAATAACAGTAAGAAACCCTCAATGTGGACTGTGAGTATACGACAAGGCTGCATTCTACGCTACTGTTTATATGTTCTGGCCTGAACCAGACTCGAAATTGGTTGTATCCTACGTGAGATGAAACAAAGCAAACATTACTGAGTCTAGATCTCTCATATCAGTGTATAGGGATCTATGCATTAAAACACCTCACTGAGAGTAGGATAAATGATGATTTCTAAAAAAAAAAATATATAAACAACTGTCAGAATTTGGCTGCATAATCTCCCCCCCCCCCCCCCCCCAATTTACCGTCTCATTATCTGGTATTCCCCACAGAAGGCGGGGGTTCTTCCTCATCGGATCCACATACAGACTACTTTTCTGGTTCTCTGGCTTGCGGCAAAATTAAGTGCGGGAACTGATCACGTCCCCAGGACTTCTGACAGGAAGGCTACTGAACACTGAATCATGGCAGATGCTTGCTTCCTCAACTCTAAGATGAAGGGAACACCTTTGGCTCCAAGTACCTGTGGCTGAACAGAACGCCAGCAGCAATAAAATGGGGAGAGCAGGGCTGAGAGAGAGAGAGAGAAAAAAGAGAGAAGGGGGATGGAGAGGCAAGGGGAGAAGGAGACGGAGACCGCCACGTGCCACGTGCTTATCACCACGACACGGAGGGTAACATACGACCCTGTGTCCCCCCCTCCTCCCTACCTTTCCCTACCTTCTTTTCCCCTCTCTTTCATCCACACACCGTCTTTACACCCGATCGCTGGGGTAAGTGGGTTGGGGAGGTGGTGGTGGTGGAGGGGAACACAGCTCGCTACTGGCACGCGCCCGATCGATAGTTTGCCCATATTTGGCAGTCCCGCACGCGCCTGGCGGGGTCCACGTGCGACAAGAAAACGACATTAGGGTGAATTTGAGCGTAGCCACCTCAGTGTCTGTCTCTCTCTTTCTCGTTTCCCCCCGTTTCTGTTTCCCTGTTCTCTCCTCTTTGCTCTCTTCCTGTTCAGTTCAGCAAGCAGACTATGGTGGGGTGCTCGTGTGTGGACTGTGTGTTACTCGGGCATACTTTAATTTAACAATGGCAGACGTGGAAAATTAGCCAGACAACATCGCAGTGTGTATTACTAACGAAAAATAAAGATTACACACAATGGATTCTGTCATGTGCTCTCTCTCTCTCTCTCGCCTCTCTCTCTCTCTCTCTTTCTCACTCAAACGACAGCAAAATTAAAATTGTCACCTTTTGATTTTCTTGTGTATTGTATCTTTTGTCATTGATTTGTTGATGTTTTTCTTTTTCAGTGTGTTTGTTTTAGTAATTCTAGGCATATATGTATGTAACGAGGAAAGTTTGTTAATAAAAAAAAAAAAAATGAAACCATGCTACAGTATGTCATTATTCTCTCTCTGTCCTGTGAATGCGCTGATAAAGACTGAAGTAGTAATAAAAGTTTGTTGTCCCTCTCCCTCTGTGTTCACATGCCAATGGTTGTGGGTTCGAATCCAGGGGTGTTCTACATAAATAAAAACTGACCTTCTCACTGCCCCATCCTAACATAATTGTTGTGGTGGTGTCAGTATAGGATTAGATAAGTCCCCTTTCCCCCCACTTCCCCTGGGATGGTTATCCCCGTCGGCCATATCACCTGAGGTGGGTGCCGACGTAAAAACGTAACCAAATCAATCAAACTCTCTCTCTCTCTCTCTCATTTCCTGTGAATGCGCTGACCGCAGAAAGCCTAAGACAGTGTAAATGTTCCTCCCTCTCTCTCCCCTCCCCCCTCCAACCTCCTGCGGACTGGCTCGCTCTCGTTATAGAGCCATGGACTGGAGAGCCGATATCTCCTAGTTCAATGGCAGCCCGAAACATAAAAACTGTCCTTGTTTGCCGGCCATCTTAATGCTCCGATCACTCTGGTGTCAGCTTAGTGTTTCGTGGGTCCCATTCCCCCATCTAACCCCCCTCCCCCGCCCCGCCCACCATCTGTCTCCTTCCATTTCAGGATTTTGTCAGCCCGGCACAGCGTTTTGCGCAGGCTCAGTGAGCCTGGCAGCTCAACAGATGGCAGATTGGATGGAGCGTATATGGGATTGTACGAGTGCTATGAATACATAAAACTTAAAACCCCCATATCTTAACTTCAAATCTATCTCTATCTCTCTCTCTCTCGCTCTCCCCCCCCCCCCCCCCTCTCTCTCTCTCAAATATATGTTTACACTTTGGTTGTTAACGTGTTCAACTCGTTTCGATTATATGAAGAATTTTGGTTTGTTCCTCCTTAAAGCAGCTAAAATCAGGCAAATTGCTTTTTCCGTAATATACGGTTTATTTTGTTGGTGATTGTTAATCTTGTACAACAATATGCTATGAAATATTTTGGTTTGTTCCTGCTTAAAATTAAAGCAGCTTAAATCGGGGAAATTGCCTTGCCGTAATATACGGT
>CM060313.1:74451615-74454115 GCA_030674185.1 Monoplex corrugatus
CTGGGTCTACCTGGTGCTCTCTTTCCCTCCAACTTTCCCGTTGTGACCAGGTGCTCCTAATCCCCCTTGGACCACCACTTACTATGTTAAATTACAAGTTCTATCGTCAAAAAAGAAAGCAGCGCTATAAGAATTTGTGCCGGAGATAACCCTCATGTAGACTAGACTGCATCAACTTCCTTTTCGTTGTTTTCAGATTCTTTTCTTACATAGGCAAACTGGCTCTTTTGATAGAGTTGTGGACTCAAGATCTCAAGTCTCGAGTTCAATCCCATCCCGCAAATGAATAATATTGGTTTCATGGTTGTTTACCTCAATGCTCCAATCATTCTGGTGATGTTAACATTCCATACTCAAGAGCCATTCCCGTTTCAAGCACAGACATCTCATACTACAGTATAAGATGTCTGTGGTTTCAAGACCTTTCCAGAGCATAAAATTTGTCCACTAGCTGAAAGAGTCTGCCAGACAATTGCTGACAGACGTGACTGAAGCGCATGTGGAACTGTCCGAGCGTGATGAAACCCTTTTCTTTTAATTAAACGAACTCCAACCTCCAAAGATTCTTGTTTTTGTTCTGTGCCGCCTCAGTGGTGATTGTTCCACACTGCTCATTTCGCTCCACAACACACCACTAACACTAACCCCAGGTTTATTCAATCGATGTCCCAGTGCTAGAATTCCTACGAGAACCAGAACTGTTAAGCCATCATGGGTCCTCAAACTGTTTATTTAAAACATATCGAATCCAAAATCACAACAAGGACGATTATGCTGAAAAGAAAATGGATGAAACGGCAAAACTATTCAGAATGATATTGCAGGTGCATTTTGGTCTTTTTAAGTCTTGAACTTCATCTCCAGAGCTTGCCTTCACAGAGTTTGGGTGTGAAATTCGGGCTGTCTTCCAAGGTTAGCCTACGCGTTGCCACGGTGCAACGCCACTTATTTCTCCATTTTTCTCCCCACGTATATTCTTGCTTTGGTTTTTCTACGTAATTCTGACAAGGACAATCAACAATGTTCCAGCAACTTTTTTTTTTAGGTGTGTACAATGCAAGCTGCAAATTAAAACACAATCTGTTTTCCTTGTGCACAGTGCAATCTGAACACTGAACACTGATTAAAATTTTTTTTGGTTTTTTTTGTGCAGCTTGCACTTTCATATTTGCAGCTTTTTTTTTTACTTGCAGCTTCTTTTAATTTGATCTGAATTTGATCTGAAATGTTTTATATGCAGCTTGCACCTTTTTATTTGCAGGTTTTAATTTGATTTGAAAGACTAGCTTCTATGCCAAACCTTAAAGACTTGTGAACGGGAGTCTCAAAATCAGTGTCTCTGACCACGCGCGCGCCCTCGCGCGCATACACACACACACACACACACACACACACACACACACACACACACGCACGCACGCACGCACGCACGCGCGCGCGCGCGTATTTTGCTCGAGCGCACACATGCAACCATTAAATTCAAGGGAATTGTATAGAAAAAAATATTTTAAAAGTCTACAGATATTTGAATGAAAAATGCCGACGCTGCATCAGTATAACTTTTGGTTAATTTAATAACTAATGAACTAACTAACCAACGCATAACTAACCTAATGCGTCTGTAGTCTGCATTCATACTTGCACGGTTGTTGTTTTTTTGCATTCATTGTTCCATTTATCTATGTAAGAGTACCTCTTCAGGGAGATAAACGCTCTTTCCCTACTGGAGCACAGCTCTCTATTGTTTTACAGTTCCCTCCCTTCATATACACTTCTCGCTGAGAAGCAGTGCAGAACGCAATGTGTGTGTGTGTGTGTGTGTGGAGAGAGAGAGAGAGAGAGAGAGAGAGAGACAGACAGAGAGGGACACAGAGAGGGAGACAGAGAAGGTGGAGAGCTAGAGAGCGAGAGCGAGAAAAAGAGAGAGAGAAAAGAGAGAGAGCGAGAGAGAGAGAGAGAGAGAGAGAGAGAAACTGAAACTGAAACTGAAACTGTTTATTGTCATTACCCGAAAAGGTCTTTTGACAAGGGGGATAACAATTTTCCAGTAGTGCGACACATAATCCACTCTTTGTATGTGCGCAAATTCTTCACACATAATCAAAAAAAATATCGAACATCCATTCCTTGAACAGTCGAACATATTCAAATCATATATAATGAACAATCATCCATTTTACCACTACTACATAATGCAAAGAAAACAACAACAAAAAATATCAGAACAGTGTTCCCACATTCAGGCCAATAATTTGTCTAGGTTTAGACAAACCAAAATCTTTTTCACACACCCACACCCACTCACACGCATCCATATACGCTCACACGCGGGCGCGCGCTCGTGCGCACACACACACACATCAAAACTGTAATATGATGAAACATCTGGGCTAAACCACCCAAACCTTACATTTAGTGATAATAATATAATCTTCACATAACTGCCCCAAAATACTCTGTTAACAAGGGACATCACTATGCCTTTTATTTATTTGTTTTT
>CM060313.1:74464115-74484115 GCA_030674185.1 Monoplex corrugatus
CCACGCCTCACAACCGTATAACAGTACTGGTTCTATATAACATTCAAGTCCTGGGTGGCTTATGTAAACATGTAGTTAGTTACCCAGCATGCATGCATACGATCGAAAAATGAGTATAATCAGCCTACGTGGCGAGGTAAGAAAACCACAACCATATATATATATATATATATATAAAGGCCTATTTGTGATACAAGGTGTGAATACAAAACACACACAATACATATGCACGCACGAACGCATGTACGCGCGCGCGCACACACACACACACACACACACACACACACACACACACACACACACACAGACAACAAGAACAACACACACACAACACACACAACACACACACACACACACACACACACACAACACACACACACACACACACGAGAGCACGAAAGCGTTGCAGCTCACAAAAATGAAAACGATTCGAGACTGTTCCCAAAGTGTGTTTTTCTTAAAATTGTTGTATCCATTTACTGACTGCGTTTTCCTTTAATTTAAGTCGGTCATTTTCAGCTTCAAGCTTAAAGACCGAAAGATTCTCTTGACACGGAAGCTTTTTCTCTGATGTTTATGAAGTCAAAAGAGAAGCCTTGAGCGGCATGAGCAAGTAAATCTGGTTCAACGCCCACGTAAACAGCCCATAAAAGGACAGGAATGAAAAGAAACGGTATGAAATGCAACTGTATTTTCGAACTGTATCGATCAACTATCTGCCTATCTTAATCTACTTATATCGAAACAACAGAAAACGTTCAGGAAATTACGAGGAAGAAATATATAAAATTACGCGAGCAGACAAAACAGACAAGAGCTTGGATTAAAAAAAAAAAAAAAAAGGGGGGGGGGGGGTGGCTGATCAGAGGTCTACTGGTTAGAGCGCCTGTCGTTATACTATCTTCATAGTAGAAGTATCTCGTATTTCACTCTTCGTAAGAGAAGCAGCTCATATTTCACTCTGAAGTTAGAGACGTAACATAACACAACGCAGCAGGAATAGCTCCTGCAGTCGCAAATACAAGAAGAGTCTTTAATTTCACAATTTACCTCCATCCTTTTGGAGTTTCTCTACGTTGAGTAGTAAGGCAGTTAAACTACTATATTTCTTCGACTCTCTCAATCTCGCACTTGAAGTTTTGGGCAGGTTGGTAACGTTAAAACAGCCCTATGAAAATCATACTACAGCATTCATTTTAAATGGATACCTCAGATTATCTTCATGTCAGATTATCTTCAAATCTCAAGATTATCTTCAACGCATCACATTGTCCCTCCATACGGATAATGGATACATCTCATTATCTTTATGTCAGAATATCTTCATATCTCAGAATGTCTTCAACACATCACACTGTCCCACCATACGGGTACTTAAACAACAGGCCAGCCGGCCAATCATCAGCTGTGAAACTACAGCTGTGAAACCGATCTGTTACAGCATTCATCGTATGAGACATTAACGTTTTGCACTGGCTTTAACCCTTTGACTCCCGCATCCTGTCCACCAGCATTTTGTCTTGTCAACTGTGTTAGTAAAGCAAAAATTTAACACTTTGACTCCCACACCCTGTCCACCAGCTTCCTGCAGTTTTTGCAGTTGGTGAGTCAAAGGGTTAAGTCACGGAAAACGTAAAGAACCATAACGCTGACTAGCCCAACTAATCAACCAACCAAACAAGTAGCCAATTAAAAAATCAGCCAGCCAAACATCTCACAAGTAGCCAATTGATAGGTCAACCAGCCAAACATCTCACATAATTAAAAAAACAACAAAAAAACCCACCAACAAGCCTGCCATTCAACTAGACAACCCACGAAACGTCCATCTATCCAACCAACTAACCAGCGTAACTGACAAAATCTAATCAACCAATAAATCAACGAACCAGCCAACCAAAGGACCAGAATCAATCAACCAACACACCAATCCATGAGCCAGTCCTCAAAAAACCAACCAATCAAAACATAGCAGGCATATACATGCTCCCTGTCGCTTCTCCTCACTCACCTCATCGTGACAAGAATAGTCAGACATGTAGCCCTTGTTGCGCATGTGGTTGAGAATGGTCTGAGTGATAGGCACGCTGAAGTCAATGATTGGCGGATCGCTGCTCACGTGGGGTGGCGGCTCCGCAGGAACGACAGGGGCTTCGTTCTGATTGGCTGCCGAGGAGGTGTTGTTGTTGCCTTCCAGGGAGAGATGCATTCTCTTCTGGCAATCCGTGCAGGACATGAGGAAACGTGTGACGGCTTCCCGGGGCAGAAAGCTGTAGGTCTCTGCGATCTGAAACACACATAAAAAAATGTTCACAGATTACATTTTATGATAAATGATTCCATTTTTTTAAAATCTATATTCCTTTTTCGTCATAGCAGACTGACCATGTTAAATTTTGGGCTGCTTTCCTCGAAGAGAGCGCTCTGCCACAGTACAGCGCCACCCATTTTGGTGAGAGAGTCAAAGGGTTAAGTCTTTGCGTTGCTAGCATGGTTGACAATACAGAGGGCTGGTGGACAGGGTGCGGAAGTCAAAGGATTAAACACAATTTTGCTTGGGACGAATCCTTCGTTACCGTGGGGTCTTTAAACTGCGCTGAATGCGCGTTGCAAACAGCACCTCTGTTTTCGTCTCGTCCAAAAGCTCAGCACCTAGAACTTAAGAGCTAGTGGAGAAGGGAGGTGGCAAAAATCCGTGCCCAATCTAAGATTCGAACTCGAGTTTCTCACGATCCCTGGCAGGTGTACTTTTTGTGTGTCTTTTGTGTACGCTTGACAAAGGCCAGTTGGCTGAAAATTTGCGCCTGTCTTGTTTCCTTACATTAAAATCGCGTCCCGACTGATTCTATTTTGTGTGTTCCTGGTTCCTGTTTGCCTGAACGCGGGCGGTCATTTTGGTTTCGATTTCTGCTCTTATAAACTTATCTTTTAAAATTGGGGAGGGAGAGAGGGGGGAAGAGAGAGAGACAGAGACAGGGTGACAGAGACAACAGAGAGAGAGAGAGAGAGAGAGAGAGAGAGAGAGGAGAGGAGAGGAGAGAGAGAGAGAAAGTCTGGGTGTCTGTGTGTTTGTGTAAACGAGTGTTTGAGTGTGCATTTTTCAAGTATTATGTCTATTCACACGTGTATCCGTTCCTTTGGTGTGTATGCTAACATGAGAGAGAGAGGGAGAGGGAGGGAGAGAGAGAGAGAGACAGAGACAGAAAAGAGAGAGAGAGAGAGACAGACAGACAGACAGACAGAGAGAGAAGGCGTATGTTTTCTCAGTATGTTTGTTGCGTAGCTTGGCATATCGGAAAACAGTTATTTCATTAGAACTTAATTAAGACATCTAAGTATTGTATCCTTAATTCATTCTTAATAAACATACTGTCTTGTAGTTTGTCCTTTTAAACCATAACAGTAGGGGTTGACATGTGTGTGTGTGTGTGTGTATTATGTCTGCCACCTTTGGCACTTATGTTTATGTGAAGCGCTTAAGGCTCTTGTAAGATGAAACTCTGTAGAAGTAGTCAGTGCTATTGTTATCATTTCTAGACTTGGTATGTAAAGTATTTCTTTTTAACTTTTTGGGTTGTGGGAAAACACAGTGTTAAAAGCGTAAACTTTTCTCAGGGTCAGCATTACCAGGATGGCAACCCATCTCCTCTCCCTCGTTGCTTTATCTTCCCCGTCCTTACAGAGAGACAGGTACCTATTTATAGCTGAATGGATTAGATGGAAACTTTAATGGACACAAGGAAGAAGACGTAACAAAATAATGAAGATTCACGAATATCTGGCGACGAACAATAGAAGAAGAAAGGCCCTGAAACATACTTGGGTTACTAACAGAGTTTGCCCCGAATAGACAGAAGCGGAGAACCTTCGTTGCTGACTCTCATGCCAGTGGAATAGTGGGTGGTCAGTAAGTAGGTAAGTAGCAAGCAAGCAAACAAGCAAGCAAGCAAGCAAGGGCTGGGTGGTGCGTTCAAGATCAGACCAAGAACCTGGTCACTATTTATTTGAACAGCACGTCCGATCGTGATTAATCTCAGATTTTTTGGAGTGAGTGTTGTAAGCCGTTCTCCCATTCCACCATTCTTGGACTGTTATATGGGTTTTTTGTTGTAGTTTTGTTTTGTTTTGTTTTTTTACGCGCGTGTGCACGCATGCACGCACGCACACATACGCACGCACGCACATACACACACACACACACACGCACGCACACACGCACACAAACACACACACGTGCATTTACAATCACACACACACGCGTGCAGACACGTACATACTTATGCACACAAAACTGCCTAGACTTCTATAAAGTGAACTTTTTAGTTTACCCTTAAACTGCAGACCTGCATCATCCAGTTTGAACAGCAGCAGCAATAACAACAGTCAGTACACTTTTGGTGTTCAGATGTGTAAGTGATACATGGTCAGATGGTAAGACCGTTGCCAAACTGATGTGTTCAAAGCATGGATACCCATGAACTGACTTTACACGCTGTAAACACTAGGACGCTTTGCATAACCGGACTCCAATATTGCATAGTCTTTGTTCTTTGTCTTGGTTTTAAACAAAAATTTATTCAATGTAACACATGACGTATGAACATAACAACAATGCAGCATGGGTGGAGCAACAAGCCATGGTATGTCTTAGCTTCGCCTGCTAAGGAGACAGTAATAATACAATTGCTTGTACTAAACAAGAGAAAGAAAATCATTATGATTTAGAATACAATGAATGGGACGCACAATAAGTGCACCGTGGAAGTCTGTGATTAATGAATTATCCTCTATCTTTTTATATCTTCCATCTTTTTCGTCCTCTCTTCTTCTTTTGCTGCTGCTTCTTCTCCTTTTCAACTCAGCATAAATATGAGGAGCCCCTCTTAAAAATTGCGTTTCAAATTCTAGTCATGACTGTTCCTCTGTCTCCCCCACTACCTCTTGCCATCTTTTCTCCTCCTCCTCCCTCCTCCTCCTCCTCCTCCTCCAACTTCTCCTGTCCTTCTTCACTATCGTTGCCAAAATAATAATCGTCTTTTTCTGGACCTCTGTCTGCTACAGTAGGAAACATGTAACCAAAGGTCACAAGCGCAGAAATTGTGTTACACGACCTGTTGTGACTCCAGCTTTTAACTTCTACTTTTAGCGTTTTAGTGTTTGGGGGACATCATTGCCAATCAGCATAAGGATGCAACAAGAAGCCTGTATTACAGACTAATGTTGAAGACTGCCAACATCCTATCATTTCCAAGGCATCCACAGCTTTTTCTTTAAATCCTTATTTCCTACATAATTTAGTTGTCATTTTCTTATGCGTTAGGAGAAGCATACTACAGACTGGTTATTGCTGTAGAGAGGTTATGTCTTAAAATCTTCAACTGATATTTATCAACTTTTTATGAACGGTTCTGTATGACGGACGTGTCATATTTTGTAGTCCACGTTAGTATAAATGACTGAGACGTCTGCATGGCAATAAATTTGAATGAGTCAAGTTAAAATGATTTGAAACGGAGTAAATATATGACTCAGCCTAAATCACTGGGAATTGGGAACATATTTGTATGACTTAAATGTCATAATATATTATTCTTGTTTCAACCCAATGTGCTGTTCCACAGCTTTTGTTCAGATTATAAATCTTTCCGGGCGTCCACAAACTAACCAGTTTCTATTCTTAATAATTGTACGGTGCGTCTTTCGCGCTGTCACTTAATATGATTGGCATCACAAGCAATCTGTCTCCATCTTCTGCGCAGATGTTCACTTGATACTCACACACAGTTACCCGGGCTCACGAAAAGACCAGAAATTTACAACAACCCACCCCCCTCTGCCCCTCCAAACCCTCACAAACAAGCAGGGGGCACCTTGAATCCAGGCTTGTTTTTCGGGCCGCATTGCCAACCAGTTCTTTAATGCCTGGTTTTCCTCACAAATTACAAGTTTGGGTGAAAAGCGGGGCGATTTCTCGGCGGATTCAATTGCAGGACGGAGGCAAGGAGATCTGCCATTCTTCAAACGCTATCTCTCCCCAATCGCAGCCGTCCTCCCCCCAACGCGTCGTTTTCATGATTTGATGACGGATGATATCGGTCTCGTGCCGCTCACACAAAGAGAGCGCGTGCCTCCGCCATGTCCGTCCCACAATGCCCCGCCTTGCCCTGCGCCCTCTTGCGGCCGGCGCGGGACAATCTTCCAGACAAGGCCGCTCTGGGGAAGGAGAGGCTGACGTTTCTGTGCCGTTGCCGCTCGTGGACGGGACATTGATTTCTTTATTTGGCAGGGCTGTTAATTCCCCATCTCTTGTCGTGCGAATGGCGGTCTCCATAAGTGTGAACAAAGTGTCCCCGGTTCCCTTTGTCCGCGCTGTTTGTTCAGGTCGTTCGGGGGCTTGCTGGTGGTTTTTCATAATCGGACCTTCTGTTTGGACGCTTTATAGCCTGACTTTTGCATGCAGGACAGATTAAGAATATCATTTTCTCTGTTTTCCTTCCCTCTCTCTGACAGAGTAATCCTCTCTTGTAAACTAGAAACTACGATTCGAAGACAGTTAAAATCAACTGCATGCAGTCTAAAAGCTATTTACTTCGGGCATTGAAATATATATTTATGTAAACATGAACATATCGCATTTCAAAAGTACGACAACTACACCAAACATAAAAGTTTTTCGGTATTTAACGGAGTACTGTTTGATTTATTTGTAACGCATTTCATTACATTCATGAGCAGTTCAATAATTAATCATAAAGTATCTTTTTTTAAAGAGAGATGACGAAAACAATGTGATGATGATGACAGGATTAATAGGAGTGACGATAATGATGACAATGTGACGATGACAGTCACTGAACAACATCATCATCATTATGCTGAAATCAAATCTTGAGCAGCATGAATTTGCTTCCTGTCTAAGATATGCAACGGTACTGACATAATCATACCACAATTGAATATCCACATACACACACGATACGCACTGAAAATCTATTACAAACTGAACAAAAGATTAGGACAGCAGAGTACAAGTGCAACTCTAGCTGAACCCTCTTTGTGGTTTGAAATAAGCCAGACTGCACGCTGGTGTTCTTTCTTACTTTTAACACCTAAATGATTGTCGTAAACAATTGCTTTTTGATGCATTATGTAGGTTTACACGTTCTGTTCTTGTTTCATCAGAGATTGTACCACAAAATGCGTAATCAGTCATTATGATGGTGTGACACAGTATGCCATGCAGTACGATCCAATTTAATTATGGAAGATTCCGTAAAAAGGCAATCACATTCTCCACAGTTTAAATATATAAACAGACAAATAAATAGAAACCCCAACTTCTTGCTGACTTCAGAAAGTTCAATGACATGTGTTTTTGCTATAGAGTTCAAAAGAAAGTACACATACAACATGATATAGTGACATAGGGTCATTTGTTTTATATCAAACATACGTTTATGTATGAATGAAGCCAAGAATGCAACAAAAGAGGTTAGAACTTTCTGGATATTTGAAAACAAAGTTTCAACTGTACACACATCATACCGACGAGAACAAGCCATAGTACACACACAGCCCATGACACAGCACGATATTTGTTAACAAATCTTATGATAGATAACGTAAGTGACAGCACACAATCGATTTGAACTTTGAAACCCATAAACCATCGCCCCAAGTGAACTCTGTTTATTAAAATCTGATCATGTGTAGATTAAAATCTGATCATGATCCCTTTCTTCAACCTCACATCTAAAAAAAAAATTTAAAAAAAGAATATATGAATATATTTTCAAAGTTCAATCCTGAGGATTATGTTTGGGATTTTTTCTTTTCATAAAAATGGTAACTATTATCAAACGCAATTGAAAGTGGATGGTTTAGTGCAAAAGTTTATACATGCTTGTTGCGTAATAGTGTTTAAATTCGAAGATGTAATTCAAAGCAGTATGGCTTGATGGATCCATTTCAGACCAGAAGAAAAGCATAGTTACATGCCATGGTACAGAAATATCCAATAGATCATATATGCATATCATGTTCAGTTCTGTGAAGATTAATGCGTGAAGTGGCTCTCATACTGAACGATTTCATTCATTAGAGAAAATATGGCTGGAGTGGTTGTACTATGGTGGTATCGAATATTTCCTTTTCTGGTCAATATATGAGTCAAAAGACTATCTATACATTTTGTGTGTGTGTGTGTGTGTGTGTGTGTGTGTGTGTGTGTGTGTGTGTGTGTGTGTGTGTGTGTGTGTGTGAGTGTGTGTGTGTGTGCGCGCGCGCGCGCTCGAGCGTGCGAGAGATAGATAGATAGAATGAGAAAGAGAGAGACAGACAGACAGACAGACAGACAGAGAGGGAAAGACAAAGAGAGAGAGACAGAGACAGAGAGAAATGTGAATGCGTGCATGTATTTGCGTGCGAGCGCGTGTGTGTGTATGCGTGCGCGGTTCTAACAGCTGTAAATGCGACAGTACTCCGTATAATCACAATAGTAGGGTCTATTGAATGATTCCTTTTCTTACCTTCACGCAAACAGACGAGAGAGTAAGGGAGATCACGCCGAACATCACACCTCCCAACATCATGCGAAACATCACTCCATTATCGTCCCAGCTCGATGCCACCAAGCTCTCACCACCACCCCCCTTCCCACTCTTCTCTTACTCTCTGCCCCCCTCGCCCCTCCCCCCCCCCCCCCCCCATCGTCCACCCACCGTTCTTGTCTAGGCTGCCAGCACCAAATTTGTCTTCCTAAGCGCGGCTGTCCCCGCCTAATGGTGCGATTTTGGGATGTGATCGGGACAGGAGCTGCAGGGGAGAAGACTGTCGTCATCATTTACAACTGCATGCTTTTAGTGATTTTATACATATTTTTTTATCATTACAGACATGTTCTTCCTTTTGTGTGTGTGTGTGTGTGTGTGTGTGTTCTCTTTAAGAGCCTGGAAAGTGGGAGACATGCTGTAGATGTGTGAGAGATCTGTGTGACGATTAGAAGGCGCATTTTTGTTGAAAAACAAACACAAAAAAACAAACAAACAACAAAAAACCCGAACGTATGGAGGTATGGTTGACAAGACAGATAGTAAGGGTGAGGGAGTTGGGGGGGGGGGGAAGCAAATAAAATGTATGAAAGTGAGAAAAGCAAATAACATTTACATGACCAAAATGAGAGGAGGAGAAAGAAGCAGAGAAGAGATGGAGAGAGAGGAGGGAGAGAGAGAAGAGAAAGGCAGGAAAGCAGGAGAAGACAGAGAGAGCAGGCAGGCAGAGAGAGGCAGGCAGGCAGAGAAAGGCAGAGAGACAGGCCAGAGAGAGGCAGGCAGGCAGAGAAAGGCAGGCAGGCAGAGAGAGGCAGGCAGGCAGAGAGAGGCAGGCAGGCAGGCAGAGAGAGGCAGGCAGGCAGAGAGAGGCAGGCAGGCAGAGAGAGGCAGGCAGGCAGAGAGAGGCAGGCAGGCAGAGAGAGGCAGGCAGCAGAGAGAGCAGGCAGCAGAGGACAGAGAAGAAAGAGAGAGGAAAGAAAGAGAGAGAGAGAGAGAGAGAGAGAGAGAGAGAGAGAGAGAAAGAAAATGAGAGACATCGAAACAGACAGACAGACAGAGAGAGAGAGAGGGGGGGGGGGGTAGGGGCACTGAATCAATGTTGACATTAACGATCAGAATCAGGATTTAAATAGCGGTGTCTTTATCTTCATGATGCGCAAATTCACGAGCATATTCTGCCACTTTCATCCCTACCGCCACCATACGCACACCATGATAAAACAGAGATATCAACTACAACTCTGACCTCCAACACACAGAAAAAAAACGAATCATATTTGCTACTTAGGGCTGTCCCACTCAGACAGGCAGGACCACTTTCTCAAGCGCACGATCTGAAGTTTTGCCCACGCTTACGACATGAATGAAACAAGCCGAAGCCAAATGGCATGACTCTGGAAGAGCAGCTCTGAGGCAACAAAGTAGACCTGATGGACAATCACATCCTTCATAAGACCACAGGACTGATATCTAAGGCGTACCCAGGCTAGAATGCAAACAAGCCAACCAATCATCAAAATATCCCAACCTTACCCACTCTCTCTCTCTCTCTCTCTCTCTCTCTCTCTCTCTCACACACACACACACACACAAACACACACACTCACAGAGAGAGGGGGCAGAGAGGGGGGAGGGTGAGAGCAACCAAACATCATAATCCAACTCTCTCTACAGAGAGAGAGACAGAGAGAGAAGGATGGGGAGAGAATGAGGGGAGGGAGAGAGAGGAGGGGAGAGGGAGAGATAGAGAGAGAGAGAGAGAGAGAGAGAGAGAGAGAGAGAGAGAGAGAGAGAGAGAGAGCAACCATACATCATGATCCCACTCTCTCGTCACACACACACGGATGGACAAGCACACACAAATATGAATGGACGCGCACGCGCGCGCGCGCACACACACACACACACACACACACACACACCCCTCCAGAAATGGACTGGGTATAAGGCAATGAATTGCATGAATAGGTCTCGGCGAACAAGGAGGAGAATGAGAGCTTATCACACTGCTTTTGGGACTACCTGTGGAGTGTGACCAAGCCTTCCAATCTGCTTGGCGTTTTTGTGGAAATGACAGTGATGGAGGAACATGCAGTGGCTCTCAGGAAACACACGTGACGTATAATCAATGGCTCGGTTCTCTTCATCATCTGCTGAAGAATCATCTGGTAAAATGCCCCTTTCCCACCCCTACCACCACGCCCCATCCCATCCACATGTCCCGCCCCCTGTCTAAATCTCGTGTATGTGTCCAGGGCGGGGTAGGGGTGGGGGGATTTGAAAATAGGGTATATTTCAATGTGTGTGTGTGTATGTGCGTGTGTGTGTGTGGTGTGTGTGTGTGTGTGTGTGTGTGTGTGAGTGTGTGTGTGAGTGTGTGTGTCTGTGTGTGGGTGGGCGCGCATGCGCATGCATGAGTGAGTGAGTGAGTGAATGAGTGAATGAGTGAGTGAGTGAGTGTGAGTGTGTGTGTGTGTGTGTGTGTGTGTGTGTGTGTGTGTGTGTGTGTGTGTGTGTCTGTCTGTGTCTGTGTGTGTGTATGCATGCATCTACGCCCATGTCATTTTTTTTTCTCTTCTTAGAAAAAGGGAGAGAGAGAGGGAGAGAGGGAGAGAGAGAGAGAGAGAGAGAGAGAGAGAGAGAGAAAGGGGGGATTCAAAATATCAACTCAAGGGTAAACAAAATCTTCAGGCTCCCCCCTCCTTACATGCACACCCACACCCTCCACCCTCTATCCATGTCTATGTCTGTCTGTCTCTCTGAGTACTCAACACTTTGTTTTCAAATTAGTAACCTCTAATTTCTTTTTCTTTCTCTTTTTCAGAATTTCAGTAATTTTAGAATAGCAGCAAGAGCTAGCGAGGAAGAACTAAGAATTGAACAAAAGTCTTTTCCCAACAACACTGACTTTCTTCTCTCACGAGAGAAGGAATTGATGAAACTGTCAGGGTAGAATGAATGGGAAGAAGTAAGAGGAGAAAAATAAGACAGTCTTTAGCGTTTGTTCAAGAGTGGTTCGCTGATCGAACTTGGGCAATTCCATATGCGTTCCACTAAATAATCTGCTAGCAGAGACTCCGAGTCTGTGCAAAAATCCTATATTATGTTAGCGAGTCGTTCAAATAGAAAATGGAAAGGGAATGAGACCTATGAGATACCCATACCACAGCAATGGTCGGTGTCTTAAGGTGGGCAATCATGGTCAATATTTATGGGCTGGGACCGAACTTGATACATTAGGTCTTAATTCTTTGACTCCCACGCGCTGTTCACCTGCATCCTGCATTGTCAACCATGCTAACAAAGCAAAAACTTAACCCTTTGATTCTCTCACCCTATCTACCAATTTCCCACACAAAACTGGTGGATAGGATGAGAGTCCAAGAGTTAAGTTTTTGCAGCTGGTGGACAGGATGCGGGACTGAAAGGGTTAAATCCAGCACTCTATCAAATCAGCAAGCCAGCCTGCAAGAAGAAGACAAAGAAAAGCCCTCAAAGCATCCCATCCTTTTTCTGTAACAAAGAAAGAAAACAGAAGAAGAAACTGATTTAAAACAAGAAAAGGAGGTGGAATACAGCCTTAATCTTGCTTCCACTACGAAAGAAGAAGATAGAAGAAGACAATATCTAGACCATCATATGGACTAAGTGAAAGAAGAAGAAGAAAAAAAAGTTCAAGAGTGTTCCTGTCTTTCCTTTCTGATCACAGAAGGGGGTTAACTCGAGATAAAACCCAGAGCAGGAACACTTCCATGAGAAAGAAAATGAACAAAAAGATTTAGATGAAAGACAGAAGAAAAGTAATTAAAAGATCGAGATTGAGAGAGAGAGAGAGAGACAGACAGACAGACAGACAGACAGAGACAGACAGAGACAGAGACAAAGAGACAGAGAGAGGGGGGGGGGAGGGAAATATCACAGAAACAGACAGACAGACATCCCCAAATATCCAAATACTCCATATAACAAGTGAATTATATCTACAGAAAAAAAAAAAATAGAGGCACGGAGGCAAGGAAAGTAACAAAACAAAAATCTGAAAAAAAACCAAAAAAATCTTAAAAAAAACAAAAATAGTAAAACAAATCCACCAAGCTGAGACTTTCTACCCCCAAACCCAAAGCACCACATCACCACACAAGCAGACACATAAGCAGACACAGACACACACACACACACACACACAGACACAGAGAGAGAGAGAGAAACTAAAACCAAAAGAAAAGAAGAGTTTGAGAACAGACAGGCAAGGTGCTATGGTGGCTGCACCAGCGGGAGCACAAATGCTGATTTAATTGACAAGCGCGCCACGTCCCGAGCCCAAACCCTATTACCGCCACCACTCTCCGCTGTCCCGCCTGCAAGAAAAGAGTTCGATGTTTGGGAGGACAAGGAGAGACAGGGGGGATAATGCCAGGGTAGCGTCAATTCTCCTCACCGGCAGAAATCGATGCGGCAGGACGTCCCAGATCTGTCTCTGAGAAAACGAGAAAGGGAGAAAGAAAGTAGGCAAGGAGCAGGAGGGGGGAGGTGTAGAAAGAGAAGACAAAAATAATTTGGAACGAAGGACAGGCCTCCCTACCTCCTACCCACAAACAGTTCGGTTTGAAGGAGATAAGATGGTGCTGACATGTAGTATACGGAGAGTAACGGTATTTCAGCTTCTCTCTTTCTGATTGTGTCCACACATTACATAGATATACACACATACATGCATGCGTGTAGTTACGCATACATAAACACATGAATGTAAGAATGCACTGTATGATATGCTGTTCACTCACACACAGACACACACACAACAAACATGCACACACACTCACTCATGCCTGCATGAGGGGGCGTGCGCGCACGGACGCATGCACGCACGCACGCACGCACGCACGCACGCGCGCACACACACACACACAGAGAAACTCAGATACAGAAACAAATGATGAACACAGAGATCAGACAGGCAGAAAGATTCGATACAGAGACTATGTGTGTCTTTTACACATTTTTCACTCATCTTGTTTACAATGAATTCCAAGCCAACACGATAGCAGTGACTTCAGGGCATACACCTGCAGCACAACTCAATCCTAGGTCCTGACATCAAGTTTCTCAGGAGCCAGAATTTCTTGCTGACAACCCCATGCGCTCTATTAACAGACAGAACAAGGCCGACAGCAGTGTGTCATACAATGCCAGCGGACTGAGCGTTCCTCCTAAGGCAAATATCCTCAAGCTTTCTCCCAAAACAGTGTCCTTCCCGTAGAACCTTGCATGAATGACAGAAAATATAAACGCATATAACTGGTGGAATACATGGGACGTGGTTGGTGACAGAAGTGGTGATGATCTGTAGTGGTAGTAGTAAGAATAATTGTCGTTGTTGTAGTAGCAGTGGCAGCAAAGATCTTATAATTACTATGTGTTCTGCAGTGGTGTTGGTAATAGTAACGATGGTGATGGTGGTGTGGGTGTGTGGTGGTGGTGGTAGTAGTAGTAGCAGTTAGCAGTAGTAATACATCTAATAATAATAATAACAATAGTAGTAGTAACTGTAGTAGCAGTCACAGTAGTAGAGTGGCAACAGTAGTATTAGCAGTGGGTTTTTTTAAACACGCTTCTATTATGCCAATAATTTTGTAAAGGGTAGAACTTGTCCACCCCTGTCCAATAAGCTGTTTCAATATTCAGTGTATCTATTCTGGGATGGAGTGTCGCTATCAGGAAAGTTTTACTCATCACCATACCACAGCCAAGACAAGTTATGTATAAAGAAGCAGGTGGCAGGCTTCATGAGGTTCTTTGATGTGGAGGAACACTTTATATCTTGTCTTTCTGCTCAGTTAACATCTCTATTTTGCATTGCTCTTGTTCGTCACTGCAGACACTGTTATACAAACATTAATAAGTTATACGAAATTAATAGTTGTAGCTGCACTGACAAACATTAAAGAAGTTGTAGCTCATTGATTTCTAAGTATTTTGCAATCTCTTTCAAATATAAACGAACACTGTAATGATATAACCACATAACAATATGACCATGAACTATTTTCACTGAAGTGCTGTCATCTGATGGTGGACAACGATCATTTCTGCTCCATCTTTTGTGAGCCTTCATTGGCATCATCCCTTACCTCTAAGTCTTGACTCTTCAACACATCACCACACTCAAATTCACAGTACGGTATATGATATCAAACGTTATGAACGATAAAACAAGACACAAAATAAAGTATTTAAAGCATTAAGAGGAATGATGTAGAAACAATGCTCACAGAATCCGCAACAAGGTCTCATGCCAAGACCAAAAGCTAACAAACCAGAAAAACATCACAGAATCTGCGATTCTTCTTCAACTTATAGTTGCAAAAGGCACTTCAATACAATCAGTTTTACAAAGCTGATTAATCTAGGTAGACAACAGGAAGTGGTTCAACATCTATTATGCTGCCTATACCAGGTTGTAATCTATGACATATGAGTTATCCACAGATTAATTTAAAATACTGAGTTCATCTAACTGAAAACAGAACTTAACATTTTTAGGACAATACATCAGACAGTACGTATATGTGTGTATATGTGTGCACGAGTGTGCGTGCGTGTGTGTGTGTATGTGTGGTGTGTGTGAGTGTGTGTGTGTGTGTGTGTGTGTGCGCGCGCGCGCGCGTGCGTGTGTGCTGCGTGCGTGTATGTGTACGAGTGTTGATCATTATCGAAACAGGACAGACCAGTAACAGTATCGAATGATCCCTTTACCGACCTATGCTCGAGAGAGTGAATACAGGAGATCACGCTGAAGATCACACCTCCTAACATCAAGCGAGACCTCACTCCATCATCGTCCCAGCCTGGTGCCAAAATCACTCACACCCTTCTCTCCTCCTCCCCCTCATCATCCTTTGCAGACCCCTGGATTCATGTCTAGGCTGCCAGTACCAAATTTGTCTTCCTAAGCGTGGCTGTCCTCGCCTGATGGCGTGATTCAGGATGTGATCAGGACAGGAGCTGCTGTCGTTATCATTTACAACTGCAAACTTTAGTTATTTTAATTTTTTTGTTCATTACAGATATGTTCTTTTTTGTGATATATGTTTTTGATGTGTTTGATACAAGGATGATTTGAAAATGTATGTTGCGAGTTTTAGTTTGAGTTGAAAAAATACATAATACATGAAGTATGATTAAGGTATGGAAGAGACAGCAAAGGAACCAAAAACACATGGTCGTGGGAAAATGCGCGCGCGCACCCACACACACACACACACACACACACCACCACCACACCACACACCACCACCATACACACAACTCTTCCAAAGTTGGTAGAACGTGTGTGCAGAGAGTGAATTACATGAATTACACACACACGAAGACACACACAGACACATCTCTACTCAAGCAGATCGATTGTACACAGTTTGTGCGGCATGAATTCTTTTTTCGTGGGAAACGACAGAGAGCTTATCACACTGCTTTTGAAATACAGCTGGAGCATGACCAAACACTGCTAGCCCGTCTGGCGTGTTTGTGGAAATGGCAGCGATGGAGGGACATCCGATGGCTCTCAGGAAACACACGTGACGTATAATCAATGACTCAGTTCTCTTCATGTCCTCCTGAGAAACCATTTGGTAAAACCAGTTGGTGGGAGGAACACAGAAGAAGAGGGAGGCGAACAAAACGACATTTTCATAGCATCATTTGGTTTTCCTCTTACAAAAAAAAAAAAGAAAGAAAAAAAAAAAAACAACCCCAAAAAACATACTTTTTGTAAAAGACTTGAGAAAAAATGGACAGGGTGCAGGATTAAGAGAAAACAAAAAGAAAGGACCACTTCCAAGACATCAATCACTGTTTCCCTTCTGAAGGAAGACAAAACAGCAAAAAATCTGGATGAGAAAGACTAACAAAGAGGAAGATGACTCTTCCCAACAATTATGCCTTCCTTCTGTCTGAAGAAAGAGACTAAGGAAGGGGGAGGGGGCTCAAAAACTAAGATGGAGGTTGAAGAAAATGAAATGAAATTATAATGAGACTTCATTTTTAATGGTAAAGATATTCACGTATGGGCCAAATTACACAATTTCTCTGCCATCACTAAATGTACATTTATAAGACCAACAGAAAAATGGGGAGGGGGGAGAGAAAAATGTGAAGGGGAGAGAGAGAGAGAGGCAGAGAGGGAGGGGGAAGGGGGGAAGAGACAAATAAAGAGGAGCCAAAGGGAGAGACAGAAAGAGACAGACAGAGAGCACAGACAGAGAAACTCGCCTTTTCTTTATTAACAGAGGCAGGAAATCACAGAAAAATAAGACCAAAACTTGAAAGGTTAAGGGAAAATACAAACAAACAAAAGAACAAGTAATCAAACAACAACAGCTCAAACTCTCTCCCCAAAACCCAAAGTCAGCATCACACCACCACACCAAGCAAGACACTATGGATAAGAGAGAAACAGAAGAAGAGAAGCCCAAGACGGAAGGAATGGAGACAAGGTGCTTCGGTCGCCGCACCAGCGGGAGCACAAATGCTGATTTAATTGACAAGCGCGCCACGTCCCGAGCCCAAACCCTATTACCGCCACCACTCTCCGCTGTCCCGCCTGCAAGAAAAGAGTTCGATGTTTGGGAGGACAAGGAGAGACAGGGGGGATAATGTCAGGGTAGCGTCAATTCTCCTCACCGGTAGAAATCGATGCGGCAGGACGTCCCAGGCCTGTCCCCAGTGAAAACGAGAGAGAAAGGAGGAGAAGAAAGCTAGGAAGAAACTGGAAGAAGAAGCAAAAAGAGGGGGGGGGGGGGGGGGTTGAAGGAGGAAAGAAGGAAGGAAAGAGAAAAAAAACAACGTTATGGTTCAAGGAGAGGAGGTGGCACTAATGATAAGGTGTGCTTCAGGCGAGCATGATAAGCTGAGTTTCTCTAGCCATACATGGACGCTTGCAAAAAAGCACATAGCGACACGGTGGCATGACATGCACACATGTGAGTACACACACATACACAGACATATGCATAAACGCATGCATGAACATACTTAAGTAAGCATGTTCAGAGAGAAAGAAAGAGACAGACAGACAGACAGAGAGAAAAAAACAGAGGAGAGGTAATGGGGAACAGACCAGATATACAAAGAAGGCACAGACAGACAGACAAAAAACATAGCAGAACAACGCAGAGGCACACAGACAGACTTAAAAAAACAAAACACAGCAAATTTCATCTATGTGTATTTTTAAGTCCACGCGTTTCCACTGAATTCCAAACCAATAGGTAGCAGTGACTTGTAGTACTACACGTGCGGCACAGTCCATCCTTTCTTTCTCCAGGTTATGCTGACATAAAAGACGTCAGGGGCCAGACTTTCCTGCTGACAATCCCATGCACTCCTATAAACAGAGGGAGCATGCCTAGTCAAAGTCCCTCATGCAATGCCCATCATCATCATCATCATCATCAGGTGCCCTGCCGCATGGCGTTGGCGACCATGGACTTCCAACCATCTCTATCTCTTGTTGCCACCAGCATCTCCCCCACCCTCCTCATCCCCAGCCACTCTGCAAGTCCGTCCAGCATTCTCTCCCTGGGTCTACCTGGTGTTCTCTTTCCCTCCAGCTTTCCCGTTGTGACCAGGTGCTCCAAATCCCCTTCCTCATAAAATGGCCATAAATGTTGCTTGTCTTTTCCTAATCTTCCCTATGAGTGATCTACTTGTGTCTGCCTCCATCAAGACTGTCTCCTTTGTTTTCTTTGCTGTCCATGGAACTCTCAACATTTTTCTGAGAAACCACATCTCGGCTGCCTCAATCTTGCTCTGGCTTTGTTTGCTGACTGTCCACGCCTTGCATCCGTACAACAATATTGGTTCTATATAACATGCCCATCATGTGCACTTTTCTCAAGGAGAAATAAGAGCAGCATTCAAAGCTATGAGACACTGCTGTCTTTCTGTCTGTTCCAGTAAGATGAACACTGTACCTGGTAGCGTGTTTGGTACATATTGAAAATTGTCCTCACAACAAACTGCCTCTTAACCCCCTCCCAAGGAACTGCTATTTCAAAGGATATTTTGCACAGATGATAAGAAATGATATTTATCGTCACCAGTACAGCGCATGGGATATGTTGGTGGTGGTATATGGTGCTACTGGTCAAAGTAATAGTCATAACTGAAAAACGCATGGCTGCAGCCACGCTCTAAGCAGTACGCACACTGGATCTTGTCATTATACGACAGAAACACAGAAAAGACATGCATATGAGAGAAGCTGCTTGCTGGTCTGATCACCTAATACTCACTCGTACACACAAAGATGAATATCCTAGTAGGTCAGAAAGTAAAGCAGAAGAAGATGCTGTGGAATTTGAACACTGCCCACCAGCAGAACAGTTGGCAACCTTCATGACAAGCTCAAGGTAAAATTGTAGACACAGTACTACATGAGCGAGAAATGTGAAGGGAACATGAAAATCATTCAAAGAAGATATCTTCAGCACTGCAGCTGATACCCCAGGTTTTGTACATTGATGTTGACGTTGTCGTGATATAACTATGAAACATTCTGACCTTGGATCGTTATCTTAACAGTGATGTTTCCCACAAATCACTGTCATCTACAGAACGAACTTGTTTTACGTGTCAGCTTTATATCATGGTGTTGATGACAGTTATGGCAATCTGAGAAATTGGACCAACTTTATGTTTGACGTTTAAGTGCTGACAACCAGCCAACGATTTGTACTGGCATGTTTATACTGACAGGAATCTGACAACATCTCTCTGTTGTTCTTGTTTCTAAAAGTACAGATATCCTCATGCTGATGGCTGTCTACGAGCATTGGCACTCTCTGGTCGATGAATAGACCAATGACCTTTTCATAAGAAGAGCTATGCTCTCATGCCTATAATGAAAGGATGCTATTTTCATGGTTCAAGCATCCTTGTAATCAGCAATGAAAATCCTTTGTTGTTATTTGTTTTATCTATCTATCTATCTATCTAATCTATCTACCTACTACTACCTACCTACCTATCTACCTACCTATCTACCTATTTATCTATCTATCTATCTATCTATCTGTTATTAATATCAGCATTATCTGAGTTCCAAAGTTTCTCAGCTGTATATGCATGTTGTGTGACACACTGCACAGTCTGCATACTCCACCTGTGATGTGTGTGCATACTTGACGTTTTCATGTATCCATAAGCCACCAAACGCTAACATGGCTTACAAGATGTATAACGTACGTATCCAACGTTCTGCGCGCGTATAATATAATGACCTGGGAGACTGGAAACGTTTTCACTCTTTGCCCACAGGTGGTATCAAAACAGGTTCAGACCCAGACCCAGACCTTCCAGATGGAAGTCCAGTGTCTTAACCGCTTGACTACCACACCTGTCAGTATCTGTATCAATAGTATTGAAAAAAAATAATATAAACAACAATTC
>CM060313.1:74486615-74494115 GCA_030674185.1 Monoplex corrugatus
GTGTGTGTGTGTGTGTGTGTGTGTGTGTGTTGTGTTGTGTTGTGTTGTGTTGTGTTGTGTTGTGTTGTGTGTGTGTGTGTGTGTGTGTGTGTGTGTGTGTCTGTGTGTGTGTGTGCGCGTGTGTGCGTGTGTGCTGTATCATACTTCTGGGTATACAAACATTAAGGAACTAGAGAGAGTAAGAGAGAGAGAGAGAGAGAGGCAGGCAGGCAGTCAGAGAGAGAGAGAGAGAAGAGAGAGAAAGAGACAGACAGACAGACAGACAGACACAGACAGACAGACAGACAGACGGACGGACGGACAGAGAGAGAGAAGACAGAGGAGAGAAGGGGGCGGGGATAAGACATCAACGTGGGAGTAAACAAGATGCCAGACTCCTCCTTCTGTCCATGTTTAGATTTGACTGTCCACGTATCCATTGCCTTTTTTCACGCTGTGACTTCTCGGTTTGAACTGTGTCCTCGTGTCGTTGTTCTACAAGACCTGGATAGAAGGCCAGGGTAAGCCAGGCGTTTTATTTCATCTTATATATCTACCGATTGTATCCCATCCATCAATCAGACAGCTAGTTAGCCTGTCAAAAAGTGACTGTGCCACTGACTGGTCTCTCTCTCTCTCTCTCTCTCTCTCTCTCTGTGTCTCTCTCTCTCTCTCTCTCCCCTCCCTCTGTCTGTCTGTCTGTCTGTCTCTTTCCCTCTCTCTCTCCCCTCCCTCTGTCTGTCTGTCTCTCTCTGTCTGTCTGTCTCTGTCTGTCTCTCTCTCTCTCCTTCTCTCTCCCCTCCCTCTGTCTGTCTGTCTGTCGTCTGTCTTTCTCTCTCTCTCTCCCCTCCCTCTGTCTGTCTGTCTATCTGTCTCTGTCTCTCTCTGTCTCTCTCTCTCCTGTTTTTATTATTTTTCAAATTACAATCTTTCTTCAATGAAGAACACAGAATATACAAAAGCAAACAACAACAGCAACAAGAATATGTACCGCCATCATTTCCTGCTTGCATTCTCTCACACCACATCGAACCATTCAAGAGAAGATCAGAGCACAGAGATCAACGTAAAAAAGAAAAAGTACAGAAGGGAAAGGACAGAAAAAGAAGAAGAACAGCAACACGAATACCAACAAGAAATCTTCATAGCATCGCTCGCTTTTTCTCTTACGAAAAAGGGAACTATATCCAAAATAATGGAGACTGAGAAAAGGAAAGCCGAGGGTGGAGGATTAGCTGGAAAAAAAAATGGGAAAAAAAAAAGAAACAAAAAGAGAGAGAGAGAGAGAGAGAGAGAGAGAGAGAGAGAGAGAGAGAGAGAGAGAGAGAGAGAGAGAGAGAGAAAACGAAAGAAAAAAAAAAAGGAAGGGTCACTTGTACGACATTTTACACAATTTGTATTATGGAAGAATCCTGACCAGAAAATCTGCATTTGAAGGACTAACAGGACTAGAGGAAAAGAATCTTTTCCAATATGCTTTCCCTCTCGTAGAACAATATGATTTGATGGAGCAAAACCAAACCACAAAACCTGAGAAGGAGTCAGAATAAAATGAAATGAAATGAAATCAAAATTTTCCACTGGTAACGATATTAGCACATAGACCAAGTTACAATAACTTTTCTGCCATCACACATCTACATGTATAAAACTTACAGAAAATAGAAAACGGACGCACAGAGAGAGATCACAGTCAGACAGAAAGAAACTCCAAAACATTTTATTACTCAACTATAAAGCAAAATATCTCACTGGATCTGTCTTGCAAGTATTCCTTGCTACTCTACACATCTAAGTATATTAAAAAAAATTTAAACAAAGCAATGAATCTTAATTCATACTCTGCCAAAGAAGTAATGAAACGGATTACTAAACACTGATCAAGTCCTTTACATATGCTTGATTGAAACAAAGGCAGACGAATGTACAGCAAATACACGTTATTGTTGTTTAAAGCCCAGCCGGACTGCGTAGAGCCATATCAGGCAAGCAAATACACGTCAACGCCTAACAATAACAATAAAAATGACTGAAACAAACAATGTCATTAACAGAAGCCATAATGCACAGATCTTTTTGGTAATCGTAATCGTAATATTCAACACGAAAATAGCATGCTCGCACGCACGCGCGCGCGCACACGCACGCACGCACGCACGCACGCACACGCACGCACGCACGCACGCACACACACACACACACACACACACACACACACACACACACACACACACACACACCCCTAATTACAGAGAATCAAAGGAAGAGAATCAAGCAAAGAAAGCGTACAGAACAAACAAGAAATGGGGCGACATGTCAACTAACGCTATGATGAAAACAAACGAACCATAGCACATGCAACGTCAAAGAAATTATAAAAATGAATCGTAATGAAATATCGACGGCCATATGTCAATCAGTCAAGTGCATTGAAAAAGCTTGAGAGATAAAGGCAGACACACGCAAAGCAAATACCTGTCAACCCCTAACTACAACAACACTATAACAGTAATAGTAGTATTAGGTGTAGTAGCAATATTTTTATTTATTTTTTTATTTTTTGTAAATTCATAGCAATACTGTTGAAAATGGCATGATTTTATATATGACTATGCTATACATGAATAATTATGTATATGGTAGAAACACACAAGGTATTTGTTGTAAATTCATAGCAATAATATTGAAAAGAGCAAGATATATGTATCCATCTGCGTGTGTGTGTGTGTGTGTGTGTGTGTGTTGTGTGTGTGTGTGTTGTGTGTTAGTGTGTGTGTGTTGTTGTGTTGTGTGTGTGTGTGTGTGTGTGTTAGTGTGTGTGTGTGTAGTGTGTTGTGTGTGTGTGTGTGTGTGTGTGTGTGTGTGTGTGTGTGTGTGTGTGTGTGTGTGTGTGTGTGTGTGTGTGTGTGTGTGTGTAAGTGTGTGTGTAAGTGTGGTGTGTGTGTTGTGTGTGTGTTGTGTGTGTTGTGTTAATGTGGTGTGTGTGTTGTAAGTGGTGTCAACAACCGCTTTTTCGTACAAAAGAAAAAAGTCAGGGGAAACAAAACTTCAAAGCTGACAAATTAATAAAGAAAACAACCAAACAAACAAAAATAAAGGGGGACGGGGAACCCTGCATCATACAGAATGGGGGTGGGGTTGAAACAAGCTACCCAGCTCAGAATCTCTCCCCCAAAACCTCAAACTGACACCACATCACCACACCAAGCCAAAAAACATTGGATTGTGGATAAAAATAAATAATAAATAAATAAAATAAAATATAAAATAAAATAAAATAAAAATAAAAAAAAATAAAATAAATAAAATAAAATAAAATAAAATAAAATAAATGAAATATGTAGAGGGAGATAGGCAAGGTGGTATGGACGCCCGCACCAGCAGGAGCTGAAATGCTGATTTCACTGACAAGCGCGCCACGTCCTGAGACCTAAACCCTATTACCGCTGCCGCCCTCTGCTGTCCCGCCTGCATGAAAAGAGTTCGATGTTTGGGAGGACAAGAGGTGACAGGGAGAATAATACCAGGGTAGAGTCGATTCCCCTCACCAGGCAGAAATCGATGCTGCAGGACGTCCCAGCCATGTGCCAGTGAAAACGAGAAAGAGAAAGTATGACGAAGAGGAGGAGTAGGAGGAGGAGCAAAGTAGAAAACCGAAAAGGTTCTGGGAATGATCGAAGTTGTGGCTGAAGGAGGTGAGGTGTGTTTCAGGCGAGTATAAAAATCTGCTGGTTCTCTATGTGTATGTCACACACGCGCGCGCGCACGCGCACGCACACACGCACACATGCAAGTATATGGCCACACAGAGACACACAAAGACATGCGCACGAACAAACACAACATACGCACGCGCACACACACACACACACAAAGACGCACACGCATGCACACACGCATACACGCACGCACACAAACATGCGTAGAGACGCAAACACGTACACACTTACAGCAAGCCTGTGCACAGAGTGGTGTGTGTGTGTGTAAGTGTGTGTGTGTGTGTGTGCGCACGCGCGCGTGTGTGCGTGCGTGTGTGCGTGCGTGCGTGTGTGCGTGCATGTGTGTGTGTGTATGAAACAGACATACTGAGGCCGACAAAGGCGCAAAGACGCAGAGACAGAGACAGAGACAAACACACAGACACATACACAGACACAAAACACAACAAAGAAAGCTACTTATTTACGTGTACTTTTTCTTTTCTTAGTCCACGTGTTTGCATTACATTTCAAGCCGACAAGATAGCAATGAGTTATAGGCCTACACGTGCAGCACATCCCATCCTTTCTCTCGCCAGGCTGTCCTGACATCAAAGACGTTCGGGCCCAGTTTTTGTGCTGACAATCCCATGCACTCCTATTAAGAGAGGCAGCAGGGCCCAATCACAGTCTGTCATGCAATGCCGGCTGACTGGACTTTTCTTAAGGAGGCAACAACAAGCAGCATGCATGTTATGGGGACACTGCTGTCTTTCCGTCTGCCCCAGGAAGGCGAATACTGTCCCGTGTAGCGTGCTTGGTGCATACTGAGAATTCTCCTCAAAACGTCACTATTAGCTTCTTACCAAAGAACTGCTACGTCAAGGATGCCTATGCTATGCCTAGGATGCCTAACGTCATCATCAGGTGCTTTGCCGCATGGCTTTGGCGATTATGGACTTCCATCTGTCTCTATCTCTTGTTGCCTCAAGCATCTCTTCCACCCTCCCTGTCTTTAGCCACTCTGCTAGTCCGTCTAGTATCTTCTCCCTGGGTCTACCCGGTGCTCTCCTTCCCGCCAGCTTTCCCGTTGTGACCAGGTGTTCCAATTCCCCTTTCCTCATAAAATGACCTATGAATGTTGCCTGCCTTTTCCTAATCTTCCTTATGAATGATCTACTTGTGTCTGCCTCCATCAAGACTGTCTCGTTTGTTTGTTTGTTTGTTTGTTTTTGTTTTTTTTGTTTTGTTTTTGTTTTTGCTGTCCATGGAACTCTCAAAATCCTTCTTAGAAACCACATCTCGGCTGCCTCAATCTTGTTCTGGCTTTGCTTGTTGACCGTCCGCGCCTCGCAACCGTACAACAGTACTGGTTCTATATGACATTCAAGAACTCTCTTCTCTGCCTAACGTAGAAATAAGAATTCATGATAATGTGTATAGTCACCAGAAGAGTCTAATATGTTGGTGGAAGTATCTGGTAGTAATAGTCATATCAATCATCACAGTTATTCTAGTACTCAATCATAGTGCTAAGTAGTAGTAGTAGCAGCAGCAGCACAGTAGAAGGAGTAGCAGTAGTACTTCCAATAGCAACTGCTTTCCAATCACACATACACACAAACCAATTTCATGACGTAAATGATGAGAGGAAGTTGAGGATGATATTAATGCAAACGAAGATAATGAAGAAAACGATGACGATGACGATGACACTGGTGAGTAGATATGATAATGATATATGGCGCTGACATCAGGACTGAGAACATTTCTTGCACAAAACAGTTTTACTTATTTTAATTTCAACGATCCGTATATGTGATCGTAATGTATCGGTTTATGTACCTTCCTCCATCCATCCGCTTCCCTTTATGTTTGTTGTGTCTATTCCTTTTATGCTTGTTGTGTCTATTTCTTTTATGTTTGTTGTGTCTATTCGTTTTATGTTTGTTGTGTCTATTCCTGTTATGTTTGTTGTGTCTATTCCTGTTATGTTTGTTGTGTCTATTCCTTGTTATGTTTGTTGTGTCTATTCCTGTTTATGTTTGTTGTGTCTATTCCTGTTATGTTTGTTGTGTCTATTCCTTTTATGTTTGTTGTGTCTATTCCTGTTATGTTTGTTGTGTCTATTCCTGTTATGTTTGTTGTGTCTATTCTTATTTTTTTTCCTGTTATGTTTGTTGTGTCTATTCCTTTTATGTTTGTTGTGTCTATTCCTGTTATGTTTGTTGTGTCTATTCCTTTTAATTGTCCCATGGACATGCAAGTGTTTCCTTATCAAAAAAATCATCTTTAATGCTATATTCTCGGATGTTACCAATTAGAAAGATGGGATCAGAAGGTTATGAGGAAGTTGTCTCCATTCTCAAACAGAAACTGAACTCATCTTTCCATACATTCATTAACTCTGCAGCTTTGCTGCTGTTGGTCAGTTTCTGCATACAAATAACACACACGCTAACAAAGAAGACAAAAAGGTTGTAGCTGTGTGGAGTTTAAAAGAGCATGACCCATTCAACAATCATCTTAAAAAAATCATAAACGTTTTGAACAAAACTATAAACAAACAACAAACTGTAAACTATGATGTTGTCATCATATACCTATGTAATATTCTGACCTTGAATCAATAGTGTCGTTCTCCACACATCACTGTTATACGAAGAATGAACTTTTCATGGTCAGGCCTATTTCATGGTGGTGATGACAGCTATGGCATTCTGAGAAAAGTGTAACGACTTTATGTCTGACGTTTAAGTGTCAACAACCAGCCAGCGATTTGAACTGGCATGCTCAAGTTGATGGGGAACTGACAACATCTCTCTGATATTCCTGTTTCTCTCAGTACGTATAGATGTCCTCATGCTGATGACTTGTCTACGGGCACTGTCACTCTCTGGTCGATGACTAGAACACTGACCTTTTCACAATCACGGTAATGTTCTTTTGCACGAGTTTCGGCACCCTTGTGATGAGGGATGAAAAATCTTTTGTATTATTTATTAATTTATTCAGTTAATAGTCATTATCAGCATCATCTGAGTTCCTGTCTTTCTAAGACGTGTGTTTCATGCCATTTGACCCACACTGCATAATCTGCACATTTTGTCTTCAAATGGCATGCATGCAAGATGTCTTCACGTTTCCGTACGTACAAGACCTTTAACATATGTATCTGATATTCTGCGTGCATATATACATGAAAGGATGCAGGTATAGGTAGGTCCGCACATATGGTGATGTGGAAGATCGGGAAAATCTCCACCTTTTATCCATCACGAGGTAGGTAACCAAGCAAGCTGAGAATCAGACTTTCCAATGGAACTTCAGAGTTCTAATATAAACAATAACCTACTCAAATTTCTATACTGAATTACTTGGAGTTATGCGTAACAGTGAAATACAAGAAATAATTCTTTACATAAACCCGACAGAACGTTACTGGGAGCATATTGAATACAATAATACTGTGAATGTGTAGAACGTTTTAATCGTATCAATTCGATAAATATTTTTATGACGTAACTAGGGACACTGTTTTGCAGTCGTTTACAGACATTGTAAACTTAACACTACTGACCTAAATATCAGTCAAATCATAGCTCTCTCAAGCAGATCAATTATATGCGTGTTATGTTGAATTCTTTACATAAATATACCAGTCATGGTTTTAGCATTGAATGATCTTACTCTGTGGCAGTATTTTCATATCAGTGTGTGTGTGTGTGTGTGTGTGTGGTGTGTGTGTGTGTGTGTGTGTGTGTGTGTGTGTGTGTAGTGTGTGTGTGTGTGTGTGTGTGTGTGTGTGTGTGTGTGTGTGTGT
>CM060313.1:74499115-74509115 GCA_030674185.1 Monoplex corrugatus
GCGTACATGCGTGCGTGCGTGTGTGCATGTGAGAGAGAGAGAGTGAGAGAAAGACAAGACAGACAGCAAGAGAGGGAGGGAGGGAGGGAGACAGACAGACATAGAGAGACAAAAAGAAAGAGAGAAAGACAGACAGAGACAGAGACAGAGAGACAGCGTAAGAGAGAGAGATATATAGAGACAACAACAAAATGAGCTAAACCATTTTTTTTACACGTATTTTTAAGTCCACGTGTTTACGCTATCTTTCAAGCTGACAGGACAGCAGTGACTTATAGGTCTACACGTGCAACACAACCCATTCTTTCCCAGGCTATCCTGGCATCAAAGACGTCAGGAACCAGAGAGGGTTTTTTTTTCCTTTTTTCTTTTCTTTTGACAATCCCATGCACTCACTCTTGTTAACAGAGGGAGCAGAGCCCAATCACAGTCTGTCATGCAATGCCGACCAACTGGACTTTTCTTAAGGAGCCAATAACAGCAGCAGCAGCATGCATGCATGCTATGGGGACAGTGCCGTCACTGTCTGCCCCTAGAAGACGAATACTTGTCCCAGGCTGTGTGCTCAGTGCATACTGACTGAACCATTCCCCTCGAAGCAGCCTCTCCCTCCTCGCTCTCCCCTGAAGCATTATCGCCATTAAGAGGGTGTCTTGTGCGTGGATGATAAAACATTGACGATCATGCACATCCCCAACAATGGAGCCCGTAGGGTATGTTAGTCACAGTCGGATGAGGAGGACGAACAGCAGTAGCAAAAACCTAACAATTATTATGTCATTGGTGGAGATGATTTCGAAAGTAGTTGTACAAGTGGTAGGAGCAATAGTAATTTATTAGCTAGCGCCTTTTATCAAACACAAAGCGCTTTACAATTTACTTCTTATTATAATTATGTAGTACGCGCGCGCGCGTGCATGCACGCACACACACACACGCGCGCACACACGCGCGCACGCACCACACACACACACACACAACACACACATTTTGAAAGAATATGTCAGCAGATTGGGAGGATAGTGGGGGTGGGCATTAAAGAAAAAAAAACTGCTGGAAAAGAACTGTTACGGTTTGAGATTGGATTTAAACGAAAGTAGGGACGGATTGTGTCAAACAGCGAAAGGCAAGGTGTTCCAGATTTTAACAGTAGTAACTGCTCGAAGTAGCTTGCTGACGGTCGGGTGTCACCTACGCAGCAATACGATCCCTACTGCACGAAGGTGCTCCACATGAGCCCCTATTTACGTCGTTTTTCTTTTTCGTATTTTGGGTGGCCATGACAAAGAAAGCTGACAAGAAAGTCTTCAAGGAGGCAGACACAAAAAGATTACTAATAAAGAAGATTAGAAAATGACAAGCAACATTTACAGGACATTTTATGAGGAAAGGGGAATTAGAGCACCTGGGCCACAGCAGGAAAGTTGAGGGAAAGAGAACACCAGGTAGACCCAGGGAGAAAATATTGGACGGACTTGCAGGGTGGCTGAAGGACATGAGGGTGGGAGATACAGTTGCAGCGACAGGGGATAGATTCGTGTGGAGGGCCATGATCGCCAACGCCATGCAGCAGGGCACATGATGATGGTAATGATGATGACGACGACGACGACGACGACGACAATGATGAACTGCGCGTACTAAAATGATTTCCGTCTGCCCTAAGAAGATGAATACTGTTAAAGGCACCGTATTTTTGTGCCTACAAGTATTCTCAAAACAATCTCCATCTTGGTTCCCTCTACAAGAATTGCTATTTCAATATGGTCTCGCATAGTTTATATGCAATATTTCCCCTGTGGACCATCACTGACAAACGAACAAAACAGAATCCATCGAATACAAATCATCAGAGTACACATACTTTAATTGTGGGCATCACGTTGGCTGAAATCTTTTACATATTTTAAGAAGGCAATCCGAACTGTTTCTGTACGAAATTGCCCATAAATAATAGTTTCACCTTGACCATGGATACTGTACACAGTAGAAAAGCAGTGAAGACTTTGTCATAATTATGTCATCTATGGTATGGCATACCCAGATGAACAGACACTGGTGGTATTTAACCCTTTGACTCCCACACCCTATCCACCAACTGTAAAAACTTAACGCTTTGACTCCCTCACCCTATCCACCAGCTTCCTGCAGTAAGTTGGTGGATAGGGTGAAGGAGTCAAAGGATTAAGTTTTTGCTTTGCTAGTAAGGTTGACAATGCAGGATGCTGGTGGGATGGGTGCGGGAGTCTAAGGGTTAAAAAAAAGCGAAAAAAACTAAAAGCACAAAACACCACTTTTTCCATTTACTAACATTCTGAACTTGACCCTTCAGTTGGCCATCACCATCAAAAACGGTGGTCTCCAAACACAATTACTGTCTGCTGAATGCATTTCTGCTTGTCGCGGTGTTAGGTCTAAATCACGCTGGTGATGACAGCTGTGACATTCTGAGGAAGTGGACCAACTTTATGTCTAACGATAAAGTGCCGAGGAGTGGAGTCAACTATTTTGAACTGACGTTCCCGCGCCGAGAGCGGGGCGACAACTTCTTTTGTTATTCACGTTTCTGTAAGTACAGACGCTCGTGCTGTGACGGGCTGATGACTGTCTACGAGCTCTGTCACTTTGTTACTGATGTTATTCTGATGAATGTCTACGACTCTGTCACTTTGTTACTGATGTATTCTGCTGACTGTCTACGAGCTGTGTCTCTCTGTGACTGATGTATGGCCTTTCCAACAGAATACTGATGCTCTCGTGCCAATGACCCAACAATGCTCTACACTCAGCTACTGCCATCTCGATGGATAAAAAAAATTGTATCAAAATACCACCAAAGTATTTGTACTGTTCATGCTTCAGTGTTATTTCTATGAATAAATGAGCCATTGGAATAACGATAAATGAATGAAATACGGGGAAAGTAACTATAAGTCCTTGTTCCGGTGACTGGCTATGAGGTAAGCAGCCAGCAAGCAGTCAAAGGGATTGGTTTGGGGTCTCCCACACGACTGAAAGACAGTGATTCTACAGACGTTCTAGGCTTACTCTCACATTCCCAGGCTCAAGTTCAGTTTGCTTATAGCCCAGCCGACTCCTGAAGTCATATCAGGGCTAACACCACGTCAAAAACGACAACCCGGTTAATAAGATAAAAAAACAACAGTTAAAGAAAAACAACCGATAAATCATATCAGGTGAAATCTATTGGTCTCTTATAAAAACTGGAAAATTGCATCAGGAGGGACGTCTCGGAAGAGGTTCTTTAAGGAGTCTGCCGTCTAGTGCTCACATTCCCAGACAGATATTAAGGAAAAGACACAGTAGGTAAACAGCACAAGATCAGCAGGCCTCAAGATCCATCGAAAGAAACCCAAGATCAGAACACTGAAGACTAGGAGCACACAGACGACCAGTGTCAGAGACGAGAAGCTTGAAGAAGCAGAACACGTTAAATACGTAGCAAGTACCATCTCATCCCATCAAACTATTGGAGGGACTTGCAGAGTGGCTGAGGACAGAGAAGGTGGGAGATGTACTTGCAGCGACAAGGGACAGATTCGTTTGGAAGGTCATGATCGCCAACGCCTTGTGGCAGGGCACATCATGTTGATGATGATCATTTCTGTAGGTGGCAGCAACGAAAAAGAAGTCTCCGTAATGGCAGAACAAACAATCCAATCCAAACAATCAACAGACTCAGCAACACACTGAATTCTTCCATCATCCTCATCAACACCATTCTGAAGATTACAAATCCAATGTCCGATTATCCTCCAAAATCGAGATTTGTGTAAGGGACCTCGAAGGAAGATGTCAACTCGTACTCTGAAAATTAGATGTCAACAACGAATTCTGAAAATTAGATGGCGGCAACATACATGTATCTCTAACGAAGAGGTGGCCATACAATCAGGCATCAGGAGCACTGTGAAAGAGGTGGTAAAGAGGAGACGGAGATGGCTGGGCTGATTCCTGTCAAAGAGATGGTAAAGAGGAGACGGAGATGGCTGGGCTGATTCCTGTCAAAGAGATGGTAAAGAGGAGACGGAGATGGCTGGGCTGATTCCTGTCAAAGAGATGGTAAAGAGGAGACGGAGATGGCTGGGCTGATTCCTGTCAAAGAGATGGTAAAGAGGAGACGGAGATGGCTGGGCTGATTCCTGTCAAAGAGATGGTAAAGAGGAGACGGAGATGGCTGGGCTGATTCCTGTCAAAGAGATGGTAAAGAGGAGACGGAGATGGCTGGGCTGATTCCTGTCAAAGAGATGGTAAAGAGGAGACGGAGATGGCTGGGCTGATTCCTGTCAAAGAGATGGTAAAGAGGAGACGGAGATGGCTGGGCTGATTCCTGTCAAAGAGATGGTAAAGAGGAGATGAAGATGGCTGGGCTGATTCCTGTCAAAGAGATGGTAAAGAGGAGACGGAGATAGCTGGGCTGATTCCTGTCAAAGAGATGGTAAAGAGGAGACGGAGATGGCTGGGCTGATTCCTGTCAAAGAGATGGTAAAGAGGAGAAGAAGATGGCTGGGCTGATTCCTGTCAAAGAGATGGTAAAGAGGAGACGGAGATGGCTGGGCTGATTCCTGTCAAAGAGATGGTAAAGAGGAGAAGAAGATGGCTGGGCTGATTCCTGTCAAAGAGGTGGTAAAGAGGAGACGGAGATGGCTGGGCTGATTCCTGTCAAAGAGGTGGTAAAGAGGAGACGGAGATGGCTGGGCTGATTCCTGTCAAAGAGATGGAAAAGAGGAGACGGAGATGGCTGGGCTGATTCCTGTCAAAGAGATGGTAAAGAGGAGACGGAGATGGCTGGGCTGATTCCTGTCAAAGAGATGGTAAAGAGGAGACGGAGATGGCTGGGCTGATTCCTGTCAAAGAGATGGTAAAGAGGAGACGGAGATGGATGGGCTGATTCCTGTCAAAGAGGTGGTAAAGAGGAGACGGAGATGGCTGGGCTGATTCCTGTCAAAGAGATGGTAAAGAGGAGACGGAGATGGCTGGGCTGATTCCTGTCAAAGAGATGGTAAAGAGGAGACGGAGATAGCTGGGCTGATTCCTGTCAAAGAGATGGTAAAGAGGAGACGGAGATGGCTGGGCTGATTCCTGTCAAAGAGATGGAAAAGAGGAGACGGAGATGGCTGGGCTGATTCCTGTCAAAGAGATGGAAAAGAGGAGACGGAGATGGCTGGGCTGATTCCTGTCAAAGAGATGGAAAAGAGGAGACGGAGATGGCTGGGCTGATTCCTGTCAAAGAGATGGAAAAGAGGAGATGAAGATTGCCGGGCTGAGTCTACTACTCCTGTCAAAGAGTGGAAAAGAGACGGAGATGGCTGGGCTGATTCCTAACAGCATTCTGAGTCAAGGACACCACCTGGAAAAAATACAGGCAGACCAACAGGCACTTGGTGACGCATGATTAGAGAGGACAATTGCCGTATCCTGTGCCTCAACAGGATCCACTTCAGATGCTGGAGATCCCTCCCGATCATCCTGTTGTGCATGGGATGCAAGACGTCAGCTACTGGCTGCACAACGACACGCAGACATTCCAACCAGATATCCTAAGAAAACTGAACGAAACAAAAAATAACTTTAAATGGAGCATGTACTATATAATATGATTAATCGTGAGTGAGTGAGTACCGGGTTGTCGTTGCTGACGGTGTTAGAATCATATGGCTCTAGTAGTCGACTGGGCTATAAGCAATATGAACATGAATGTGAGTGAGTGTTCCAGTGAGGTACATGTGTTGTCTTCATAGATCAGGAACTGATTTCACATCAACGTTCTCTTGCTGGCCATGTCATACGAAAGAACGAGGTAGATAATGTTCATGAGATCTGATGTTTCTCCAGAATTCTTTTTCAACTATCTATAACAACATTTTCTATCCTCAAGACTATGTGCTTTTAAACATTTAATACAGTAGAAAACTTCATTAAATCGCCTGAGGCCACTGGAAACCTTGAAATTCACTGTATTCAATTTAGGGGGATAGAAACTTTCAGCAACTACGGATGTTATACTACGTATTCCAACAGTCTTTATGTTACCTACAAGGAAATTCCAATACGTTCTTAACGCAAGTGGCGATCCTTTCGACCCGTGTAGGCAGACAAATATGCTGCCAGGCACGCCAGCTCGAAAAGAAAATCAAAAACATATAAAAATCTGCGTAGTATTTTGTGTGTGTGTGTGTGTGTGTGTGTGTGTGTGAGAGAGAGAGGAGAGAGAGAGAGAGAGAGAGAGAGAGAGAGAGAGCATTGCTCAAGGACAGTAACCTTTAGTTTCAACTGGACCTGGCTTACAGTTAGTCCTTGCTCTTGTGCACATAAATTATTTAAACATAAACATACAAATATAAACACGAAACGCAGCAATTTAAAAAAGCTTGCTCACACACACACACACATACACACACACACACACACACACACACACAGCACAGAGAGGGAGAGGGAGAGAGAGAGGGAGAGGGAGAGAGAGAGAGAGACAGACAGACAGACAGACAGACAATGACAATAACAATAATGATGCTTTATTTTCCAACGGTAAAAGTTATTGGCCGTTGCTATTCTATTCACATATACAGAGACAGAAAGAGACAGAGAGACAGACAGACAGACACACACACACACACGCACACACATACCAGAGAGAGAGTATTGCTCAAGGACAGTAGCAGTTAGCTTCATTGGACCTGGCTTACAGTTAGTCCTTGCTCTTATGCACATAAATTATTGTAACACAAGCATACAAATATAAACACCAAACGCAGTAATTTACACAAGCTTCCACACACAGACAGAGACAGACAGACAGACAGATACAGAGAGACAGAGACAGACAGACAGAAAGAGAGACAGAAAGAGAGACAGAGAGACAGAAAGAGAGAGACAGAAAGAGAGAGACAGAGAGGGAGGGAAGGAGACAGAGAGAGAGAGGGAGACAGACAGACAGATACAGACACACAAACACGCAGAGAGACAGACAGACAGAGGGAGGGAGGGAGACAGACAGACAGACAGAGACAAAGACAGAGAGACAGACAGACAGACAGACAGACAGAGACAAAGACAGAGAGAGATAGAGACAGAGATAGAAACTGAGACAGAGAGAGAGAGAAAGACTCGCAAAAGAGACAGAGACAGGCACAGAGCCACAGATTTGAGGAAAATGGAAAAGGGATCATCGGTGACGAACGGAACAGAAGGAATGGAGTAATGTCCAGGTCGCGTGAGCTGTTCTAGCACTCCTGTTTTTCGTGCCAGCCATTGATTTGGTGGGACGTCCTATCCCCCCTCTGCTAGCCTGGCTTTCTGTTCCAGGTCACTGGTCGTGAGGGTCCCCAGACAATGTGGAGGGGGAAGGTGCGACGTGAGGAAGGGGGAACAGGAGGAGAAGACAGAGGAGGAGAGAAGAGGATAGAGGAGAAGAAAAGAGAGAGAAGGAGGAGAGAGAAGGAGAGAGAAGGAGGAGAGAGAAGGAGAGAGAAGGAGGGAGAGAGGAGACAGACAGACAGACAGACAGACAGATAGAGAGAACAGGAGAAATGAGAGGTGAGAGGAGGAGAAGAGAGAGGAGAGAGGAGGATACAGAGTAGAGAGTAGAGAGGAGAGAGAGAGAGAGAGAGAGAGGAGACAGAGACACAGAGACAGAGAGAAAAGGAGAAGAGAGGAGAGAGGAGAGAGAGAGAGAGAGAGAGAGAGAGAGAAGGAGAAGAGAGACAGGAGAAGATAGGAGACAGGAGGAAAGGAGAAAGAGGGGAGAGAGAAGGGGGGAGAGAGAGAGACAGACAGACAGGGGAGAGAGACAGAGACAGAGAGAAAGCGCGAGCAGGAGAAGATCGAGAGAGGAGAGAAAAAGAGGATAGACAGTAGAGAGGAGAGAGAGAGAGAGAAGAGAAAGAGAGAAGGAAAAGAGATGAGAGAGGCGGAGAAGAAAAAGGAGAGAGAAGGAAGAGAGAAGAGGACAGAGGAGGAGAAGAGAGAGAAGAGAGGAGAAGACGAGAGAAAGAGAGGAGAAGACGAGAGAAGAGAGAGGAGAAGACGAGAGAAGAGAGAGGAGAAGAAGAGAAAGGAGAGAGAAGAAGGAGAGAAGAGAGAGGAGAAGACGAGAGAAGAGAGAAGAGAGAGGAGAAGACGAGAAAGGAGAGAGAGGAGAAGACGAGAGAAGAGAGAGGAGAAGACGAGAGAAGAGAGAGGAGAAGACGAGAAAGGAGAGAGAAGAAGGAGCGAAGAGGAGAGAGGAGGAGAAGAGAGAAGAGAGACAGAGAGAGAACGAGAAGTGAGAGAGAGAGGGGGAGAGAGAGACAGAGACAGCGAGAGAGAGACAGAGACAGACAGAGACAGAGAGAAAGAGTCAGAAAAGAGGAGGGAGGAAGGGGGTGGAATGTTTGAGCACGTTACGGTATCACGACAGTTCTATCAGTTTCAGGCCTGGATGGACTTGTTTGTTTTCAGTTTTGTTTGTTCGAATAGTGGGTTGTTTTCTGTGCTTTCCGGTTCTCCCCGTACAAATTCGTCGCGTGCGCGAATGAGTTATACCTTCACTCTCTCCTCTCTCTCTCTCTCTCTCTCTCTCTCTCTCTCTCTCTCCCTCTCTCTCTCTCGCGCGCGCGCGTGTGTGTGTGTGTGTGTGTGTGTGTGTGTGTGTGTGTGTGTGTGTGTGTGTGTGTGTGTGTGTGTGTGTGTATGAGAGAGAGAGAGATAGAGAGAGAGAGAGAGAGATGAAAATTAAATTAAATGAAACTTCATTTTCCAGCGATATAGATGTTAGTATATACCGCCATTGCTATCCTGTTTACATTAAAACAATAGAAAATGGGATATTGCGAGGAGAGAGAGAGAGAGAGAGAGAGAGAGGGAATAGAGACAGAGATAGAGAGAGAGAGAGAGCGACTACAACAAAGAAGAAACAATGCCGTTAATCCTTCTGTACCAATCCGGAAGTAACTATTTTCACACAATCTTCCACACGGCCCTGTGTGGTACCCCTTCCTAGCCCCCTCCCAACCCCTTAAAAAAGCTCAGCGTTCATGGACAGATTTTTATGCAACTATGTGGACAAACAAAACAAACATGAAAGAAACCCAAGACTTCCAGATAAGACTCCGAGAGAATTACAATGAAGATCCACAATAGGACACATATTTCAGTCTACCAGGTACCGAAATAAATAAACGTACTGACTGTTCATGCAAATCGATTCCAAATCCCAAAGAATCTTGATAGGAACCAACTGCCTTCCATACATGTTCATAAGATATTGAAACAGAACTTCACAATTTTCTACATAAGGATGCATGGATACCTAACGAAACAGAAATATCCACCCCACTCCTCAGTTTTATATATAAGTCCAGACACGCAGTATCCCTGAGCGCTTCGATTCAAATAGACAGCTGAAGATATTCACAAACAAATCAACATTGTACATACTTCCATATAAAACTCTTTGCATGCACACGCGCGCGCGCGTACGCACGCACGCACACACACACACACACACACACACACAAACACACACACACACACCGGAATGAAGACACCCTAGAACTACAGGACAGAAACCCCAAGACTTTCACAGAATTTTATATCAACCTCCTGAGAAGCACAGAAGAAAACCCACGGACGTCCACATAGGTTTATGTGGGCACCCAAAGAAACATAAAAGGAACCCGCAGACTTGGACAGAATTCTATGCGAACACCCAAAGAAGAGAAGCCAGAAGAGCAGGCAGGCTAGCTCTCAGGACGGCCAGCCTCCAGATCTGACAGGTAGCGTGTCAACTTTGTACCCGGCCCAGCTTTTTCCCCTGGTACTTTCAGAATGCACTGCAATAGTCTTAGACGCTTTCCACACATTCTTTACCTATACAGATCATACGCAAATACGAATTTAGAAAAGAAAGAAGAGGAACAAGAAAAAGGGAGCAGGGGGAAGAAGAGGAGAAGGAGGACGACAACAACAATAACAACAACGCCGATGACATCACCGA
>CM060313.1:74511615-74516615 GCA_030674185.1 Monoplex corrugatus
CATTCAGAAAATCTTGCTAACAAAGCATCCCAGAAAACCATGTTAAAAAAACATCTCAGAAAATCTTGCTAAAGAAAACATCTCAGAAAATCTTGAAAAAAAAACAAACCCACCTCCAAAAATCTTGAAACACAGTTTGTTAACAGACAGAGCTAGACAATATGAGCAATCTCCCTTAACAAACAAAACAAAAATCAGCAAAAACGAAGAAGACTTGACTTCGTTTTTTCTCTGCTGCTAAAGTGTTTGTGTACTAAATTTAGGACGGCGAGTTTAGAATTTTCAATCGTTCTGCTGTAGGCGAATTGATGTGAAAACAGAACAATCTGTTTTTTAGTGCGAACTGAAGTGGAAACGGGAAAAAATGTATGTTTGTTTGTTTCTAAACGGGTCAGATTTCGCAGTTTACCAATACTGTGATCATCAAAGACGTCAATGCGTCTGTTCTAAAAACACTCTGATAGATTGTAAACGTCTGGAACTTTAAGCGAGAGGGACAACAGAGGAAGTTTTCTGCAACGTTCAAACAGGATCCTGTTTGTAAAGGAACACCGAGAGGGTGAGAGAAAAAAGAGAACAAACACCGACAATAATAATTCAGATCGATGATTTAGAGAAAAACGATATTTTCATGTCTGAACGAACACGGTTGAAAAAAATTCCGTTGGATCGCAATAACAGTTCACGAAAGCTGGTTGAGTACAATGAGGTAATATCCATTACCAGAATACAATCATCTTTCAAGAGTTTCGAGTTTATTCGAAGGGATTCAGCGCACTCGGATCATTCCATATGTGCTGCGCCCAATCTGCCATCTGTTGTCTGTCTGGCGGACTCTTGGTACTGGCAAGATTAGTTTCGAGTTTATTCAAAAGGGATTCAGCACACGCGGACCATTCCATATGCGATCCATCCAGTTTGCCATCTGTTGTCTATCTGGCGGACTCTTGGCACGGGCAAGATTTTGAACTGGGGAAGGTATACCAATCAAATACTGACACCACCATAATGACTGGAGGATCAAGATGGGCATTAAGCAAGCCAACTTTCGATGAACGAGAGTTTACAATTGCATTCATTCTATTGAGAGAGAGGGAGGAGACAGACAGACAGACAGAGACAGATAAAGACAGAGAGAGAGAGGGGGGAGAGAGAGAGGGAGGGAGGGAGGGGAGAGAGAGAGAGAGAGAGAGAGAATGAAATGAAATGGAATGGAACGTTATTTTCCCCACAGTGTCCATAGACCAACTTGGTATTTGCCGTTGTAAATCTGCTTGTATTAAAACAACAGAAACTAAGAGAATACTCAAAATTAAAACTGAAGCAAAGCTGGAAAAAAGCAAGTAAAGGAAGACATTCACCCTGAGTACATAAAAGTGTTTACACATTCGAAATATTTTGCAACCTTTTAAAGCAAAAGCATATCATGTTCAACGACAGCGATATCGTTGATTGTGCTGACAAAGGCAATGCAAAAGCAGCAAACGCTTCAATTCCGAAAGAAAAACAATCTTTACGAAATAGATATGCTAGATTTCATGTGTGGAATGAATAATGTGAAAAAAACAAACAATGAGAAAACCAGAACATGTAGGATTTATTTCAAAGATTTTTCAAAACTATCACAGTATGAAAATAGCAAAAGGTTTATTGCAACAAAATTATAGCGCCAGTTAGAGAACACTACTGGTAAGATTTTAGCTGTAAACAAATTTCAGAACCCAAAAAAGCTTTCTAAACTCTGGAATAAAGTTAAAGAAATGAAAAAGTCTTTTATCTATCTCATTTTATAATTATGGTAACAACAACAACCCCTCCCACACACACACATGCACACACACAAACCGAACATTTTGGTTCATCATCTGAGAAAGCAGACGAACTTATTTAGTGGAAATGGCCAAAGTATAATCGCTCAAGCAGGTTTTACATACTCGACACAACGATCCGTAAAATAGGGGAATTCTACAGGGTTCTATGATTTCTCCACTATCATTCAACATATTAAATTTCTTACCTGCTAAGGCAAGTCTCAAAAAATGTATAAACTTGGCTGAATACGCTGATGATATAGCAACTGGAAAAATGTTACACTGAAAACGGAAATTTCTTTGAGAGAAATAAAACATATTAAAAAGGTTTATCAAAATGAAATGATCAAATTTTCATTTACCTGAAAGCTAATGGCTAAGAAATTCCCGTTAAAAACCGCACATGATTCTTTTTAACAATGGCCACAGTCTTAAAGAGTTACCATTATTTTAAAGTCAATAAAGGAAAACAAAACATAGCGAAGGTGAAATTTCTAGGAGTACACTTGACCTCTACATTACAATGAAAAATAGCATATTGATGGCATGATACAAAAAACTATGAAAAGCTTTTATTTGATAAGAAAAAATAATTAGCAAAATGAAATGATGGGGCATGCACTTAAACGTTCTTACAATTTGGCACAGCTTTGGTCAAATCAAAGTTGACTTATAGCCAAGAGGTAAATTTTCTAGCTCCATAATGTCATCTGGAAAATCTTCAAAGCCAAGACTTTAAAGCTGTTAAATCAGCGCTTGTAATACAAGTGTATGCAAAAACCCAAGTATATAGAATAGCAGGTCTCCTTCCTTTCAAAGAGTGGAGAAAATTGTCAGCTGCTAAATACATAGTTCGAGCCAATGCAATGGCTAAGTATGCAGATGTGGAATTAAAATCCGTTCTGACACCCGATTTCCCAAAAGGGCAAGTACAGACCAAAAAAGGACAGGAAACAATAAAAACGTAATCAAACAAGCTCTTGGAACTCTCTACCACAGTACCAGGAAACGTGTCCGCTACCCCCTAGGTACTATCTAAGGCAACAAACTTTGTCATTAGTTACACTGACCTGACACCTGTTAACAGCTACACGAAGAAGTATTTTCATCGCTTGAAGATATTCACAGACAGCTCCGTTTTCGATAATGGTAAAACAGGAACTGGCTTTGCAATTCTAAACTCTGAACCAGAAATGTCTTATTCTTTAGAAAGGGGATATAGGGGATATTCAATCTTTACTTACGAATTAGTCGCCTCATCCACTAGGCCACGAAAGTTTTAAAAACACCTCTACCCTTCCTGACAATCCAACCCAAGAGTCCTGCATTATCAGCACGGCACGCTAAAAAACTCAGTTAAAGGGACTTAGTTGCGATCGTAATGGCACTGACTTATATAGCAGTTCTTCCAGTGACTTTATTTAGCATTTTAATAGACGTCGATTCAAAACTCAATCGTCAGTCTTGGAAAGTTACAGAGTTACAACAATAAAAAAAACAAACAAATAGCAGATAGTGCACAAGGCAATTTTTGTTGCGTCCCATCTCATTGTGGCATCCGATATAACGACATGTTTGACAGTCTAGCATAGCAAACGGTACATCAATGAATATGGCAGGAAGTAATAAACTTGAATTACAACTTTCTCATCAAGAAATGAATACAAAACTAGAAAACACAGCAATACCACACTGTGAAAAATGCTCATTTAATGTAAACTATATCAAACTATAACTAAATTTAATATAACGGTTATACAAATTTGAAAACTACTTTGGTATACAGAGTATCCCCAAATTCAATTATACACAAATTCAGCTAAATAAACGAATACATCTGCAATGATTACATTTCAATAAATCGCATTTTTCATTGTCGGAAAATGCAACCATGTTTTCCTACATCAATTATGAATTTATACCAAAAAGATACTGATCTGACGTACTTGTGCACTGCGAGGCATTTATTGTACAGTGATGAAAGTTGTGGTTTTGTTTGTTTGTTTGTTTGTTTGTTTTTTTGTGCTGTTTTTTTCTTTTATAAACGCTGATTGATTTTTTTCATCGTTTCCTTGTGAGAGTATTCCTTTTTCTTCATCTGCTTAATGCCATGTCTTTTAACTTAGAAAATTGCTCCTCGCTCCCCCTCACCATTTCCCCATCCCCAATATATACATACATACATATACTACATTCTTTAATTGGCTGCCCAAATGTACTTATGTCAATAGACGTTAAAAGAAACAACGAACACGTATTCATTCACGCACGCCAGCGTGCGAGTGTGTGTGTGTGTGTGTGTGTGTGTGTGTGTGTGTGTGTGTGTGTGTGTGGTATGTGTGTGTGTGTGTGTGTGTGTGTGTGTGTGTGTGTGTGTGTGTGTGTGTTGTGTGTGTGTGGTGTTCGTTCCTTGATTTAACGTCTTTTCACTATAAGTGATATTAGACGGATATGTGTGTGTGGTGTGTGTGCGTGTGTGTGTGTGTGTTTTGCGTGTGTGTGTGTGTGTGTATGTATGTGTGTGTGTGTGTGTTGTGTGTGTATGTGTGTGTGTGTGTGTGTTGTGTGTGTATATGTGTGTGTGCGTGTGTGTGTACACAAACAGAAAGTCTTACAAAAGCAGAAAGCTTTCTTAGATAGATAGACAGACAGACAGGCAGACAGATAGAGAGACAGATAGATAGATAGATAGAGAGATAGATAGATAGATAGATAGATAGATAGAGAGAGAGAGAAAGACAGACACACAGACAGACACACAGACAGAGACAGAGAAAGACACAGCGTGTGTCTGGTTCAAGTTTCGTTTGCAAGTTAAGAAATGAATGTTGTTCAGATCGCCCTGACACTAGACATAAAATGCTTCAGCGTTGATATTTGGTCGTTTAAAGAGATCTCCTCATATGGTTTTTATCACTGAAGAATTCCATAAAAAGGGCGTCTTGATTCACAACCTTGACAAACGTAAGAACAAATAATTTGTTCTATCAAATTACACAACAAAAATATTGCAATACGTATCTCTTCTAAGATCAAAATAACACCTCACGCGCGCGCACACACGAAGGCACACAATACCAGCAAACACACACGTATGCATATACGCTCGCATACACACACACACACAAAACACCAACCAGCACAACACACACACACACAACCACCCAACACCCCACACACAACACACAC
>CM060313.1:74521615-74541615 GCA_030674185.1 Monoplex corrugatus
GTGCAGCTGACGAGGAGAGAGAGAGAGAGAGAGAGAGAGAGAGAGAGAGAGAGAGAGAGAGAGAGAGAGAGAGAGAGAGAATGATGAACACGAATCAACAAACAGACGGGTATGATTTCGAATAGAAAATTGAGACATGAAGTCTTGCTCGAGCTGAGTCAACAGACTTAGTTTAGAAAACAATGTTTATCACGTGAAATGGGCTTATTGTGACCGTCTATTACTACTGAATATAGAAATGAAAAAAAACAACATACAAAACTAAAAAAAAAAAAAAAAAAAAGATTAAATGGAAGGTAAGATAGGAAGACGTAGATACACAGATAGATATTGACAGACAGACAGACAGAGAGACAGACAGACAGGATAGATAGGATAGATAGATCGACAGGCATCAGTACAGACAGACAGACAGACAGATCATCATCATCATCATCATGTGCCCTGTCGCATGGCGTTGGCGATCGTGGCCTTCCGTATGCATCTATCCCTTGTTGCCGCAAGCACATCTTCCACCTTCTCTGTCCTCAGCCACTCTGTAAGTCCGTCCAATATTTTCTTACTGGGTCTACCTGGTGTTCTCTTTCTCTCTAGCCTTCCTTTTGTGACCAGGTGCTCTAATTCCCCTTTCCTCATAAAGTGTCCTATAAATGTTGCTGTCTTTTCCTAGTCTTCCTTATTAACGATCTTCTTGTGTCGACAGACAGATAACGGACTCAAAATCGTATAGAGAGGAAGATAGACGTTATAAATGACGGATATCAGGCAGGTAGAAAACACGGACTTTTTTTCTGCAAATCAACGTGAACTCGAATTCAAGATTAAGAATGGGCTCATACGTGTACGGCAGATCTTCCGTTTTTGTTTGTTTTGTTTCACATTACCCCACCATTAAGCCAATCATCATACTCTGTTTATGGGGCGTGCTGGCTGGGTGGTGTCGTGGTTCCATTAGCCACCTAACACTGACATGCTTTAAAGGATCTGTAATGCGCATGTTTTATATTCTGCGTGAGCATGCATACGAAGAAAATGTTCAGGCACAAGCAAGCCTGAACATATGTTGATCAGAGAGATCGAAAAAAGTCTATACCAAAATCTATACCATCTAGACCCTTTATCCTATAGACGGGCACCCAAGCAGGTTCGAGCCCAGACCTTCGAACTGAAAGATAAGCATCCTAACCACTGGGCTGTCGAGTCCGTGTGATAGATAGCAAAAATAGATAGATGGGAAAATAAAGTAAAAATAAGAAAGACAGAAGGGAAAAAATGAGAGAAATAAATGAATAGAAAGGGAAAGAGAATGATGACGAGGAAGAGAAAAAAAAAACCAGGACGAAATAAAAGAAAAAGATGAGAACGGAAATGAAAAAAAAAAGTCATTTTAACAGTGTAGGGCAAGTGAATATTCATGGAGTAAGACAGCGCACGAAGTAGTCGAAATGACACGCTGATAAGCTGGGATTTTTCTTTTTCCTTTTCATTACACACTCGTAAATACGCCATGGAACTCAAATTGTTGGGATTGTTCTTTTTCTTTTTCGCTACATACTCGTAAATACTGTATGGAGTTCAAAGTGCTGTGACATTTCTTTTTCTTTTTCGCTACATACTCGTAAATACCCAACAGAGTTCAAAGTGCCTCTTCCATTTTCTTCATTAGAACATTTTAAGATAATTGCTATATCATGCCATGCCATAATTCAGCACAGCATAGCATACCATGCCATGCCACACCATCATACCATGCTAAGCCATGCCATGCCATCTCGTCCCATACACTATTACCTCTTATCATACCAAGTCACACTATGATATACGATACCATACAATATCATGTCTTATAATCCCAAACCACACCAAATCAAATCCATCCCAAATATCATACCATGTCACTATGCTATACCATACCATACAATATCATGCCATATAATCCCAAACTACACCAAATGAAATCAAATCATACCATACCATATCATACTGTTATCATTCCACACCATACCACACCATACCATATCATATCACACCACACCATACCATACCACACCATACCACACCATACCATACCATACCACACCATACCATACCATACCACACCACACCATACCATACCACACCTTACCATACCATACCATATCATATCACATCACACCATACCATACCACACCATACCATACCATATCATATCACACCACACCATACCATACCACACCATACCACACCATACCATACCACACCATACCATACCACACCTTACCATACCATATCATACCATACCATACCATATCATATCACACCATACCATACCACACCATACCATACCATACCATACCATACCATATCATACCATACCATACCACACCATACCATACCATACTACACCATACCATACCATATCATACCGTACCGTACCGTACCATATACCATACCATACCATACCATACCATACCATAATGTACCGTACCTACTGTACCATATCATACCGTACCATACCACACCATACTATTCCATCCCACAAGGACGGGAGCCGTAGTCAAGTGGATCAATGACGGTCAAAAGGACCTGGATTGAATCCTCTAGATACCTCTACCTGGTGGGTCAAGTGTGGATATTTTTCCCATCTCCCAGGTCAACCTATGCAATCTGCCAGCGCTTACACCCACTTCGTGTTTATACGCATGCAATCAGGTAGACCCAGGGAGAAAATACTGGACGGACTTGCAGGGTGGCTGAGGACGGAAAGGGTGGAAGATGTGCTTGCGGTGACAAGGGATAGATGGTTTTATGTCCTCTTTTTCGTTCGTTTACCATCGTCGTCTCGCTGCATAGTGATTGGCATTGCAGTCGTATATATAATTCTTAAATGGCTTTTAATCTTGCATGCTTAGTGATTCGTCCCCCTTTCGTTTCAATAGAAGGAGCGGACATGTATTTGCTGTACGGTATGTCTGTCTCTGTCCTTTATGCTTTTGTGAAGCGCTTTGGGTTCTTGCGAGATGAGGGGCTGGAAAGTACTATTCTTATATCACACCTTACGATGCCACGTCTCATACACGAGTTTTAGACTACAAGCAGCTATCAAGGCGGTCTTTGAAGGAAATGAAAAATCTGTAAATAAAAATGAGTACGCGGAATAACATGCCCTCCTTGCTCCGTAGAGGATACGCTTTATCGGGTTGTATTGATGCCCTACTGAAAACGTCTGACGAAATATGCACGCCACACCAAACGACACCACACCACCTCATTCCACCCTTCACAACCACGAAATACGTTGCATCACACACACACACACACACACACACACACACACACACACACACACACACACACACACACACACACCACATAACGCCAAAGCACACCCCACCCCACTACCTTACTACATCAAAATATATCATAATACACTTACCGAACGCCAAACCACACCAAACAACATAACACCACGCTACAGCAAACACAAGATCTCTCTCTCTCTCTCTCTCTCTCTCTCTCTCTCCTCTCACGTACAAAGTAAAAGCTATAAAACAAAAACGACACACACAAAAATCTCAGCAAGAAGAATGAATAATATTCTCGCCTATCCCTCAGCGGACGAAACCTGTTGTATGGGGGAAAGGAGGGGGGGCATAACATCGTCCCAGAGGAAGTTTCCGACGACACCACCACCGCCACTACCAACACCGACGACGACCACCACCCAGAGACCATCACCATCACCACCCCACCACCACAGCCCCTGGAGGGGAAAAGAAGAAAAAGAAGAAGAAGAAAAGAAAAGAAAAGAAAAAAAAACCCTGAGCCACACCGTATGGATTGTGCCAGCATCCCAAGTCGATAGGCGACCTCAAGCCCCTCGGGAAGGGCTGCCCTGCTGTTGCCGCCCTTCAAAATATGAAAAGCCGTCTCCTTGCCCGTGGCGATTGTAATCTCATCATAGCCAAATATTAATGCCGCCTCCATCTGGGACCAGCCACCAGGTCACTGACGAAGCAAGCGAGAGTTGCGGGCCTTCCTGAAACCCTTTTTTTTCTCCAACGGAGCTCAGCAGACCTTCTTCCCGGGCCTCCCCCCAATCTCCTTTCTCCTCCAGAAAATGCGGAGGTCTTGGGTCGTTTTTTGGAATAATTCTAGCGAGAAAGGAAAGAGTCAGAAGAGAGGAAGGGAAGCGGAAAACTAGGGAATTTAAAAGAAAATTAAAGTGATGGCGATGGGAAAGAAGAGGGAGATGGGATGAAGTAGGGATGGGGGGGGGGGGGGGGTTGGCGGTTGAAGAAACCGAGAGAGGGATGATGGTGTGGTGGTCATAGTGTGTATAATGAAGGCGCAGAGAGACAGAGAGAGAGAGAGACAGACAGACAGACAGAGACAGACAGAGACAGACAGACAGACAGAGAGAGACAGAGACAGAGAGAGACAGTTTCAGTTTCAGTTTCAGTTTCTCAAGATGACGTCTCCGCGCTCGGAAGAATTCCATATGCACTAACGTCACAGGTGCCATGTGTATGGTGATCATGGCACAAGCCTTAAGCCTGCACATAAACTCATGAGCTGGCCAGGTCTTGAGGCCTTACCTTGATTATGTTTTACCTAGTCTATATTTCATACTGGTATAAAGAGAGAAAGAGAGAGACAGACAGAGACAGAGACAGACAGAGACAAACAGAGACAGACATATATATAGAGAGAAAGAGAGACAGAGACAGACAGACAGACAGAGACAGAGAGACAGACAAACAGAAAGACAGACAGATAAAATATGATAATGATACTTCATTTTCCAACGGTAGAAGTTGCCAGCTTAAAAGCGACTTTTCAAAAATGCCGTTGCTTACATGCTATGTATCCACGTTTCCATAACCTTCTCACTGACATGACTTACAGGGTCTTTAACGTGCGTGTTTGATTCTCTGCATGCTTATATACACGAGGGAAATTTAGGCATTGGCAGACCTACGCATACGCTGATCTTGGAGATCGTAAAATCTCTATCCTTTATCTACCAGGCAAAGATGTCAAGGCGGATCGAACCTAGGACCTTCCGACTGTAAGTCTGACGTTTACCCACTAGGCTACCGCGATCCCGAGAGAGAGAGAGAGAGATAGAGAGAGAGAGAGAGAGAGAGAGACAGACAGACAGACAGACAGAAGGACAGACAGACAGACAAAGACAGACAGAGACACAGAGAGAGAGAGAGAGAGCGACAGAGAGAGAGAGAGAGAGGAGAGAGAGAGAGAGAGAGATGGGGGAGGAGGGATGTTCGGAAAAGCTGAAGAATTCGTGTAGAGGCGTGGCTGAGAAGAAAGATGAATGGATGCTACCTTTCTTGTTCATTGATCAATTGCCCAGGCTGAATGACATTGCAATTTTATCTCCACCTCTCTCATCCTTCCCAACCCGACTTCCTAGCCCAGTCCAATATTCAAACATCAGATACGCTATTTATACATTCGTGAGAACATTAGTCTACTTTCCGTCGTGGCTTAATCATAAAATACATTGATTATTAATTGTCACCCCTTTTTGCAAAAAAAAAAAAAAAAGTCTGACTACTGTAGTAATTCCAGCTTGCCATTTTGATTCACTGGGGTATAATCAATCCTCACTCAGAGAAACAGGAGTCTATTCATCACACCTCTTTACTCGCAAAATAGACTGTTCATCCTCTACCATTTAAAGTGAAATGTGCGCATCGCACGGTTTTGATGAACATATCCATACTCCGGATCCTCACATATGCTCTAGCCCCATTCCAATATAAAAAATATACTTAGATCGACGACAGGTGCTCACCACTTAAGCCTGTATTGAAGCCTGAAAACACACTCCAGCATAATAAAGAACAGAAGTTTAAAAAATTGTCTTTGTAGACCAAGAAAAAGCATATGACAGGAGATAGTTATGTGGAAGTGCTAGAGCTGTAAAACGTCAGATATCAGCTTTTCAGACAACATCTGAGCCGTCTCCACAAACTCCACGACTGCAGTCCGCACACAAGCAGGACTCACTGACTGGTTTGAAGTCACAATCGGAGTGAGACAGGGTTGTGTCTCATCAATACAACTGATTACAGTTTATACACACAAGATCACGGAAGAAGCACACCCCAAAGCCATTACATTTAAACGAGATATTGTTTAACACAAAACAGAGCCTCTGGTGTGTGTGTGTGTGTGTGCGCGCGCGCACGCGCGTGTGTGTGTGTGTGCGCGCGCGCGCGTGCGTGCGTGTGTATGTATGTATGTATAGAGAGAGTAAGGGAGTTTCACATGCACTACCAAACTCTTCATTATTTCATCCACTGTTGCCAAAAAAAAAAATGTATTACAGAAAAAGCATCAGAAATGTAGATCACAAACTTTCTTCCGATTATTCGAATGGATGAATTTCTATTTCCTGGTTTTGAAATTCTCCGTGTAAAAAATATAAACTATTTTCTAAAGTTAAGCTAATTTCTAACATCTTCAATTTATATATGAAAAAAAATTCATTTAAGAAAGGATACTGCTTCATACCGATCGAGGGGGGGGGGGGGAGAGAGAGGAGGGAAAGAGGGAGGGGAAGACGGGGAGAGAGAGGGGGAGAAGAAGAGGGAGAGACACAGAGAGAAACAGAGACAGAAAGAGGCAGAGAGAAGGGAGAGGAGAGAGTAAGTGTGTGTATGAGTGTGCGCATCTCAGTACCTGTCTGTGCCTGTGACAAAAATAGGTAAGAAAGATTGTCTCTGCTGTGTCTTGACAAACCTTTACAGATACCTGTTCAAAGGTGCAGAGTCACGACTGGTCACTCTGGAAGTCATGGCGCAAAGATCAAGGTCACACAGACCAAAAAAGTATCTAAAATGACCACCTTTCGATGGAGGTGGGTGACCAACATTTTCTCAGCCCCTTCTGAAATATTCACGTTCTGTTTTCAATTCTGAGAAATTTGCCATTATCCTCGCTTCATGTCAAGATGTGCTTTGTCCGATACTTGTTCAATGTCAAAGTAGTGTAAAAATTGGATTTTGTGAAATAATTCTTGAATAAGAAAGATTGTAAATGGAATGACCGTGTCTTGATAAATGCCGTGTCACTGTCATTATACACGCCATTAAACATTACTGAATAATTAACAAATACGCATTGAATCACGTATTCAAACAGAATTAACCATTTCGTTCTAACCCTCCATCCCCCACCATTACCACTACCGCAAAAAAAAAAAAAAACTGATTGCAATGCGTTCTATTTTCTCCACAGGGATAATTATGAAAAACGAGTGAGGGTGGCATCTAAAAATGACTGCAGTGAAGAAGCAAATTTGCAGAAGGGAACAAATTGTCGCCGAAATCCATCAATAACCCGGCCAAGTGATTTTTCAAAGAGGCCCGAAGACCCGGGACAGAGTTATTGAACGAGTGAGTGCGGAGAGGGGGAACACAGAGTAAGAGACTGAGACAAGAAGAGAGAGAGAGAGAGAGAGAGACAGAGAGAGAGAGAGACAGACAGACAGACAGACGCAGAGAGAAAAAATACTGTATGGCTGAAAAGACAGAGATTCAAAGACAGAGAGACAGAGATACAGAGAGTGTTTGACAGACAAAAAGAGTAAGAAACACAGAAGCAGAGAACGTGTGTGTGTGCGTGCGTGCGTGCGCGCGTGTGTGCGTGTGCGTGCGTGCGTGCGTGTGTGTGCGCGTGCGTGGTGTGTGTGTGTGTGTGTGTGTGTGTGTGTGTGTATGTGCGAGAGACAGAGACGTAGAGACAGACAGAGACAGAGAGAGAGAGAGAGAGAGAGATAGAGGATAGAGAGAAAGTGAGTGAAACGGAGACAGACAGAGAGGGCAAAGGGGGTGGGGAGAGAAATAAAGGCGATGACAGCAAGGCGAAAGAAGAGGAGGAGGTTAGCCCATACCAGGGAAACGTCGGTGAAACGGCGGGACAGGAGGAAGACCAAGCGCACAGAGCATGAGAAGCGGGTGACGACGAAAAGAACGAAATGCAGAGAAGAAGAGAGAAAGGCGAGTAGATATAAAACAAAATGAAACCATTTACGATATGAAACCATTTTCCAACAGCATAGGTATTATCACATGACTAGCTTACATATCTACCATTGCTAATCTCCTTGTATTGAAACAACAGAAAATAAGATAATACAAAAGAACTATTCAGTTTAACCAAAAGGCTTTTGTGGCTGCGTCTATGATAGCTAAATGGGTAGCGCAAACTGTGTTGGGTTTGAGAAATTCTACATGGGAGATAACTCCGTGACTCTCAAGAGTTACGTTACTTAGTTGATATTCAGTTTAAGTTTCAGTTTCCATTTCTCAAGATGACAGTCTCCGCGCCCGAATGAATTCCTTATTCACCAACGTCACAGGTGCCACGTGATAGAGAAGATCCAGAATGATCACGGCACAAGGCTGAAGCCTGCACATAAACCCATGAGCTGGCCAAGTCCCGAGATCCTACCTAGATAATTCCATAATCCCGGGGTCGTAGGGGAGTGAGGTGGCAGAGGCCTCAACATTTCCCGGGGCCAGCACCACGACGGCGGCGCCAGACCCTCTCTCTCGATTCAAATTCATATTCATTTCACATATTTTTTAACCAAGACTTCATAAAGGCAAGAAGGCTGATTAGTCTTCAAATGGTGGAACCTCGGAAATCAACCTATCTCTCCAATGTTCTTATACCAAGGCAGCCCGGCAATGCTCTGCTCTTCACGATTTTTAACTGCCGTGGGATCTTTAGTGTGCGCAGCCAGAAGGCACACGGGTCCCACTCGTTTTTCGTCCCCTTCCGAAGGACAAAAAACAACACAAATTAGACCCCCAAAACAATTAAATCATAAGTAGGGGAAAAATAGATGGAACTCGGAAAATTTAGTGTTAGGTCATCCGCCTGTATACTATGGGTTTCGTGTACTCCTTGAACACATACCGTAAGAACACAACCAGAAAAACAAACTAGAAAGCATAACATATGTACTCAGAAATTTGTTTTTGTTTTTATGACAACCCCCTTGTCATTCTGTGGCAAAAATGTAACAGTCTTGTCATGTGTAACACTGTTCGTATAAGGCATTTTTCTATTATTCATGCAAGTTATATTCCATTAGAAAACAAATTTCGTTACAACTTTATCGGAAAAAAACCCACACTTTTTTAACCGGAGAGAGAGAGACAGACAGCAGACAGGCAGACAGACAGACAGCCGGACAGATAACCAGAGAGAGAGACAAAGAAAGATCGTGTGTGTGTGTGTGTGTGTGTGTGTGTGTGTGTGTGTGTGTGTGTGTGTGTGTGTGTGTGTGTGTGTGTGTGTGGTGTGTGCGCGCGCGCTTGTGGGGATGGCGGGGCGCGCATTGAGACAGAAACAGGAATTGAAAATAAAGACAGATTGTGGACAGAAAAAGGAAGATGTGAAGAAAGAGAATCAACGATACACGAGAGGGGGGAGAGAGAGAGGGGGGGGGAGAGAGAATGGTGAGAGGGAAGGGAAGGAGGGACAGGGAGATAAAATAAAATTACATTTTCTACAGTTCAGGCAAGAGCATAAAGGTCAATCTATATATAGGTCGTTGCTAATCTACGTGCATTTAACACCCAACTTCAAGACAGTGACTCACCTGACAATATACAGCGCCTCCTGACTCGCACCACTGAGTGTTACTCGGACATTAAAAATTGGATGACATACAACAAACTTCAGCTAAATGATGACAAGACAAGCTATCCTCATTGGCACCCGTCAGAAACTTTCTCAGCTGCCTCCTCTTTCTCTCCCATTATGTAACACATCAGTCCCAATTTCTGATTCAGCTAAAAACCTTGGTGTCTGCATTGACTCTACCCTCTCCATGAACAACTTTGTTTCTCAAACTGCCAGATCTTGCTACTATCACCTCCATCGTATAAGCCTGATCAGGAAGTATCTCTCTGTGGAAACAACTGCAAAACTCGTTCTCTCCTTCATAATGTCTCGCATTGACTATTGCAATTCACTCCTGTCCGGTCTTCCTGCCTCCACCACTCACATCCTACAGCGCATTCAAAACAATGCTGCACGCCTTGTACTCAAAAAGAAAAAAGCTGATCACATATCTCCTCTCCTGGCACAACTTCACTGGCTCCCTGTATCAAAGCGCATACAGTACAAACTAGACACCATGTGCTACAAAAGCCTCAATAACGCAGCCCCTGATTACCTGTCAAGCCTACTTGAGATCTATGTTCCCTCACGTACCTACGCTCTGCCTCCGATCCTCTGACTTTTCGCTTTCCACGCACTAAGCTCAATACCTATGGTCCACGAGCCTTCTCTGTTTCTGGTCCGCTCTCCTGGAACAAACTTCCTCTCTCAGTCCGTCAGCTACCTACTTTGGTCTCCTTCAAGTCCGCTCTCAAAACTCACCTTTTCTCCTCTGCATAAAATCCTGACCTCACTCAATCCCCTCTGCAGCCTGTCTCCATTCGAAGGGAATCACACTGCAATATATAATTGTATATAATATGCTCTCTATAATTTTCTATTGCTTTTATTCTTTCTCCCCATTTATAGCCGTGTGCGTGTGTGTGTGTGTGTGTGTGTGTGTGTGTGTGTGTGTGTGCGTGGGTGCGTGTGTGTGCGTGCGTGCGTGCGTGTGTGTGCGTGCGTGCGTGTGTGTGTCTGTTTCAGCGCTTAGATTTGATTTTATCAAGATTTTGCGCTATATAAATATTGTAATTATTATTATTATTTAAACAACAATAAAGAACGCTGCAAAAGAATTTTTTTTAAAACAAGTAGACAAAAAGCAAGCATAGTATGATAGAGAAGGGGAGGGAGGGAGAGAGTGAGGGAGAGAGAGAATAACAATGACAGTGTTTTTTCCCAACGTAAAAAGATACTGGGTAAACCCCATTTTTCCGAATTGGCGTTGGTAATGTATCTATTATGCCGAGAACCACAAATACAGCAGAATTATTATATCGGTTAATCAGTAATATGATATCAAACTTTAAAAAAAAATCAAAGAGTAACATAATTTGCTGTCGATTGAAAAGAGATGGAAAGAAAGACACAGAGAAAGAAAAAGAGGGAGAGAAGTTAAATGAGGAGAGAAAAAACAGATTTAGATGAGAGAGAGAGAGAGAAAGAGAGAGAGAGAGACAGACAGACAGACAGACAGACAGACAAACACAGAGAGAAAGAAAGAGAGAGAGAGACAGAGAGACAAAGAGAGACAGACAGACAGAGACAGAGCAGACAGACAGACAGAGAGAGACAGAGAGAAATGGAAAGAAAGAGAATCAGACAGACGTGAGGCGTACCAAGTAATGTAACAAACAGACAAACAGAATGGCAAACGGACTGACAAAGCCACAGAGATTCCCAGTGAGAAACCAGATTTAAACAGAAACACGGAGAGGCAAAAAAAAAGGGGGGAAAGAATCACAGAGGTAGAGGTGATACATCAATTCACTGTGGCGTTCAGCGCATTGTCCCATTGCGCAAATGTGTGAAAGTCGGGGGGGCTCGTTTAAGTGTCCAAGTTAATTGCAAAACGTCCGGCCTGGGCCATGCAATAAATAACCCCCCTGCCTCAATAAGGGAGACACTCTTCCCCCACAGGCTTCTGCTACTTAAACCAGTCCCAACACTGGGGCAGCGAGAACAATATGTGCTCATTACTGCACTCTGTGACAATTAAGCCATTGCCTGTTATTGTGTATCTCGTATAAAAAAAAAAAAGCCACTATTAAAACAAACTCCACAACAACAAAACAGAAAATACACTAAAAAAAAAAAAAAAAAAAAAAAGTAACACCCTCACACCTTTTCCAAAATAAGGCGCGCGTGCGCACGTACACACAACAGAGAGAGAGAGAGAGAGAGAGAGAGAGAGAGAGAGAGAGAGAGAGAGAGAGAGAGAGAGAGAGAGAAGAACGACAGACAGGACACTTGTGCGCTCTGGACGGAAAGAGACGGAAATAGAGACGCAGACAGAAGGATAGGCAGACATGACTCTAGTTGACTGCTGTGGGTTGAGAGAGAGAGAAAAAAGAGAGAGAGAGAGAGAGAGAGAGAGACGAGACAGACAGGCAGACAGACAGAGACAGAGGGACAGAGAGAGACTCAGAGAGAGACAGAGAGACACAGAGAGACACACACAGAAAGAGAGAGAGACAGAGACAGAAAGAGAGAGAGAGTGCAGTTGCAACTATTTGTACGCACATGTTTTGACTGAGTGCATGTCACTATAATACACACAAACGCACGCGTGCATACATATTATATATCCTAATACATACATACATAATACATACATACATATAGATATATTATAATATATTTCTCTCTCTCTCCTCTCTCCTCTCTCTCTCTCTCTCCTCTCTCTCTCTCTTTAAACCCACAGAACTCAACTAGAGTCATGTCTGCCTATCCTTCTCTGTCTGCGTCTCTATTTCCGTCTCTTTCCGTCCAGAGCGCACAAGTGTCCTGTCTGTCGTTTTTTTTTTTTTTTTTTTTATTTCTCTTTCCGACCATAGCATACAACAAGTATCCTCTTTTTCTCTCAGTATCGTCTTTGTTCACAAGTCTATGTATGTGTCTATGTCTATTATCTACATGTCTGTGTCTATTAACCCCCACGTTTGTCTTTTTATCTCTGTCTGTCTCTGTCTCTCAGAGCACACAACTAATATTCTCTGTCTGTCTGCCAATCCATCTAGCTACCTCTCTCTGTCTCTACCTGCAGCAAACACCTAGTGTCTTCTCTCGATGTCTGTTTAATTCTGTCTCTCAATTCCACGGCAGACAATTGACTAGTCGTTTCAGTCTGTCTACCTCTCTATCTAGTTCAAGTTAATACTGCTTATAGCCCAGCCGACTATTACAGCCATATCAGGGGTTAACACCACGTCAAAAACGACAACCGGGTTAAGATAAAAAAGACAAAGAGTTTAAAACCATCCTCACCGTTAACCTTGCAAGTCTAAAATACAATTAAATAAAACCATACCTGAACATAAAACCATATACTTCTCTGTCTGCTTCTGTTTCAAATATATAGCACACAAGTAACGTCCTCTGTCTCTCGTCTGTCTGTCTGTCTGTCTGTCTCTCTCTCTCTCAACACTGTAGCACATAATTTAAACTAGCCAATCCTCTCTGTCTGTGTGTCTGTTTCTCTCTTAACCGAAGTCACTTTCAAACTAACGTGGCAAGGCAGACGCGTCCCCAGACCATCAGTCTCTATTGTGACCCACTCTCGGTCACCCACAGGGACCCAGGACCCCATTCCACCTCTGACTCCGCTCCTGCCCCCCCCCCCACCTCTTCCCGTATTCCAACCTTCCGATCTACCTCACACTTTTAGGGACAGGCTGGTAGAGATCTGATGGACTGGTGCGGTCAATGATTAAAGACCCTTGACACTCACGTACTTTTTTTTTCTGTCTCAGCTTCTGCACCGCCTCAGAGGCGTTGATTCCGCGCCGCTAATTCTGGCTCCACAGCACAGCACAGCACCAGCACAGCACAACACATCACAACACAACACCGCCACACAGCACAGGACAGCACAACACAACACAACACACAGCACAGCACAGCACAACACCACACCACACCACACCAACCCCCACGTTCATTCAGCTGAAGTCCCAGTAATAGAAAGCCCACGGGAGCCAGATATGTCAATCCACCACGAAGCCACCCAGCACAGGAGATCCTGCACTGATGCTGAGACATGAAGGTGGAGTTCAAAAGTGCTCTTCTGATCCAACTTACTAAGGGCATTGCCTGTTAATCTCCCTACTAAGGACACTAATCGCTCAATCGCAGAGCCAGACCCGAGTGAGAGACCCTCAATAAGGAAACCATCACCATAGTTTCAATTCCAATTTCAGTTTCTCAAGATGACGTCTCCGCGCTCAGAATGAATTCTGTATGCACTATCGTCACAGGTGCCATGCGCTGGAGAAAATCCAGACTGATCACGGCACACGCCTTAAGCCTGCACATAAACACAAGAGCTGGCCGGCCAGGTCCTAAGGTCCTACCTAGATAGTTCCATAACCCTAAGGTCGTAGGGGAGCGAGGTGACAGAGACCACTCAACTTTTCCCGGAGCCAGCATTATGAGGGCCCAGCCCATCCTCTCTCCATTACCATAGCCATCAAAAGGACGGCCTGTATGAACCACAAACGCCAAAGACCCCTACTTCAATTCACCTCATGCATGGAAGAAATAGAGGAAACCGAAACTAAGGTCATCAGAAGATCAGGACATTTAGGGCCACAGAGTCTGGGGGAAATTTCACGATGCTATAAAGCTTCATGATTTCATGATGATGGGGATGATGATTATGATCCTATGGAGGTTCCGTTAAGGATTGAGACTACGTCAGCTTGAAAGTGCACCGTGTTTCTTAAAAGCAGTATTTTTCAACCTACGAGACCACTGCTGTGCGAATGTATAATATAATAATGTTTTGTTTTTCTATTATCGCGACAGATGGAGCGGGATATTCCCTTTGTACAGATCCCTGTTGAGGTTCTTTCAATAATATTAGTATTCCCACTTTTTGGAAAGAAGTTTCATTCATTTTGATTTTCCCTTTTTCTGTTCTTTCCAATGTCTCCCCTATTTTCTGCTTTACTGATTCATTGACCAGTACTATTTTTTTTAAAAACATCTCTGTACTTTTTTCTCCCCCCCCTCCCCCTCCCCCCTCTCTCTCTCTTTCCTATCCACCTACATCGAAACATGCTGACTTTGCAGTAACATCATTTTGACAACACAGTATGAACCATGACAACACGCATACACACACCCAAGCTGAAATGAAACATGTCTCAGATGGATATATAATGTCCACATGAGACATGACCAAGCCCAAATTCAGAAAAGGAGCGAAACACGAGACAAAAACAAAGAAAGAAGAAAAGAGTTGCCATAACGTAACGTAGGCGACTGTGCCTGGTTCCTCCTCTCTATCGACAAACTCACTGAGTGACAAGACTGACGGCAGCTTGCGCAATCAGAGTTATTTGTTGCTATCTTTTAAACGTCCACTAGTTCATAGTTTTATTTTTTAATCATCGAAAACCCTCCCTCTCCCTCTCTCCACCCTCAAAGAAAAAGACGTATCTCTATATATACATTAAAAAAGAAAAAACATGCCGCTGATTCACGGATCGACCGACACTTGCCTTCAAATTCCACGTGTGTGCAGACATGTATGATCTACCAAACTAATCGATTTCACACACATCTTTGGATTAGTTTTTAAGAAATTGAGCAAAGAAAATGCGAGAAAATGTGTGTGTGCGTGCGTGTGTGTGTGTGTGTGTGTGTGTGTGTGTGTGTGTGTGTGTGTGTGTGTGTGTGTGTGTGTGTGTGTGTGTGTGTGTGTGTTGTGTGTGTGTGTGTGTGTGTGTGTGTGTGTGTGTGTGTGTTGTCTGTCTGTGTCTGTGTCTGTGTGTCAGCATACTCGAAGGCTGAGTGTGCGTGTGCGTTAAGTGTGAGGGGAAAAACAATGCGACGATGCGTGAAAGTGTGTTTATGTCCAACGGCCTGCTACATTACAGACATGTTCACTAAGTTCTTGCAATCAGTCCTGTCGACAAATTTGTCATCCTCTTCCTCTCTGCACCTCTCCCTGCCTGTCTTTCACCTGTCCTCCATCTCCTCTGTCTTTCCTTCTCCCGAAATCTTGTTTAACTCAATCCTAGCCTGCCACATTGATACCTGGCCTGTTTTTTGCCCCATCTTAGTGTTTCCATCATTCTGGTGGAGTCAGATCAGTGTTTCAGAGGTGGAAGAGAGGAGAGAGAGGAAGTGAGATAGAGTTTGGAGAGGAAGGAGAGTGAGAGGAGAGAGACGAGAGACACACACAACAGACACACACGCACGCACCACAGCACGCACACAGAAGAAGGCTACACACATCTCTCTCACCCCACTGCCGCCTCTCTCTCTCTCTCTCTCTCTCTCTCTCTCTCTCTCCCCCACCTCTGTGTGTTTCCAACACCCTAAGTCACTTTCCACACAACGATGGCAAGGCAGATGAGTCTCCAGAATCATCCACCTCTACCATGGCTCAGTATCATCAAGTCTTCCCCAGGGACCCAGGATCCCATTCCACTTCAAACATTGTCCCCACTATAGCAGATCTGCTAGTGCTTAAACAAACCCCTTCCATGTGCACACGCACGGAATTATGCACATTAAAGATCCCCAAAGTCCTGTCAGTGTCCGGTGGCTTATAGAAACATGAGAAAATAACGCAGTATCCACGCCCACCAAAAAATGGAGTATGCGGACTGTTCAACAACATAGCGCCTGGACAGCTAAGGCCAAAAACAATGCGCATACATGTATCCGAAGAAAGCTTCAAAACAGTTTTTAAAAAGACAGCAGTATTAGAGGGGGGGGGGGGGACAGCGAGAGAGAAGACAGACAGACAAGAAGACGAACAGAGACAGACAAAGAGAGAGACAGACAAACAGACAGAGAAAGAGAAAGAGACAGACAGACAAACAGACAGAGGCAGACAGAGACAAAGAGACTAAGCCAGAGACACAGAGACGGAGAGAGAGAAAGATAGACACAGATAGAGACAGAGACACAGAGAGAGACAGAGAGAGAGAGACAGAGGAGACAGAGACAGACAGACAGACAGAGACAGAGAGACAGACAGACAGACAGAACAGAGAAGAGACAGAGACAAGAGACAGAGACAGAGACAGAGACAGAAGATGATACAAAGCGAAACGAATGATACGATACGTAATAAGTCCCTTTTTTTCATAGATAACAGATATACACATCGAACGTTCAATTTCCTTCATCAGAATCCGCTGACAGGAACCACGCCGTAAACTGCAGACTACAATCTATTATTTACACCTAACACGGCAAGGCCAAAACCGTCCCTGGATCATCAATTTGTATAGTGGGCCACCATCATCTCCCCCCTCACCCCCCACCAAACGGAGCCAAGATCTCATCTAACTCCCTCATCCTTCCACACCCAGTTCCACATCACGATCCTCAGGGCAGACCAGCGGAAATGCAATGGACCGGCTCAGGCGCCAGGGACTTTTGAAATGGATGAACCGATCACAGAGAGATGGGGCCAAGCGGTACTGAATGTTGACGGTAACTTGAAATTTGATAAAAAAACTGTCTTACAGCTAGTCCTTGCTATTCTATTACACACGTAACACATACATATAAACAATATAACGAAATGCATCAGTGGAGACACCAATTACAATATACAAAAAGCACTGGAAACAACGTGCAAATATGCAACAGAAAAAAGAAAAGCACCGAGACATAAAACGGAAAAAGAAAGAAAGAAAGGAGTTCAGTTCAGTTCATATTGCTTATAGCCCAGCCGACAACTAGAGCCATATCAGGGCTAACACAACGTCAAAAAAAAAAAAAAAAAAAAAAAAAGAAAGGACAGAGACAGAGAGACAGAGAGACAGACAGACAGACAGAGAGAGGACAACCCGTTCAGATAAAACAACAGTTAAAAACTATGCTCACCGTTAACCTTGCAAATCTAAATGCGATTAAAGAAAAACAGACGTAAAATCAGGTCAGTGATCTAAGAGAGAAAGGAAGACTGTAAGGAAATAATTATAAGGAAAGACATAGGAGTGGTGGTCCATCCACAGATTTGGAACAGGACATGTCATACCATCAAGTACACACACACAGACGACTAAAGCTTGTTTGGACTTTCAGCTATATGCCCCACAAAAATATATATAGCTGGTGTGTCAGAACATTTCCCACATGCTTCTTTATATGCATGACGTTGATTATGCCAATGTTTTCTATTCTCTCATCTCTCTCTCTCTCTCTCTCTCTCTCTCTCTCTCTCTCTCTCTCTCTCTCTCTCACACACACACACACACACACACACACACACACACACACACACACACACACACACACACACACACACACACACACACACACACACACCACAACCACCCAAGAGTACAGTCAAGTAACATTTTGTGCAAAACGGTCGAAGTGACAAGTTCACGGACCGTGAACTTCAATTGCAGCCACTATCAGCCTGGCCCGTCCCTCCATTTCCATGACATCGCGTGTGGAAATCAGATCGGCTGGGCAAGACTTGACAGTCGATTCCAGCTAGATAAACTGACTACAACATGAACTAGAAAAACTCCCAAAAAAATATAATCAGAAAGTGTATTTAGTATATCAGACAGGCGCAAATGTTCGGCCAACAACAACAAATTTTCGGCCAACTGGCCTCTGTTAAGCGCACGCGCACACACACACACACACCACAAAACACACACACAGCACACAACACACACAACACACACACACACGACAGTGAATAACTGCACAACACTTAACAGAAAAATAAAACAGCACACAGCCTTCCAAACATGGCTTTGAGTATCTGCCATTTTCTCCTGCTACACGCCACATCAGTTTTCTAGTTATGTTGTTGTTGTTGTTTGTTGTTGTTGTTGTTTGTTGTTGTTGTTGTTGTTGTTTGTTGTCGTCGTCGTCGCGTCTCGCTTTTGTGATTTGTAGTGACTGAAAAAGGCCAGTTGGCTGAAAATTTGCGCGAGCCTTGTTTCGTTATACTAAATACATTTTCTGCATTTCACTGTATTTCGGATTCCTATTATTAGACACAACGTTGACAGTCACTTTGATTCAGATCTCATTTGACATACAGTAGTTCCTGCGTGTGACCCTCAACAGCGAGGAAGACCTTTCCAACCGTCTAAACGTTATAAGGCTGTAGGATCCCCGTGCAAGAAACAGATCATGGTGAAATTACTGTTGCACAGCGAGTCATTCACTTGACCCAGCGGCTTGACGTGATTTAGTTTGATGTAACTTTGGTTTGTTTTCTTCTCTTCGGTTTCAGCCTAAATTTTCCCACTACAGAAGTGTGGTCACTGTTGCAGTAAGAATTTATAAATCTCTTATTTATCAGGATGTAATCAATTTTATTTCTTGTGCTGTCTTCTGGATTCATCCATTTTCGTTTTCTTATGTTAGTTTGCTCAAAGCAAGCGTTTCCTCTTACGAATTCATTCATTTGAGCCCCTCAACTGCTTCTCCCCTTTTATTTCGCGTGCCAAGGCCATGAAGTCAAACTATGTCATTTACTTTTTCTTGTCCCACTTTTGCACTAAAATCTCCCATTAGGATTGTAACGTCTTGTGATTTACATTGAGCCTTGGCTGTCTCTAATTCTACATACAAGTTTGTCAATTTCTTCCACAGTACTTGCCAACGCTTGTGCATATACTTGGCTTGTCCTCCAATCTGACTAGTAAAACACTGTCTGATATAACCAGGTATCCTTTGACAAACTCTGACTTGTCATTGTCCATTATGCTGACAACCCCTCTTTCATGTGTGTCCTCTCCAAAATGTAAGGTTTGATTATTGCCTGATGTTGATTATGCCTGCTCCCTTCCATTTCACCTCTCCTAATCCTAAAAGATTCTTGTTTAATCTTTCCATTTCTATCTTGACATTTTTAATTTTCCCTTATGAAGCATTGTTCTAACATTCCATGTTGCAATTTTTATATCTTTTAATCTGATAGTAGTAACCTGACGACGGTCTGTGTCACCTGTTCAACATGACTTCTCTTACCGGACGAAAGTGCTCCAGTGGAGCCCCTTTTTACGTCGTTTTCTTTTCCCCTGTTTGTGTGTCTGGCCATGCATGATGTTCTTGGGGGGATACGATGGTGGTTTACCGTTGCCTTCCATCGCTTTTTGTATGGACTCTCCGATAGCTTTTGTCGTTCCTACGACTGCCCACAAGGCAGTGGGGACTGATTTTCTGTGATGCTATTTACTTGGTAGCTGGGTCTCGTTCGTGGGCATCAGGGCGTGTCCACACGCTGGTGGGCCTGCGTGCCTTACGTCTGAGGGCCGGATCTCCGAGTCCCTCGAGAATTTAGCCCGTGTCCGTGAGGTGATAATTTACTGCGTATC
>CM060313.1:74546615-74549115 GCA_030674185.1 Monoplex corrugatus
CATAGTACATGTAACACAAGAACAATAAAATATACCCATTCTGAGAATCGATCTCTTTAAAATCCGTCTCATGTATTCATGAGCTATCCTCTGGAACACGCCCAAAATACGTGCAGAACTGTTTCAGTTTCACAATACTTAAAGACAAGGTAGGTAACGCATCTCATGAATTGTTTAGCTCTTCTACTATCAAACAATCAGTTTCAATGATAACATATTTTTTACAATGAGAATATTTGTTAGTATAAAATCTGAAAAATTAGTTTCTTTGAACTTTATTGCTACAGACAGATATTTTTTTACAATGAGAATATTTGTTAGTATAAAATCTGAAAAATCAATTTCTTTGAACTTTACTGCTACAGACAGATATTTTTTTACAATGAGAATATTTGTTAGTATAAAAACTGAAAAATCAATTTCTTTGAACTTTACTGCTACAGACAGATATTTTTTTTTGCACTGTAACAATATTGATCTTAATTCATGTATAATGTATGCGTCGTAGTGACCCTCTTTGGGCGAGACACCACTCGACGGTTAAAAAAGAAAAAAGGCACATATGTTGATTGTTTAACAACCTCATCAATAAAACGCGTTCTGTTTTTCTCTTTCTCCATCCCTGTCCTTCTTCCCTTCCTTTGTCAGGCCTGCCTCCTCTCTCTCTCTCTCTCTCTCTCTCTCTCTCTCTCTCTCTGTGTTTCTTACTTTCAGATCGTGCGTGTGTGTGTGTGTGAGTGAGTGTGTGTGTGTGTATGTGTGTGTGTGTGTGTGTGGTGTGTGTGTGTGTGTGTTGCGTGTCCGTGTCCGTGCGTGTATGCGCGTGTGCGTGCGTGCGTGCGTGCTTGTGTGTGTTTTCCTTTGACATATACCATAGAAATATTATTAACTTTTTTGTTTGTTTTTTAATTTGACCTATAGAGTCTATAGGATTCAGCTAATATGAAAAGGCAATTTTTTCGCTTCACATAACCTTTGGCAATAAAGACTTTTCTGTTTTCTTGGCTTATTATGCTCTCTCTCTCTCTCTCTCTCTCTCTCTCTCTCTCTCTCTCTCTCTCTCTCTCTCTCTCTCAATCTGATTCTGCCATCACTCCGTCCAGAAAGGTCTGTCAAGGGTCCTGATGTCTGTGCCAGTTCATCTGATTTCCACAGGCCGGTCCCGCAGCGTGTGGTGTGAAAGGGACAGCGGGTGGGTAGGGGTGAGGGGGACAGGACGGGGGCGGGGGGGGGGGGATCCTGGGTCCCTGGGGAGAGACCGATAGTGGGCCACAATAGAGATTGATGGTCCTGGGACGCGTCAGCCCTGCCACGTTGCGTGAAAGGTGGGGGAGACAGACACGGAGGGAGAGGGGGGGGTAGAGGGTACAGAGAGAAAGAGAGGGGGAAAAACTTCAGTTTTGGAGTGCGGAGTACGTATGTTAAGAGGGGTTTACCACACACACACAATTCCATACGCGTGTCATCACTTCTGTTAGTATTTATCTGGCAGACATCTTAGGCGTCTGTAAAACACACTAGGCACTGACCTAATCTTGAAATGAAAAAGAGGGAAGAACAGAAGGGATGAAACAACGGCACCACCAGAATAAATGGAGTATTTACATGGGCAGTGGACAAGTCAGTCTTTACGTACCAGTGAGCTGGAACTAAAACTCGAGACATCAGATCTTGGCCTTGAGTGCACGCCGTTTCAAGAGTAGGGAAGCCAGTCCACAGAAGAAAAGTACAAACTGGAAGTGTCAGAACTAACTGCTGGGTAAGCTTGGGCGAAGGTCAGGGGAAACTATTTTGGATCTGTCTGTCTGTCTGTCTGTCTGTCTGTCTGTCTGTCTGTCTCTCCATCTGCCTTTCTCACCTCTGTTTGTCTCCCTCTCTCATATCAAACAGTTGCCATATTATTTGTATAAAGCCTTTAAACTCAGGAGCTCTTGTGCAAATTGAATGTTTCAGTTTCCTTTGCTCTGTATAAGATTTATGATAAAACAGTGTCTGTTTAAGTGATGTATGTTTATTTCACCCCTTCATGAGGGGCCATGGTCTTTATTGAATAAATCATCTAAATCTGAATCGTCTCCCTCTATATGTTCTATCCGTCAGTTCGTCTGTTTGTCTCTCTGTATTCCCTGTTTTCCCTTCTACTCCCCCCTTTTCTCTAACAATCTGATTGCATGGTCAGTCAATCCGTCCAGAAAGGACTGCCAAGGGTCCTGACTCTTTCACCAGTCCATCTGATTTCCACAGGGCCTGTCCAAGTCTTGTAGAAGCGTCATGTCGAACGGAGGTCTGGGTGGGGTGAAACGAAAGGGGGTGGATGAAACGGAAGGGGGTTCTGGGTCCTTAGAGGGGACTGACAGTGGGCCACAAGAGAGATGGATGGTCCAGGGACGTGTTGGTTTTTCCACGCTGCGTGAACAGTCAGCAGACTGTGGGGCAAGAGACAGAAAGTTGGGCAGAGAATCAACAACACGCGCACAGACAAGGCACTAATGCAGACACA
>CM060313.1:74554115-74566615 GCA_030674185.1 Monoplex corrugatus
GAAAGCGCTATAATAAATTGCCTTTATTATTAATTATTATTATTTGGTATCAGTGTTTAATACACGTAATCAGACTTTTTAGTAGAATATGGAGAACTCAAGCTGTTGAGCGAGATATCCACATTTCACTATGTTGTTGTTGCACTATCCGCATCTTTAATGGGCGTACATGTTGGGTGTTTTTATATTCTTTTAGACAGCCACTGACATGACTTACAGAGTCTTCAACGAGTATAAATATTTGATGCTTTGCATGTGTATACATTCGAAGTGGGTTTAAGGTGTATACATTCGAAGCATGTCTCCCATGGAGATCAGAAAAATGTTTATTCTTTAATCTATCAGGAGGAGATGTCCAGGCGGATTGAACTCTGGACCTTATGATTGGAGTCTAACATTTACCACTTGTTTACAGTGTCGTTAGAATATTCATTTGTTTGTTTGCTTGTTTATTTTTGCATGTATCTATATATTCATTCATTCATTTTCCTATTTTCTGATACTTTAGACTGGTTTGTTTCACCATAACATTCTAATGTGGTAGGGTATATTCAAACTATCGACAGACATATAGATACACAGACAGATAACAGACACACAGACAGAGATATATAGACAGACAGACAGACAAACACATACATACGTACATATATACATACATACATAGACACATACATACATACTACATACATACATACATACATACATACATACATACAATACATACATACATACATACATACACAGACACATACATACATACATACATAGACACATACATAGACACTACATACATACATACAACATACATACATACACACATACATACATATACATACATAACACATACATACATACACATACATCATACATACATACATACATAACAATACATACATACACACATACATACATACATACACACACACACAGCTAGATAGATAGATAGATATACTGTAATGGTTAAATTTACAACAAACAAAAAAGTACGAAATCACTGCAAGAATACTCGTTAAACGTGCGTCATACGATTAAAACCCATCCAAATTTGAAAAATATTCACGCGTGAAAATGAAAATGTGAGAAACCCTTTTACAACAATGCTCGCTCACTCGCAACTCCCCCCCACCCCTCTCCTACACACACACACACAACACACACACACACACACACACACACACACACACACACACACACACACGTGCCAAAGTGCAGCATATAACGGTATTTCACGCATATGCAGACACTAAAATGCAATTCAACCAGCTTGATGACTCATAGCCATTATTCAAGTCACCGCATACGTAACGTACACGACTTATCCATTAGTGAGAGGAATTCCTAATGAGCTGACTGAATTTACTGCACTCTTGCTTTCTTCATACGAGGGAAGTTGTTTCAGTATTCTCTAGATTGCATATTCTTCAATCAGCACTGCAATGCTATGTGTAATGTTTGCATTATATCGCTCTAAAACATTGTCTGGTGCTTGTAGTGTGGTGGGTGTATTTCATTGTACTGTGTATTGTACTGTTCATACATGTCCACTCTCCCCAGAGACAGCCCGACGCCATCGTTCAGCTGACTGATTAACCCTTTGACTCCAACACCCTATCCACCAACTGCAAAAAAAATTAACCCTCTGATTCCCTCATCCTATCCACCGGCTTCCTGCATTGTCAACCATGCTAGCAAAAAAAAAAAAAAAAAAAAAAACAAACTTAGATCCCCTCACCATATCCACCAGCTTCTGAATAGGGTGAGGGAATCAAACGGTTAAGTTTTTTGCAGTTGGTGGATAGGGTGCAAGAGTAAAAAGGTTAAAGTAGATTTAGATTATGCTCTCTCTCTCTCTCTCTCTCTCTCTCTCTCTCTCTCTCTCTCTCTCTCTCTCTCTCTCTATCTATCGGCCTGCCTGCCTGCCTGCCTTTCTGCCTGTCTGTCTGTCTGCCTGCCTGTCTGCCTCTGTCTGGTGGATACGGCGAGGGAGTCAGAGGGTTGTTTTTGCAGTTGGAGGATAAGGATAAGGATAAGGTGCGGGAGTAAAAAGGGTTAATGCAGCATTTTGTCCAAATTACTGCAATTCCCTACTCAGCGGCTACCCACAGACACTTCTCAGACCACTACAGCAAGTCCAAAACTCTGCTGCTAAACTGATTTTAAGGTGAAACTATTTCAGCATTATTATACACTCTTTCTTCACGAATGGCACTGGCTGCCTATCAAACAACACGTCAAATACAAAGCTGCTTGTCTTTGCTATCTAGTCATTTCCGGAACCGTACCTCAACACCTTTCAGAACTTCTGCAAATCTATGTTCCATCTCGATCTCTTCGTTCCGCCACTGATAACCCACCCTTCCTTGTCCCAAAATTTGAAAGGGGCAAACCTGACGGAAGAGCGTTTACTTCCTCTGCTGTTAAGATCTATAATATTATTCGTTGCCTTTCATTCTTCAACACAGTCTGTCTCTACCTTCATTCAAATTCAATTTTAAAACTTTCTTTTCCAGCGGTTCTTTTAGCAGTGCCAAACTTTTAAATCTTTCCAATCTGCTGGCATGTTCTTTTAAAAATGTGTTGTGTTCTCTCTCTCTCTCTCTCTCTCTCTCTCTCTCTCTCTCTCTCTCTCTCCTGTCTCTCTCTCTGTCTCTCTCTCTCTCTGTCTGTCTCTCTCTCTCTGTGTCTCTGTCTCTCTCTCTCTGTCTCTCTGTGCGTGTGTGTGTGTGTGAGCGCGTGCGCGCGTGTGTGCGTGCATGTGCATCCGAGCGTGCGGGTCTGTGCAGTCATGTGCAAGTGTGTTTTCGTGTGTTTTGTGTGCATCCATATAATTACGCTAAGATGTAAATTGTAAAGGCGCTTTGTGCTTGAGAAAGGCGCTATATAATATCCAGTAAATAATAATAATAATAATAATATCATTACTATTGTTATTATCATTATTATTATCATCATCATCATTGATCATCATCATTATCATTATCATTTCACTATTGTTATAAACATCATCATCATCATCATTATCATCATGAAGTGCGCGAAATGCAAGCCGCGCACAGACCTGTTTATCGTCTCATCCGAAAGATTAGCACCTCCACCACCACTTGATATCTACTGAAAACTGTGAAAAAATCCCTGAGCGACCCGTGACTTGAACCCAGGCATCTTGTGCCCTGTGCAGTTGCTCTGACCACTAGGCCACACACTCCACTGAGCTGAGAGGGATAGGCAGCGTGAGCTGAGCGAAGGGGTGTATACGAGCTCGTATGTGTAAGTAGTGGCTACAAATAGAAGTAACTGTTGTGTGGTGATAACTGTTGTTTGTTGGTTGGTGTTTCTTGCTGTTGTAGTATCGCCAGTATATCGGCAACAGAAACATTTGTAAAACTACTGTCAATAATTCCTGCCGTGGTAAAGCCTGCCCCTCCCCCCCCCCCTCTCTCTCTCTCTCTCTCTCACACCTCTTTCCCTTTTTCCTCATATCGACCTCTCGTTCTAAATACTACTAGTATTCCAGTTTTGTGTTATGTTGATGTCTTTATGATATGATATTTCATGTGTATTGATGTAGATTCTCCAAGAATATTATGATGCATCTGTATTAGTGTAGACCCTCCATGCATGAAGATCTGATTAAAAAAAATGTTAAGCCACTACCCTGGAAAGTAAGTACGTGCCATTGTTCTAGTTCTCTCCTCTCCTTTCTAACGGCCACCAGTACTAACAAAGCAGTCTTTGGGAAAAATCAAGTTTGTGACAATCCACACGTCGCATTAAGTTAATTCTTACTGTGCACAACAGCCGAACACCTTGTTGTAGAGGGGTCAAAATTTCGACTTTAATGTCTTTCTCAAATAAAATCAGAATGTCCACTGACAACAAAGCATAGCTATTTAAAACATAGAATTTGTGATTAAAGTTCATATCAATGATAAAAGTGATTAGTGTTAAATCTACATGTCTCTTGCCTGTCTCAATCCAACATGTTCACATTTTTCATGATTTTTTCTAACATACATGTTTAGGCCACTGCACGCACACGCACGCACGCACACACACATACACACACACACACACACACACACACACACACACACACACACACACACACACACACACACACAATCGCACACACAGAGTCGCACACACATCCACACACTCACACACACATACTAAAACACACACACACCAAATGAAAGCCAAGCGACACACCTTTTCCATTGTCGTCCTTAATATATCTTTCAATTCTTAGTTTGAAAAGTGTTTGGTACAGAAAGCCTGCATAGCTAAACTTAATCTGACTACAAAGAAGTCACCTTAGCTTGAAAAAGTGTTTGGTACAGAAAGCCTGCATAGCTAAAGTTAATCTGACTACAAAGAAGAAGTCACGCTCGTTTTAGCACCGACCGTTCGCAGAACTTCGTAACAGCAGATTTTTCTTTTCAATGAAGTTCTGTTATTTTCATTTCCCTCTTTAATTTAGTTACTAAACCTTCAGAAAATAGTGTCGGTTACTCAAGACATATCTCCCACTTACTCCGCTGGTCACTGTACAAGAGTGCTGAGTCCATCAGAGGGTTTAATGTGCCCTTGGCACGGAAGCCGTAAAGAAACGGCAGAGATCGTATATTCTGAACATTTTTCAAACTTTAAGAGAATGTTACATCACCGGAGCCAGCCCGAATTACAGCCTCTGTAATTCCATCAGGCAAGAAAACAGCCAAGAGAAACAAGAAAATGTCCGCCATTAATTTACAAATGTTACGTGGAAGCGAATCCGGCAGATTTGTCCCCCTTTGTGCTGTCCCGGATGGAGTTCCGCTTTCCGGTCTCAGTTGTCGGCCCTTATTGTGGGACAAATTGCGCTATTTGTCACTGCTGTGCTCCTGACACGGTATCTTGTTGGCCAGCCTCCGGGGAATGAATGCCAGTAAAACATATCATCTCTTCCCTTTCTCACACTGTGTGTGTGTGTGTGTGTGTGTGTGTGTGTGTGTGTGTGTGTGTGTGTGTGTGTGTGTGTGTGTGCGTGGTGTGCGTGTGTGTTTGTGCGTGTGTGTGTATGTGTGTGTGTGTTTGTTTCTGTGTCTATATGTGCGTGCATGCGTTTTGTATGTGTACACGCGCCTGTGGATGTACGCATGTACATGCGCACGCGTGTTTGTGGGTGTGTTTTGTGGACAAGAATGCGTGAGCGATCACAAGCGAACGTGAACGAATGATACTGTGTGGACAGGTTTGCAACCCCAAAAGACTATGGAATGAACACTTTGTTCGTGTCTCGAAACGCTGACCTGGTAAAGAACCTGGCACAGACAGACTGGCAAACGGACGGGCGCACGCAAATACACACAGGCGAACACACGTACACACAGAAACCGTGAAAAGAATAGGCTTGGCAATTTTTTTTTTTCATATTCGACCACAAAATTAAAAAATGTATTCAAGAAACTGCAAGTGGAAAGATCGATGTGTTTGCCTGATCACCTGCGATCGATACTTTTAGATATCACATTTCACACTTTCATGGAAACCAGAGAATAAACAAAGCCACTGGTCAAAGAGGCAGTCTCCTTTCCATGGATAAGAACAATGCTGAAGCATACTATTTTATTGCGTTCTATAATCATCTATTAATCTAAAACCTGGAAGGTTCAGAAACTTGGAAAGAAAAAAACAAAACAAAACAATTCAAACTACAAAAACAAAAAAAACAACAACAAAAAACGAAATTTTCAACATAGTGTTCTCTCTCTCTCTCTCTCTCTCTCTCTCTCTCACTGTCTGTGTGTGTGCGCGTGCGCGCGCGTGTGTGTGTGTGTGTGTGCGTGTGTGTGCGTGCGTGCGCGCATATATGTGTGTTATATGTCCTGCATTTACAAACTTTCAACATAGTGTGGTATGACTGAACAGAATGTCTAGTTGCTACAAGCTAATATGCAAAGTCGATTACATCGTCCATAGCTGTGATCAGAAATGCACGTAATGCATCGCTATGACTCAGTCTGATAACTGCAGTCATGGTGGGGTGAAATGAAATGTAAAACTGAAGCCACTTGTGCATTTGACTTGCCTTGTAGCCTATCCCAAGGCAATTAAAAACCATAGCTGAAAAAAAATGTGTGAGGAAAAAAAGACGGAGGGAGGGAGAGGGAGGGAGGGAGAGAGAGAGAGAGAGAGAAATTTTGCTCCTCGCGGATTCAAAATTTGCATACTATTAAAAAGACAGTACATGGACGTTACTTTCAACGATTACAACTCGGGCGCACACACAAGCGAACACAGACAGACACAGACACAGACACAGACACACACACACACACACACACACACACACACACACACACACACACACACACACACACCACACACAACCGAAGACTTCAGGGTTATAGAAAAACCTGTTTTTCTATTTATTTGCGGGACATACAGGACGCGGGCAGCAGTGCCTACAGATTAAGTATAGACGTATATTTGCATTTTCCTTCGTGTAACTTTGAGGAAATTTGATAGTTCATTATTATGAAATCATATGGGGAAAAAAACCAAACAAATACGGTTGTTTATTTTCAAAGACAAACTGATGGCATGTTTTCTTTTATCTATAACTTTTATTCATTTACTTATCCATTCATTCGCAACTGTTATTTATGAATGTACTTGTTTGTTGTCTTGAGTCCTGTCTATAAACCAGAAACTCAAGAAAAATAGAAAAAAAAAATATGCATCTAATTAAAGAAACTAGATAAGCTCAACATTTTGGGCAATAGAACGACAGAAAAATTACAAAATTTATAGGAAAACAACAACACGCAAGCTAACTTTCCTGTTACGTTGACCTGGAGAAGATAACTCTTCTCTGTGTGTTTCTTCTCCTGACATACGAAAGGTAACTCCAGTCCCTACACACTAGGGGTGAACCAAATCTTAACTCAGCGTCGAATATTCCGTTCATAATCAGGGGAAAAACTCACGAAAATTTAACACATCGTCCCTCTCCTCCCCCCCCCCCCCCCCCCCAAAAAAAAAATCTTATTTTACTGTATTCCGGAACCAGAAAAAAAAATTGAAAATAGAATCAGAACGCGTTTCCTTGAACGCGGGTAGTCGCACTTGTTTTGGATTACTCTTTGCCTTTCACTTTTTCACGTTAACACACATGTGAAATAATGACTTTGATACATTGTGAAAGCACGTTCTGTCTTTGTTCACTTACTGTCTGTCTACTGGAGATGACACATCCCTCGTTCAGTAGTTGGATGATCTTGGAAAAGAGAAGGGCTAACAGGACATTGGACTAAGACAAGAGAGTACAGGACATTGGACTAAGAAAGAGAGTACAGGACATTGGACTAAGACAAGAGAGTACAGGACATTGGACTAACACAAGAGAGTACAGGACATTGGACTAAGACAAGAGAGTACAGGACATTGGACTAAGACAAGAGAGTACAGGACATTGGACTAAGACAAGAGAGTACAGGACATTGGACTAAGACAAGAGAGTACAGGACATTGGACTAAGACAAGAGAGTAAGCGAGCGAGCGAGAGAAAGAGAGACAGACAATCAAACAGACAGACAGAAAGGCAGAAAGGCAGAGAGGCAGGCAGGCAGGCAGGCAGGCAGCAGCAGAGAGTTTTGATACTGATGTTCTGCTGACAATAGCCTGCTACGGCATCTAGTCAAGACTCCTGGGTACGGAAGGCCCGGGGGCTCAAAATGTTAGTTCAGGGCCAAAACGGCCACTTCATCACAGTACCAAATCAGGTGGTAAGGTTGGACTATAACACAGAAGAGTGAGTGTGTGCATGTGAGTACGAGTGAGACAGAGAGAGAGACAGAGAAAGAGAGAGAGAGAGAGAGAGACAGAGAGACAGACAGACAGACAGACAGACAGACAGACAGACAGAGCTAGAAATGTTTCCCGTGCCATATCTGTACCTTGTCAGTTTTTTTTGTTTGTAGTGTGTGTGTGTGTGTGTGTGTGTGTGTGTGTAGTGTGGTGTGTGTGTGTGTGTGTGTGTGTGTGTGTGTGTGTGTATGTGTGGTGTGTGTGTGTGTGTGTGTGTGTGTGTGGTGTGTGTGTGTGTGAGTGTGTGTGTGTGTGTGTGTGTGTGTGTGTGTGTGTGTGTGTGAAGACAATGTCAGACAGAGAGAGAAAGAGAGAGATATGTAAGGGAAAGTACCATAGTAATCAAACAGACAGAAGTGCACTGTAACATACATCTATCTTGGCCAGCAATGTTCATCAGTCTTGGCCGCAAAGGTTCCTAATTCATCATTACATTTAACTTTGCCATGGATCTTGCTCTATGATCACACTGACTGTCTACAGGTCCTTTCACTCTACTAATTCGACAATTTTTAGTCAGACAGAGGGAGATAAACAGAGACCCTCAGGAAGACATACAGAAACACAGACAGATACACAGACAGACTGACAGAGAGGACACGAACACGTATAGTGTTGTCAGGCGCAAACTCTTTCCCCGGAAACACGGGTGACGGGGATGAGATATAAGGAACAATCGAACGCCATCTAAAAAAAAAAAAAAAAAAAAAAAAAAAAAAAAATTCCAGAGCGCGATGTTTAAAGTTCGTTGTGTCACTAACTACTCGATCATCCATAAATGTTAGGAGAGAGAGAGAGAGAGAGAGAGAGAGAGAGAGAGAGAGAAGAGAGAGAGAGAGAGAAAGAGATGAGAGAGAAAGAGAGAGAGAGAAAGAGAGAGAGAAGGACAGAGACAGAGACAGACAGACAGACAAGACAGACAGAGGTAAAGCAACAAACAGATAGAGGGGTGAGGGGGGGGGGACTGAGATGCCTGATCTCTGTCGACATGCTTCCTCGAGGAGAGAGACACAGGCGAACAGACAACCAGACAAACCAGACAAAGCTAGTGACATTCTAATGTGCATAAATATCTGTTCCATCACTTGGTTTATTTTTCAAAGAATAAAAAGAAAGTAAGAGAAAGAAAAAAAAAAGCAGAGAAATTTTAACATGAAAGCATGTGGGAGGAAATGGAAATTCATTAACTTGACAAGAATGGAACGGCTGATGCAAGGCATGGAACCCCCTAGAGGAAGAAACGAGGGACAGTCTTAGATGCCGAGAGGAAGAGAGGGAGGGAGGTAAGGAGGACGAGGGTGTAAGAGAGACAGACAGACAGAGACAAAGAGAGACACACAGACAGACAGGTAGACAGACAGAGATAGACAGACAGAGATAGACAGAGAGAAACAGAGAGAAAAAAACAGAGAGAGAGAGAGACAGAGGGAGGGAGGGAGGGAGTGGGAGGGAGAGAGACACAGAGAGACACAGAGAGAATGCGCGGATGGACACAAGACGAGTGATGAAAATGGGGAATGATTTTATCTTTAAAATACGGCTTTATAAAAGCAAAGCGAAAAGAAAACATCAATACTGAGATAACGTTATGACGACCACAGAAAATCGGTTCAGATTCCATATCATGCAAGTTGCTTACATTCTGTTTTTAAACAAAGAATACATGTACTTCCAAATACATTCAACCACAATACACACAGAAACAATAAACATATCAACGTTCAGGTTGTTGAGAAATCGACTTTGCTCACTTACACAACTTAAAACTGATACATGTGTGATTCTCACATGAATATATTAGTTGAAGACTTTCTATGCGCAAAAATATTCTTCAATGCAAAATTGCATGGTAGGTTTTAAGAGCTTGCATTTGGTACTTGGTTTCAGCTTTGTATTTACGGACACATTTTCTGAAGAAGGACAATCAAAACCAACTACTGATTACATATGCACACTATTTTCCAATGCCCAACAGCAAAAAGGGTTTCAATTTATTTACACAGTTAACACAGCCCGATTTGGGCAATTTTCCGGCTCTTCTTTCACAATCGCTAACAATACAAACACTTCTAAACTATGTAACCATCAATGCCCTTCATTTCCAAACAGAAATCACAAGCAAAAAAATTCCAATCGTTTCTCAATAGAAGTTATGTGCACACAAAAATTTCAATCGTTTCTAAACAGAAGTCACACGCACAAAAATTTCAATCGTTTCCAAATAGAAGTCACACGCATGAAAATTTCAATCTTTATTTCTTTTGTGACAACATGATTATTTAACGCGCACTAGTAATAGCACATACTTATATCTAGTTTCATGTAGGCCTAACCCATAAAGTTCGAAAATTATTTTTGCATGTAATCCGTTTCTCTGACCACCAACAAACAAGAATTTCGAAGTGTATCTGCCGTTAAAGCAGAGAGATAAGATTAGAGAGAGATAAGATTAGAGAGAGATAAGATTAGAGAGAGATAAGATTATCTTATTTACAAGGGTAAAAGACAAACACTGGCATGCTTTTTCACATATAGTCCTCGCTCTAAGTGGGATTATACTACACATTGTAAGAAATCAATAAAACAACAAAAATCGCATCTGAATATCATAAGATAGATGTTAATTATCATATCTAGCTTTTTAGATGTACAGAATACACACAAAAATTGAATATCGTAAAATACAAAACATGAATTGTTGTACCCAGAGTTTAAAATGTGAATAATTTATCATAACTCTGTCTTATAACAGTATATGTTGAAAAAAACAAGGGAAAAGACAACAAGCAATAGAGAGATTCTCAGCCATCATCATATAACCTCCCTTCTTTATTTTCCACCCCCCATCTCAAACCACCACCATTCCCACTTTTCACGCACCAGCCATAGCCCAGGGGTGTGACACCCAGAATCAACATGACCGGATGATGAGGACGACGCCCAAAAAACAAGTTAAAACTCCTAACTGTTGATTCCCCAGCTTTTCCCACAACAGCCCAGATCCCATATCGTCGCTTTCCAACGCTAACCAAACATGGCCACTGGTGTGAAGCAGGACAGAACAGATAGCGCAAGCAGCACCAGCAGCAGCAACGGTAAGAAGCAACATCATGATTCCCCAAATGACGGCGCGCCAATGCCAAGGAGCAGCGAGGCCAGTGCTCAAAAAGACCCGTGCGAGAATACGACCAGCAGGATTAGATTTCTGCAGAGACAAGAGGTCCGTGGTGAGCCGCTGGCTTCACAATCGATAAAGAAAAGAAGACCGACAGAAAACGAGCTTCTAACTTTTTTCTTCTTCTTCTTCTTCTTTTTTTAAGCTGATATTGAATTTCGGTGGGGGGAGTTTTGTTTTTAGCCGCTTCCCCTAGCGAGCGTCAAGGATTACCGCGATGACAAATTTGCTGTTCTGGGACAGTTATCCCCCCTGGCTGATGGGCGGCCACAGCGCCCCCTGCTGAAAGGGAAGGGAGATCAATCTTGACGACTAGGCACGAGGACGGGAGGACGGTCCTGGGACGATCGGTGGCCAGACTTGCGAGATTGATTCTGGGCCCTGCGTCTGAGGAACCCAATTTTGTGAGGATCGTGAAAGACTTCGTTTGATGTCAGATTTCACAGAGGAGTGCCTGCATCCTATTCGGGTTGAAGGAGTAGAACGGTTGAACGATAAAAAGGAAAGCACACTCTCCTTAAAACAACATGCAGGTCATTCACACAAGCGGGAAAGAAAGGGGTAAAATCGCTTAAGCGTAGAAGCTATTTATTCATGCAGTGTAAACAAGCGCTATTCACGATACCTAAAGTTCGCAAAATCGATACAGAAGAAAGCAGACTAGGCACAAACGCAAACGTTTCCAAACAAGAGTGTCGTTTTTCAAGTTTTCATAATACATGTTACACTACAAATTACAGCAACTGATATGATAGTCACAAACCAGTCAAATAATTATATTTGTAATTGGAACAACACACTGTTTCAATACAAACACACTAATCTACTCTTAAAAGATTGGATTAAAGTTGGAATAAAAAGACTAACAGACATCGTCAATGAGAATAAACAACTTATCACCTTCGAAGAGGTGGAAACCAAAGTAGGCCAATCAGCCTCAAGACTGTTTGAATACAACGCGGTAAAAACAGCTTTTGAACAAACCTGCAGAAAGGGCCATATTGATCTTGATAATAACGAAACACAAGACACGACTCGTATGTGGTTGTACGAGAAACCTCTACTAGGATATACAGAAAAGGAATTCAGAAAGATTCTGACCCCAGATATACAGCAATGCGCCAACAACTTTTGGCTACGAAAACTGAATGCACAAACAGACAATAACCATTGGTCTTCAATATTCACATCAAACACAGAAACACGACTGAGAGTCTTACAATGGAAAATTCTCCACAACATTTACCCTACAAATGTACTACTGAAGAAAATGGGGTTAAAAGATAGCGAAACTTGTGACGCATGTAAATCTGGAGATAAGGACTACATCGAGCACTTTTTCTTTACATGTCCTGAAATCAAACATGTATGGAAACTAATAGAGTCTACAATAAAGACCACAATCAATAAAGACAGTTCAATAAACCAATCAATAGCCTTACTCGGATATCATGATAAAAATACGAGTGAG
>CM060313.1:74579115-74581615 GCA_030674185.1 Monoplex corrugatus
TACTGTTTACGGTTGTGAGGCAAGTGAGAGCATGGACATCAACACGCAAAGTCAGAACAACACTGAGGCAACAGAAATGTAGTTTCTAAGAAGAATGCTGAGAGTTCCATGGACAGCAAAGAAAACTAACGAGACAGTCTTTCAGGAGGCAGACAAAAGAAGATCATTAATAAAGAAGATTAGGAAAAGAAAGCAACGTTTATAGAACATTTTATGAGGAAAGGGGAAATGGAGCACCTGGTCACAACAGGAAAGATGAAGGGAGGGAGAGCACCAGGTAGACCCAGGGGGAAAATATTGGACTTGCATGGTGGCTGAAGACAGAGAGGGTGGGAGATGTACTTGCAGCGACAGGGTATAGATTCGTGTGGAGGTCCATGATTGCCAACGACATGCGGCACGGCACATGATGTTGATGTTGATGATGATGATGATGATGATGATGATGATGATGATCCATCGCCAAGAATTTAGCCCAGAAACTCAAGGACTCTATATGTATGTATGTACGTAGAGTCTATGTGTATGTGTGTGGTGCGTGCGTGTGTGTGTGTGTGGCGCGCGCGCGCATGTGTGTGTTTAGCAAAGTATGAACGATCCAAGCGTTGAAGTTTGTTAGAAAAACAGCTAAAACAAACTCAGCAACACCCAGTGTTGTATGTAGCGAGCTTCCAACGAAATGTCGAGACTGCACAGCTTGAGAGTTAGAGGTAATAATAATTAAAAGACGACGAGCAGCGTGTGGGATGGTGGTGGCAGCGTTTGGGGAGAGGGAGTGATGGTAGTGTACTTGGAGAAGAGCCCAGTATCTAATCCGGAAAATGTTCAAGAAATAAACCTGCGTGAACAATAAATAAAGATAAATGCGCTTACTGAACCAGTACCTTCAAAAGTCGTCATGAAATAATACCCCCAAGAAACGAAAAATGAAATTAGCACAAAAACATATCAGAAAACAAACATACTACAGATACACTGTTAAAAAGAGAAAGCTTGAAAGAAACAAGATTCCGTAAACAAATACTTTCAAAGACACAAACAGGTACATTGTTAGAACAAACCGCTTTCAAGTGACAAACATAATTATTACTAGACGGTCAGGTGGGGAAAAAATGTGTCTGATAGCAAAGACCATTTCAAGGGACACGCAGAAGACACAAAACACAACCCGCACAAACAGGCCGACAGGCGGGATTGCATCCTCGGGCTTTTAATCAGCGCGAGCTTCCGCTGAAAGCGAAAATATAACACGAGGTTCGGGCTTATTAAATAGATCGGGTGTCGTTGGATAACTCGTCGACCAATCGCATTTGTGTTTCTTTTTCGGCCCCCATGAATCGCCCGCGCAACAAAGCTCGGGAGAAAATTATAGTCCCGAACACAGGACACCTTAGCCTTTGGAGACTTTTGAAATGGAGCTGGCACAAGGAGGAGCAAATGGGACAGCGGAGATGGAGAGAAGCGCCGTAAGAAGCCGTCTTACATTTCGTAATGGTCTCGTTGACGATTGCTTTGTGTCAGCGAGCGGCAATGAAGGCAGAGCGCGCGCGTCAAAGCCGATTGCTTCTGTCCACAAAACAAAGAGGGGTTTGTAACGGGAGATGATATTATGTTTTTTAACGTATCAAGATTAAACGCAAAGAAAACTGAACAGAACGTATTTAGGACTGGGTCGTTAGGACTGAAGTTTCCAAGCTAAGAGAGAGAGAGAGAGAAAGAGAGCGTTTTCAGAGGAGACAGAGAAAGAGAGAGAGGATGCGTGTTATTTTGAAGAGCCTGTTCTACGCTTGTTACCAATAACTTGCTTGTCTCAAGGCGGAAGTTGTATAGTAAATATAAAACAAAGATGATTGATCTGTTATTTATTCTCATTTGCTGGTCCTGTGCAATTCCCTTCCACTCCCTCCACGCCCCCCCCCCCCCCCCCTTCCCGTCTTCTGTTTTTTTCCTCTCTAAGAGTACATCCGGCAAATATCTTCTTCCATCAGACAGATCTGAAATACTGAAAAAAAAAAAAAACACTGCCAGGTTACCGTTCTGTTTCTTGGTAAAACAATTGATTATTGTTAACACCACTGCAAAGTACATGTTCAGCCCAATCTTTGATTATCGGTCGTTTATTGTTGTATTTTTGTTGGAAACGGTTATTGCGATTCCTAACTGCGAGGGGAATGTGGGCCTTCCCTTATCTCCCTTGTGGAGGGAGAACTTGATGACGGATCACACTGAGAGGGTCACTAAAGACCTTTGTTTCTGCTTCTCAAACCCCCACCCCCACCCCACTTCCCTCCCTCCCCCGTACTTTCACATTAAACTTTTCCTTTTCTTTTCACAGCAGTGTTATTTTCAAAGGATTACATTTCATTTGTGTCAGACTACACAGTTAATTTTGTTGAGTACAAAAGAATTTTTTGTTTGGTTTTTGTTTGTTTCTTTCTTTTTTCTTTTCTGTTTTCCAGTCTGTTTCCCCGAAGAGATGCCGGGGGCTCATTCAGTTAAA
>CM060313.1:74586615-74591615 GCA_030674185.1 Monoplex corrugatus
ACCATGACTTCAGTCTTCCTGCTGTTTAGTTCCAACCCCTTACCTTTGCTTTCTATTTCTAGTATATTCACAAGGTTTTTGTAGGTCCCTTTCATTTTCTGCAATTAGCACGGTGTCATCTGCGTACCGAATGTTGTATATCATTTTCCCTCCAACCTTTAATCCGGGGTCTTCTTCTAGGTTTCTCATGATGTTTTCGCTATATAGTGAAAACAGATCTGGTGACAAAACACAACCCTGTCTGACTCCTCTTTTGATGTTTTGGAAAGAGCTTATATTGTTTTCTATTCTCATTCCAACTGTTTGTTCCCAGTACGTATTCCTGATATACTCTCGACGTGGTGGAAGACTTCACATACCTTGGTTCCACTATCTCCAGCAGTCTCAATATAATATGCAAGAACAACAGTTGTTTTGGAGCGTAATATCTAAACATTTCCGTCCAGTCTCTTAATTAAAGTTGAGCTTCTGTCGGAAGTGGAAAACAGTCAAAACAGCAGCACTTTGATTGTGTTCTGGAGATAGTTCCTTAGCCGCTGAGGCCAAACCGTTGCCCATCATTAACGAAAACATCGAAGAAGAAAATTACATACAAATACAGAAAACAACTTTTGTATTTACGCTTATACTGAGAGTAGATTCCTTTAGTTATGACAGTTTTTGTTTCAGACAGTGTAACTGAGAAGATTAAGACGATCTACAATGGCAGGCTATCGCAACTGCGAAAACATTGTCAGAAAGCCTTGAGAAAGTGCGCCTTCCTCAAAAACTGCTGATCTTAGGAATCTTTAGCTTTCGTGACCTTGTTCTTGATGCCTCACCTGTAAACTAACCCTTTCACGAGTCCTCAACTGTCCACATTTTGATCCAAATTTTGTTAAGATCCATCCAGGGAAAGATGAAAAACTCGTGTCCACACATTTCTGTCATAAGCAAGCAAGCAAGCAAACAAGCGCACACACCACACACACACACACACACACACACACACACACACACACACACACCACACACACACACACACACACACACACACACACACACACACCACCAAGGATACAAACACACATGAAACATTAACGTTTCGACGGTTAACGCCGATAAAGAGGATCGAGTGCAAACTCTCTCTCTCTCTCTCTCTCTTCTCTCTCTCTCTCACACACACACAACACACACACACGCGCGCGCGCGCACGCACGCACGCACGCACGCACGCACCACACACACACACACACGCGCGCGCGCGCACGCACGCACACACACACTCACACACACACAACACACACACAACGTTGCGGCATGTACTTTTTGCTTCCTTTTTCTGTGCGCTTGCGAACCGACGACAATCTACTTAGCGCAAGATATCCCTTCCCAACTTCTCTGTGAAATGTATGGACAAAGTGCTATTGTTCCGAGAATTGCTTTGTTTGTCTGAGAAAGGTCAGATTTCACAGCATTCTGAAGACGTTTCATAAAAGCCCAACACAACCGGGTCTAAAGGTGTCCACACACATAGATGTAGGTCTCTATGTTCCAGGAATACAGCTTATGGCCAAACTTCTCCCTAGCGGAGACAACCATTTCCAGCCAGACTTGCCCAGTTATCTGCCCTGGCTTGTCTCTGACGTCATTCGTCCTTCATGAACTCTTGTGTGTGTATGTGTGTGTGTGTGTGTGTGTGTGTGTGTGTGTGTGTGTGTGTGTGTGTGTGTGTGTGTGTTGTGTGTTGTGTGTGTGTGTGTGTGTGTGTGTTGTGTGTGTGTGTGTGTGTGTGTTGTGTGTGTGTGTTGTGTGTGTGTGTGTGTGTGTTGTGTGTGTGTGTTTTGTGTGTTGTATGTGTGTGTGTGTGTGTGTGTGTGTGTTGTTTGTGTGTGTGTCTGTGTATGTCTGTGTGTGTGTGTGTGTCTGTCCGTCTGTATGTGTATGTGGGTGCGGCGCGCGCGAGCGTGATGCCTCTCTCTCTCTCTCTTTTCTCTCTCTTTCTTCCCCCTTTCTCCCCTCTCTTCCCCCTCCCTCCCCCCTCCCTCCCTCTCTAGCTCGATTTATGTCTGTCTGTATGTCTCTCTATTTGAATGTGTCACCCAGAGAGGGGCACGAGGGTTAGAAAAGATAATGGCAAGAGGAGAGAATAAAAGACAAAATAACGAAAGATGCTTACCGATCATAATGGGACCATGATGAGGGAAAGGGGACACTTAGTGACACTTTTCCGACTGTTGTTTTTCTTTTCTTTTCTTTTCTTTTTTTTTTTTTCCCAGGTAAGACAAATGATGTGAACATCTCTCCTTGTGTTTTTGTTTTTGTTTTGTTTTGTTTGTTCTCCCCACTCGATCGAGCAAAACCTTTTCCTCGAAAATGTTACATCGTCGCTTGTACAAGCAGCAACAGCAGCAGCAATCACAACAGGGTCCCGAGACAAAATCGTTTTAATACCCCTCTTGCATCGCAGACCTCCTGATTGCGCTCTCCTTCTAGCCATTTCTGTTAAAAGCCCGCAAGAAAAAAGAGATAGGAAGAAGAAGGAAGAAGAAAAAAAAATGATCCTGGCTGGTGCAGGGAAAGGGCGACTCTTTAACAACCGCTTTTATGAATATTGTATGCTCTTTAACTACAGCTCACGAGCAATAAAGCGAGGCTGGGGGAGGGATAATGTGAACGGAGAATGGGGGGTATAAAAAAGATCCACGGTGGAATAAGACTGAGAGGAAGGCGGAAGAGAGGGAGGGAGGGAGGGAGGGAGGGAAGGAGAGACAGACAAAAGGAGATACAGAGACAGACATACAGACAGAGAGAGACCGACACAGACACAGAAAGAGAGAGGTCGACAGACAGACAGAGAGAAGGGAAGAGACAGACAGAGAGAAAAAGAGACAGAGGAGAGAGAAGGTGGAGAAACGGAGGAAAGGAGAAAAGAGAGAGAGAGAGAGAGAGAGAGAGAAACGTTTCTTATAAAATCCCCATAAACATTCTTTCTGAGGAGGAAAAGGAGAGGGGGGAGAGAGAGAGGGGGGGAAGAGGGGGGTCACAAAATCAGACAGAAAGGCAGCGGAATAAAAGACAAAGAAAAACAGAAAGACAGACAAGCAGAGAAACAGGCAGACAGGAAAAAGACAGACAGACACAGTCGAAGGAGTTATATACAATCCAAAAACAAAAAAAACAAAAATCTTTCGGATAGAGAGGCAGAAAGTGAGACTGAGCCACACATCCAGTGAGACAGAAAATGCGACAGACAGACACAGCTAGAAAGACAGACAGATAAAATAATCACATACCCATATAAACAGTCTTTGGAAGTAAAGTACTGAGAAAGAGACAGACAGACAGAGACAAAGAGAGACAGTCAGAGAGAGACAGAGACAGACAGACAGACAGGCATGAAGAGACAAACAAACAGGGGAAAAAAGACAAAGAGAGAAAAATCATACAAAATCCATATACAATCTTTCAGAGGGAGGGAGAAAAACAGACAGGCAGACAGACGGGCAGAAAGCAAGTGACAGGCAGAAACAGACAGGCAAGCAGAAAGGCAGATAAAGACAGACGGACGAACAGCAATAGACAGACAGAGACAAGCAGAGACAAAGAGACAGACAGGCAAAAAGACAGAGAGAAAGAGCCAAAGATTCATACACAATCCATGTAAACAGTTTTTAAGAAAAAGGAGTAAACCGAAAAAGAGACAGATAAACAAAGACAGACAAATAACAATGAAACAAAGAGACAGAGAGGGACAGATACAACCAGAGATAAATCCAAAACACTTTATTACTCATGGACAATAGTATTAGATCCGATTGGACCTGTCATGAACTAGTTCTTGTTACTCTCCACATACAGTATAAGCATATTAAAGAACAGATGAATCATAACATGTACTATGTTAAAAGAAGTTATGAAACCGAATTGTAATAAAATATTGACTTGTATGTAATACATATATATATATATATATCAAGCATTTTACAAAAGCATGAGACAAAAGCAGATTCATGTAAAACAAAGACATACCAAAGTCTAACAATAACAACATTAATAGCAAAACAAGTAATACTAACAGCAATAACGTACATAATCGCACAATTTACTTGTCAAAGCATATTCATCTGAGCTGTATATTTTTGGCTTTCTGACACACGAAATCTAAATTTTACAAGAGCTTGTTTCACAAATTTATTCATAATGATTAGCAAATAGGGCTCAGTATGATTTTTAAGTTATAAATATTTTGTGAAAAGGCGAATCTGTCACTAGTCTGAATATGATCATTCCATTTCTGACATCGGCAGTTTATCACTCTCTGTTTGAAACACTTAATGAAAGCATTTACATTTTCAACTCCCTGATTTTCCCAGAGAAAAGCAAATCCATACTGATACACGCATATGCGCACATTTCATACCCAAGAATATTTAAACCCTACAATCTAACTCTTGCGACATATTCTAAACTTTTAACGGCAATCTACTATGAACCATACAGATTAACTTAAGCCAATACTTTATGCGTCTGACAAATGAATTTATATACAGTGGATACCTTACATACTCGCTATACACAATACCACTTGGAGCGCGCCAGATAATAACGCCAAGGAATCTTTTCAGAGAAAATCAATGTATTTTTTTCTACAGCCTGTCCTTTCTCAAATCCCCATATTTTCTACTCCGCACTGTACTGTTCCAAATGTATATCCTACTGCCCGACCTCTTCCTTCTTCTTCTGATACTACTTATTTACAAAGTCCTTGATACAGATGTTCAACAGTCGGTCATCGCTTTGTGCGTTGTGTGTGTGTGTGTGTGTGTGTGTGTGTGTTGTATGCGTGCGTGCATGCGTGTGTGTGTGTGCGTGCGTGCGTGCGTGCGTGTGTGTGTGTGTGTGTGTGTGTGTGCGTGCGTGTGTGTGTTGTGTGTGTGCGTGTGTGTGCGTGTGTGTGTGTGTGTGTGCGTGGTGTGTGTGTGTGTGTGTCTCTGTGTGTATGTGTATGTGTATGTGTG
>CM060313.1:74601615-74621615 GCA_030674185.1 Monoplex corrugatus
CTCTTCCTTTCACTCTTTTTGTATTTGAAAATCTGTGTAAATAAGTGTACACATGTTATTTCGTTGTTTCATCATAATTCCCACTCACCACAAACAAAACTTAGAAACCCGCTACACAGTAAGATCCTTTCCACTGACAATTGCATAAAAGCATTCTGCCAAATAACAAAACATGAAAACATTTTCATGAAGCTTAAAAGTAGGTAAGCAAAGTCTTTTTTCATCAGGTGGTTAAGGTACCAGTCCTTATTTCTAACCATTTTCAATAGTGATACCAACAAAAATAAATGCTGTCATTCTGTTAAAAACTACGTTATAATCTGCAACTCAGTGAGTTCACAAAAATAGTTCTTTTTACATCGATCTCTAGTATCTGCTTGCCAATGTTTTCTTGTCTGTAAAAGAATATTTCGGCAAAAATATTATTACTGAGGTTCTATGAGAAAACAAACATTGCGACCCATGTCTAGGCTAAATCTGTCAAACAGCTTTTTCTTCTTAGTCTTATCTCGTAAACAGTGTGGTCACTGAGGTAGGAACAGCTGAGCAGACAAGATCCTCCATTTCTGTCTCTGTGGCACACAATGAAGTTGTTCATACATGTTGAGACTGTCCCAGTCTGATTATCTGCCATTCAACTCTCACTTTTTCTCTGTCAACCGCAGCCATGGTCCGCTTACAGAGTGCCACGACAGATACTCTCAGGACAGCCTAGCATGTCAAAGGGCGTGACCAAACCATACGAGCTTGCATCGTTTCGCTGCTGCCATTCTCCTCTGGGACAATAAGGCGTAGACCTTGTTCTGTACGCAGTTTGATCACGCATTTGACCTCAAACGGCCGATTTATCTTCTCTAAGCCAGCAGCTGAGAATCCCTTTACGAAACAACTGTACATAAGCCAGTCATCATGATCTAACATTGATGCGTTAGTTAAAATCCACGAATGTACAAGTTTTATGTACAACTTTTCGTAAAAAAATTATAAGGATCAGTCCCTATATTACTGATTCCTCTCTCTCTCTCTCTCTCTCTCTCTCTTCTCTCTCTCTCCTCTCTCATATGAGCGGGCACGCGCGCACACACAGACACATCCAATCCACCCACCCCCACAGATGGATCTGAATTATTATCCTCCCTTTCTTGTTCGGATTATTGAGGATTTAAGAAACAAACGAACAAAAATTGATGAAAGAGCTTGAATTTGATTCCTTTACAAGTCTGGACACACACGCATGAATTATTAAAACAAAAAGTTAAATCGATCCTCTTTAGATTCATGATGACTACAGCAACCCAGACTGAACTTCCCAATCTCACAGTCTCATCATCAGCACCACTATCGCCATCTCCACGACTACCACATCTTCATCACCCACTTCCAACCACAGACATCTTATATAAAACATCAGTGCTTCCAACCCTACCCTCCCCAACTCAGCCATAACCTACACCCAAACCCCATCACAATCCAAAAATCTGGATGATCACAGAAAAAAAAAGTTCTCAAAAAATGGGACTGGAACAGCCCATGGGGGAAGGGCAGGGACACTGCCCGTCTGTGCCAGGCTGCACGCCACACGCGTTCTAATTATTACCGTGAGGGTCTTATGGTCCCCCCTTAAAACCCCAGTGGTGTCTAATTGGACTGGCTCCTTACACTTTCACTCTGCGCCACCTCGGTGCGGCAGACTCAGACTTCTTCATCTTATGGCTTGGTAGTGGCATTCTGGCAGCTGCTCCTGGGTCTGCCAGCGAAATACTAATGATACTTCTTCTACCCTTCATTTCTTTTTTCAACTTCTATGTAAGTTTGTTTGGATGGGGATGAGCATGGGAGGGTCTGAGAGGGAAAAGGGATATGGTGAGTGTTTCTGAATAAGAGAGACGGAGTAATCCGATGGGGCTGTGAGTATCGATATGGGCACAGGAGTTGGAACTTTGGGAGTCTTTCTCTGGCAGATAAGCGTTGTCTGTTGCCTGTCTTTTGGTGAAGACGAATGATTATTTGTTCCCCACATCCTTCCACAAGCTCTCCCATAACCCTGTGATCTGCATACAAATATGGACATATTTTGTGATAAATGACCCCTCTTCTCAGCCTTAAAAACAAGGCTAAAAATCAGTTGTATGTTATACAGTTCCCACAATGACTACAATAATGTGCTGTATTAAAAAAAAAACTGTACAACAACACATTTAAAGTTAATTGTCAGACTTTGAGTCATAATTTTCCGTCATTCTGTTAAGAATAAAGTAACGAATTTCACCTTATTCTAAATAGAAAAAAAAAAACACCCAGACACACTGATCATAATATCAATGAAGAAGGGCTCCAAATCATCAAACAGCACACTTAACCATATGAAGATCTGTTGCAGCGCCCATTTGGCTCTTTGCGGTATTTGGGGTGAACAAGAAAAAGAAAAAGAAGAAACTTTGTTTGAAACTGACAAATGATAATGCACACCATGAAGAACTTAAAAGAAGACAACTACGCTGGTATGACCATGCAACGAGATCCACTGGATTTGCGAAGTCCATCCTCCAGGGAACTGTTGAGGAAGACGGAGGGGAAGACAGGAAAAAGTATGGACTGACAACATTGCTGAATGGACAGAAACCATTTGCCAGAGACTTAGGTTTTGGCACACAACCGCCATAGCTGGAGAAATCTGGTAAACGATTCTTTGTTGCAGCGCCCATTTGACTCTTTGCGGTATTTGGGGCGAACAAGAAAAAGAAAAAGAAGAAATTTTGTTTGAAACTGACATCAGTTTGCTTGAACATTAAGCAGACACACTTGCTGATCCCTTAACTTTACCAGCAAAGTATTTTACTTAGACTGCCAAATTCATACTTTGAGCCGATTCAAATGTTTAAGGCAAAATAGAAAAAGTCCCGGGATTTGTACATCATGAAGAACTTAATCGGCACCTTCTGTTTTGGTATCATCCTATGACACCTGCATGTCTATTTTCGTCTACAGATACAACTATACAAGCAAATAAGTTTTTGGAAATTAAATATTGTACCGATATCTGGTTAAAATTAAACTAACAGCTAAATAAATCTAAAGAAACATTTCTACATTATTGATCATCGTGAATTAGGCCCGTCTGGAATTAAGTATGTAAAAATTCTGAATCTGGGCTTTTAAGTGGGTACGAATTTCAGCAGAAGTTTGGTAATGATCAACAACCCACTTAGCTGCGGCAGCATTCTGCTAATTCATTTTCTGTTCTTGTATGTTGATAAGCACGCACGTACGCGCGAGCGCGCGCGCGCACACACACACACACACACACACACACACACACACACACGCACACACACACACACACACACACACACACACACGCGCGCGCACACACACACACGCGCGCACAGACAGACAGAGAAAGTGTGTGTGTGTGTGTGTGTGTGTATGTGTGTGTGTATGTGTGTGTGTGTGTGTGATTTTCAGAATTATCACCACGTTGTATCCATCTTATTGGGGAGCAAAGACAACAAATTGTTAAACTAAAGAAACTGACTATAATTTGTCTTAACAAATAAACAAAAAATACACTGAGTCACCCTCTTTACATTCATGATGATTACAGAAGCTCAGACTGAGCCTTCCAGCCCATTACTACCACCATCTCCATCTCCACGACTCACAACCCCAACCCAACTCTAATACACGTCTAATCTTTTCACACGTAAAAAAATCCACTGAGGGTCGCAGACCGACTTCCCTCGACCTTAAAGATGAGACAGGAAAAGCCTGTGGGGGCAGGGCAGGGGGCCCGTTTGTCTGTTCCAGTATGGCACCACACATGCTTTAATAAATGCTGACAGGGAACTTATGGTCCTCCTCCCTCCCCCCCCCCCCCCCCCCGCAACCCCCAGTGCTGTCTAACTGGACTGCCTTCTCACCTCTTCCCTCCATGCTACTGCAGACCCAGATTTCATTTCTTCATTTCGTGGCTTGGCTGTGATGCTGTGGTAGCTGCTTCTGGGACTTCCAACGCAAGCACTGTTACAATGCATCTTCTTCGGATGCTACCTTTTCCTTTTTTATGTCTTTCGTGTACGGGTATTATGACTGGCTGAAGTGCGAGATGGTGAGTGGGAGAAGCGATAAGATAAAAGTAGGCAAGTGGGTATGTGGGTGAAGAGTTAAAATTGAAATGGATTTTCCTGCTTTATGATTGTCTGTTGCCTTATCTTTTAGTATAAACAGATCATCTGTCTTCCTTTCCCCTCTTCAGCCTTGGCAATTGAACGAAAAGGAAAAGTTTGCAAAGAGACTGACCACTTTGCATTAAAAAAAAAACCACCACCACCAGCACAACAACAACAACAACAACAACGCTGATAATGAGTACAGCTACCCTAACCCAACACACCCAATTCCTTCACGACCCCCAAAACCGCTACGGGTCAGAGACCAACTTCCCCAGAGATGGGACACTAACAGCCAATGGAGACTGGGCAGGGACTCTGTCTGTCCGCCCCAGGCTGCGCACATATTCTAATTACTGCTGAGAGGGGTCCTATGGTTCCTCTCCCCGATATCCCAATGCTGTCTCAATGGACTGCCTTCTCACCATTCCCTTCCTGCCAGCGAAGACCCAGACTTCCTCATCCTGTGGCTTGGTTGCAATGCCCTGGCAGTTGTTCATGAGACTTCCAGCGAAAATACTAATGAGACTTCTTCTGCTGCTGCCTTTCCCTTGTTCATGACCTTCTTGTGTGGATATTATAGTAGACTGGGGGTGAAACTGTGAGTAGGGGGAGTAAGAATAGTCGGGCAAAAAATAGGAAAGGTGAGGATGTGCATGAATGAATTAAAACTTTAGGTTTCTTTAGTTTGATGATAACTGTTGTCCTGTCTTTTAACCCTTTCACTCCCGCACCCTATCCACCAACTGCAAAAACTTAACACTTTGACTCCCGCACCCTATCCACCAACTGCAAAAACTTAACCCTTTGATTCCCGCAACCTATCCACCAACTGCAAAAACTTAACCCTTTGATTCCCGCACCCTATCCATCAACTGCAAAAAAAACCCATAACGTTTTGACCTGCACCCTATCCACCAACTATAAAAAAACTTTAAGACTTTGACTCCCTCACCCTATCCATCAGCTTCCTGCAGTAAGCTGATGGATGGGATGAGGGAGTCAAAGAGTTAAGTTTTTTGCTTCGCTAGCATGGTGGACGATGCAGGGATGCTATTGGGCAGGGTGCTGGAGTCAAAGGGTTAATCAATGTGTGGCCCTGCAGGAAGCTGATGGATAGGGTGAAGGAGTCAAAGAGTTAAGTTTTTTGCTTCGCTAGCATGGTGGACGATGCAAGGATGCTACTGGGCAGGGTGCGGGAGTCAAAGGGTTAATGGAGCCAGAAGATAATTTCTACTCCTTTCCTCTCTTTCCCTTCCCCTTCCCCTATGTTTATGCTTGGGAACCTGACTACAAATTAGTTATACATAAACTGCTCCTATAAGAAACTGAGTGTTCCATGGGCTCACTGGGAAGTTTAGGACCAAACAGAGAAGACTCATCTACTTTACAGATGTGTCACTGACGATGTTACTCAAATGTACAGCCCTCTCAAGCAGTCTCAGTCCTAGATGGAACTCCACAGCACCATGATTATCATCCCTATCATCATCACTATCATCTCTATCATCATCACTATCATCATATCAACTGTCCCAGCTTCCGTGGCCATTAATATGGCGGGACAAAAATATATGAAATAAATAAAAGGTGAGTACAAACGAAACACCAGAATCCTTGAAAAAGTAATGAGGGTATTATTTTCTTTCATATTTCTCACAACCGCGAACAATTTAAAAAGGACCCATGTCTTGTCTTTTTTTTTTTCTTCATCTATATTTAGTTTCTTTTTTTTACATAATTTATCAAACGTAGGCATTATATAAAACGATGAAAAGTAAAAATAACACTGTCATGTATACTCTGATGAAACAACCCAAGTCTTTGTCTGCCACGCTAAGCTATCCTAAGATGGTCTTGGACAGCGTATCGTACCAAGTGATGTAACCAATCAGCTTTCTTTGCTTCATTATTGCTAGAAACATTTTCTGTGGGCCCACCAAGTTATTTTTCTTGCTCTGTACGTATTCATTAATCATCCGTTTGAGATAGGATGTGTCAGGAAGTTTGCTCAGGCACTATGTCTCAAAGAGTGGAATTCCCTTCCGTGGGGTAAAGCTAGGACACCCTTAACGACACAACTTGAAAACTTGAAACTTGGAAAGGAATTTAGTAAGATCATGTCCACTGAATATGCCTTACTATTCTAGGCATATACAAACATACCAAAACTACAGTGAAAGACGTTAAATAAAAACGGATAATCAAGTTCAAATCATCCAGTCTTTATGTTCCAATATGTAAATTGAACATTTTACGCACACAGACGTTTCCCTGGGAGTGACCTTTGGTGAACTTTTCTTAAGGATTAGTACCAACGTAGCCGAGAAATCGTTGTGTCACACACACACACACACACACACACACACACACACACACACACACACACACACACACACGCACACACCAACACGCACACACACACTCTCTCTCTCTCTCTCTCGCTCTCTCTCTCTCTCTCACGCATACAAACACAAACACACACACATGCCTGAATCAAAACACATCCTTTTGAACTATTTTTTGAGGATTATGAGGGAAATTACAACACGTGGTGAAAGGCTTGACCTGTTCTTAATGCTAGAAAAAAAATAATAAAATAAAAACAAAGTTAAGCCACCCTCTTTATATTCAAGATGGGTAGGGCAACCCAGACTGAACTTCCCAACCCCATCGCCGCCATCACCACCACCGTCATCGCCACCCTAACTCTATCCTACATCCAATCCCCCCTGACAACCCCCAAAAGCCCTGGGGGGTCACAGACTGAATTCCTCAGAGATGGGACAGAAAGGGCTCCCGGGGGCAGGGCAGGGACCCTGTCTGTCGGCGGGAGGCAGCGCGCCGCACGTGCTCTAATTAGTGTCACCAGGGGTTCTGTGGTTCTCCCCTGAAACCTTTTTGTTGTCTGTTTCGTGCTGAGAGGGGTCCTGTGGTCCTCCTGAAACCTTAGTGCTGTCTAATTGGACTAGCTTGTCACACCCTTTCTCTCACAGCCATGGCAAGATCGGACTTCGTCATCATGTGACTTGGTAGTGGTGCTCCGGCACCTGCTCCCGGGACTGCAAGTGTAATACTAATGACGCTCCTTCTTCACCTCCTACACCACGCTGTCCTGTTTTCTTTCTTTCTTTTTTTTTTTCGGCTTGAGAGAGAGAGAGAGAGAGACAGAGACAGAGACACAGAGAGAGAGAGAGAGAGAGAGAGAGAGGTGTGTGTGTGTGTGTGTGTGTGTGTTTGTGTGTGTGTGTGTCTGTGTACGTATGTGTGTGTATGTGTGTGTGTGTGTGTGTGTGTGTGTGTGTGAGTGTGTGTGTGTGTGAGTGTGTGTGTGTGTGAGTGTGTCTGTGTACACGTGTGTTTGTGTGTGTGTTTGTGTGTGTGCGTGCGTGTGTTGTGTGTGTGTGTGTGTGTGTGTGCGTGCGTGCGTACGTGTGTGTTTGTTTGTGTATGTGTGTGTGTGCGCGCGCACGCGGTGTGTGTGTATGTGCGCTTGCGTGTACAGTCGAGGAGAAGAAGGAGGAGTCACTCACGGCCGAGAAGTACAGGAGTGAGGTGGGGAAGAAGTTTAAACGTTGACACTTTTCGCTCACTAGTAACCGTCTGTTGCCTGCCTTTTTCACTCAAGCCATAAGTTCATTTTTTTTAGGATTCAGCTTTTTCTCGGATGCGTGTGCGTATACTGTTTTGTCCACAATGTGCATGTGGTATGTTGCTGCAAAATCTACATAATCTATCTCCACCATGTTGTGACTTTTCATGTTTCTATACGCCAGCCCGACCAGTGCAGTCTACCATGACAACAAATAGAAGAATTGTTCCGAACCACAGTTGGAGCACGCCAAGGATGCCTGCTCTCCCCCACTCTCTTTAACAACTTCTTAGAGAGAATAATGGCTGACCCACTTCAAGACCACGAAGGAACAGTCAGCATCGGAGGTAGAACAATCACAATTTGCGTTTTGCTGACGACATTGACGGACTAGCTGGGCAAGAGCTGATAAAACATCTTGATGAGGCCTCCTCAGCATATGGCATGCAGATCAGTGCAGATAAAACCCAGTTGATGACAAGTAATACCAATGGCATCAGCACTGACATTACCATAGACAACAAGAAACTTGAGACCGTCCATAGCTTTAAATATCTGGGAGCTATAGTATCAGATGAAGGATCAAAGCCCGAAGTACTTTCCAGGATTGCCCAGACCACAGCTGCAATGACCAAGCTAAAAGTCATCTGGAACGACAAAAACATCGCTATCGGCTCCAAGATCACAGACTGATGCGTTCCCTGGTCATGTCAATATGTTTGTATGCATGTGAAACATGGACCATAACAGCATATTTTGAAAGAAGGATACAGGCAATGGAGATGAGATGCTTCTGCAAACTCCTTGGTATCTCGTACAAAGATCATATAACCAATAAGGAAGTAAAACCCAGAATTGAAAACGCCATCGGGCCGTATGAAGACCTCCTGACTTCAGTGAAAAGACGCAAACTGAGGTGTTACGGGCACGTCACACGATCATCTGGACTGGCCAAGACCGTCTTGCAGGAAACAGTACAGGGAAGGAGACGAAGGGGCAGACAGAGAAAAAGATGGGAAGACAATATCAGAGAGTGGACTGGCCTTGAATGGAACATCATTCTGTGGAAAGCTGAGGATCGTGAGGAGTGGAGGAAGTTGGTTGCAAGATCTTCAGTGGTGCCCCAACGGTCAACCAGACTACGGGATTTGAATTGAATTGAATTGAATACGCCAGCCACGGACTTGACTTGCATGAACTTTAACGTGCTTAATTAATATTCTGCATGCGTATACACACGAACAGGGTTTAGGAACTCGCAGATCTGCACACGTGCTGATCTGGGAGATCGGGAAAAAAATCTCCATTCCGTACCCACCAGGCAGGGGTACATATCTGGGTGGATCCGATGTATGTGCGCCCACCAGGCAGAGCTACATATCTGGGTGGATCCGATGCATGTGGGCCCACCAGGCAGGGGTAGATATCTGGGTGGATCCGATGTATGTGGGTCCCTAAAGTGAACAGCAGCGCCGTAAGTGGACAGCATTCCAAACAGAGCATTTTGCGTTTCTTTTCGGCACCTCTCTCTATTTATCACAAACGTATAAATTGTAATTCATTCGCTGAGTATAAAATCCACAGGAAAGACTGGATATTCAAAAATAATTTACGATTTCTGTGATGAAACACACTAAAGCACCCTACCCCGTCAGATGAACGAATGCATGCCATGGCATCGTGCCATGAGAACTGGCCCAAAGCCGTTCTCTGCACTGGTCAGGAACCCGAGCCCACACACCAGTAAGCATGGTAACGTTCAACATGAGGCACACATCACTGAGCTTTGGACAGTACATGTAGGCAGTAGTGGGAATCGGCTGACGGCGCGCGCTGATTGGAACTTTGTCTGTCCACTTACGGTACTGCTGTTCGTATGTCTTGACAATCTGTTATCCTCTAGAACTGTTCCTATCTTGTGGACTATTATACCCCTTTAGAACAGTCAAGGTAATTGGTTCCATTCTTCCCCTGCTGTTTAAGACGGAGATGCCTGTATGTCTTGACTCCTCTCTCTCTCTCTCTCTCCTCTCTCTCTCTCTCTCTCTCTCTCTCTTTCTGTCTCTCTCTTAGAAGGGGCCCGTAGATGTTTATCCACTTGACTACCGCATCCGTCATACGTTTGTTTGAACTTCCCTCCCCCAACCTCCTTCCTCTTCATTGATTTTGCCTCATTTGTCAAGTGCAAATACAGGTAGAGTTTCCTTTCATACCTACCCACGTCACCCATTCTCTACCCACGCATCCAAAGCAAAAACACACGAATAATGATCGAACAAAGGATCTTGCACAAATTATGACGACGTATTGTTTTATGTGATGATAAAACTTTTATGAACTTGTAAAAGTAGGTAAACTAGGCTGTACGTCATCTTTTGTCCTCGTTGTTTTTTTTGTTTGTTTTTTCCTTCTTTTTAAAAACTTCGAAAAATTCTTATTGCACGCGTTACACTGTTTGGGCCACAGCATCCAACAGCACTAACAAATACGTTGTTTATAACGAAACAGAAAAGAGGACAAAGAAAAAACTGAGTGGCGTTGCACGGTGCCAACACGCTCTCCTCAGGATGAGGTGAGTTCGTTCTGATTAAAACAAAAACCTCGTACATACAAATATAAAAACTATAATAAACACAACAATGTTAACTTTCTGTATAATGTTTAACAAATCCTCGTGACTATTGAGGTATTATCGACTGAGAGTTTCAGTAACCCCCCCATCTTTCCAAGATTACACAAACGCAGAAAAGTCGAATAAGCAGTATCAGTATGGTTTGACTTTTTCTGAACGTGTACAAACTTCGCCATATGTATGATCGAAAAAAAAGTGACAGGAATGATCGACAAACATCCAAATCATGGACGAGCATTCAAGCATGTGATGGATTTTTCTTCTGTCCCATCTTTTCTGGCATCCCTGTGGCATTAATTTTACTGTGTTTTTCCCGGTTCCAACAGCACATTACCAGATTCAGGATCTTTCAGTTAAAGTGCCAAAAGTTCACTTAGAAAATTCCATTGTCACATGGTTGTGCATCTACTTGACACAAGACTAAACATAAGTGCCAGAAGAGGTGTTTCATTGTACTTTGTAATAATATTTATAAAAAGTCTAATAATTCAAATATTCTGTGAAGATTGAAAACAACAAACCAACCAAACAAACAAAACAAACTGTCAAAATTAGAGACTAAAAAATGCAAAGAAAGAAATACAGATCACAGAAAGAAAGATGAAGACGAATGATGATAACTTCTAAGCTATATTATCATTTTCCAAGGCGCCGTCTGGAGTTAAAGTCTGGCCAGCAAAATAAAACATGGCCTGCTAATTGCTTGTCATAATAATGTTTGCTGTATTTATCATTAGCTACTTTGAATTTATGCCCATTTCCAACAATTTTGTTATTCATGAGGTTGGACCGACTGAACACCCCCCCCCCCCCCCCCCCTCTCTCTCTCTTCATCTTACGTCCGTCTTAAATCTAAAGTTCACCTCACTAGTTCCGCAGCTTTGAACAAGAGAAGCGTAAAGAATAACCAGTTACCATGGTGTAATGATTAGCACAACAAACTACCAACCGTAAAGTTGTAGGTTCCACTCCCATCAGTCTTGTAAAAATCACTGTTGGAGTTTTCAGCCCAAACAAACTCCCAGAGTTGAGTGTGCAATGGGCTCACTGGGAGGACTGAGACCAAACAGTATAGTTCCATCAACTTCACGGATGCATCACTGAGGGCGTTGCTCGAATCACCTGAGCAAATCTTTGTCCCTTTTCACCTCCGATATAACTTTGGTAGTGGATATAATATTAAGTAAAAAGGAACACCTTAACTAAAGACCGAATAAAAGCAAAGATCGTGAAGGCAGGAGACAGGAATGCAGAACAAATACAAGAAAAAACAAGAGCAAGAACAAATTAGAACGCAGTGACATTTTCGAGGGTAGTGGCATAACCAGTAGACTGTTTTAATCCAGCACTCGCCTGTGGAAGACCTATGCTACTACAAATACGCTATGATAATATCAACGCATCAAAAGGGTGCAACTTAGGAATATCAGAATATCAAAGAGAGAAGGAGAAAGTGGGGAGAGAGAGAGACAGACAGACAGGCTGGCAGGCAGACAGACAGACAGAATGTGTGTGTGGTGTGTGTGTGTGTGTGTGTGTGTGTGTGTGTGTGTGTGTGTGTGTGAGGAGAGAGAGAGAGAGAGCGTGTGTGTGTGTGTGTGTGTCTGTGTCTGTGTGTGTCTGTGTGTCTATGCGCGCGCGTGTGTGTTTCTGTGTGTGTGGGTAAGAAAAAGTTTTAACTTCTTTCCCCACCGCACCCCTCCCACATTTTACCCTGCCCCTCAATAACCATCTCTCTCTCTTTTCCTCCTCCCCCTCCCTGCAATACACAGAAAGAAAAAGAAGACAGATACAACGCTATTTGTACTGCTGCTCTGCTGATGCTGATGACGGTGACGATAGTACATGTATAGTAAGGGGGAAAAAACGCCATTTATCTAAGAGATACAGACAGTGAGGCAATGATGGGTCAGAAGGAGAAGGCCAGAAAGACAGGTGGTGACGATAGGAGGCCCACAGCTGGTTTGACACTTCCTGTGTCTAACGTAGATCGATGGATTCCTGACTTACAGCCTGCTGGATCACACACTACACCCCAGTGTCGGCTGTACTTTGAGCTTCCACTCCACATATCACACAGCTCACACTTCACACATGGTCATACAATACAATACAATACAATACAATACTTTATTTTGTATAGCGCAAAATCTTGATAAAATCAAATCTAAGCGCTAAAACAGACATACACGCACGCACGCACACACACACACACACACACACACACACACACACACACACACACACACACACACACACACACACACACACACACGCACACGCACACGGCTAAAATGGGGAGAAAGAATAAAAGCAATGGGATTCTTTCAAGTCTGCTATTGTTCACCCTCTCCTCAAGAAACACAATTTAGACCCAAATGAACTGAAAAATTACCGGTCTATCTCTAATCTCTCTTTCTTGTCAAAACTCACCGAAAAAGTCGTCTTCAACCAGCTGAACTCTCACCTGTCTGCCAACAATCTCCTCAATCCTTTCCAGTCAGCCTACCACCGTGCCATAGCACTGAAACTGCCCTACTACACATTCTCAACAATCTCCTCCTTGCAACTGATACTGGCAAAGTCTCTCTCCTCACACTCCATGATCTGTCTGCAGCCTTCGATACCATTGACCATGGTATTCTCCTTTCTAGACTTCATCATACTTTTGGCATCTCTGACATTACTCTCTCCTTTTTCACTTCGTATTTATCAAACAGAAAACAAACTGTTCTCATCAATGGCACTTACTCTCAACCTGCATACCTGACCTGTGGTGTTCCACAAGGATCTGTCCTTGGCCCTGTTCTTTTCACTCTTTACACCTCCCCCCTGTCCACCATCATCAACTCCCACTCTATAAAACACCACTTCTATGCTGATGACACCCAACGTTAAGACAGTGACTCACCTGATAATATACAGCGCCTCTTGACTCGCACCACTGAGTGTTTCTCGGACATTACGAACTGGATGACGTTCAACAAACTTCAGCTTAATGACGACAAGACAGAAGCTATCCTCACTGGCACCCGTCAGAAACTTTCTCAGCTGCCTCCTCTTTCTCTCCCATTATGTAACACATCAGTCCCAATTTCTGATTCAGCTAAAAACCTTGGTATCTGCATTGACTCTACCCTCTCCATGAACAACTTTGTTTCTCAAACTGCCAGATCTTGCTGCTATCATCTCCATCGTATAAGGCTGATCAGGAAGTATCTCTCTGTCGAAACAACTGCAAAACTCGTTCTCTCCTTCATAATGTCTCGCATTGACTATTGCAATTCACTCCTGTCTGGTCTTCCTGCCTCCACCATTCACATCCTACAGCGCATTCAAAACAATGCTGTACGCCTTGTACTCAAAAAGAAAAAAGCTGACCACATATCTCCTTTCTTGGCACAACTTCACTGGCTCCATGTATCAAAGCGCATACAGTACAAACTAGACACCATGTGCTACAAAAGCCTCAATAACGCAGTCCCCGATTACCTGTCAAGCCTACTTGAGATCTATTTTCCCTCACGTACCCTCCGCTCTGCCTCCGATCCTCTGACTTTTCGCTTTCCACGCACTAAGCTCAATACCTATGGTCCACGAGCCTTCTCTGTTTCTGGTCCACTCTCCTGGAACAAACTTCCTCTCTCAGTCCGTCAGCAACCTACTTTTGTCTCCTTCAAGTCCGCTCTCAAAACTCACCTTTTCTCCTCCACATAAAATCCTAACCTCACTCAACCCCACCCCCCCCCCCCCCCCCCATATGCAGCCTGTCTCCGCTCGGAGGGGAATCACATGGTTATAATATATAATTGTATATGCTATGCTCTCTATAATTTTCCATTGCTTTTATTCTTGCTTCTATTGCTTTTATTCTTTCTCCCCATTTCTAGCCATGCGTGTGTGTGTGTGTGTGTGTGTGTGTGCGTGCGTGCGTGCGTGCGTGCGTGCGTGCGTGCGTGTGCGTGCGTGCGTGCGTGCGTGCGTGCGTGCATGCGTGCGTGTGTGTCTGCTTCAGCGCTTAGATTTGATTTTATCAAGATTTTGCGCTATATAAATATTGTAATTATTATTATTATTATTATTATAAAATTATAGAGAGCATACCATATACAATTATATATTACAATGTGATTCCCCTCCGAGTGGAGACAGGCTGCAGAGGGGATTGAGTGAGGTTAGGATTTTATGCAGAGGTGAGTTTTGAGAGCAGACTTGAAGGAGACAAAAGTAGGTTGCTGACGGACTGAGAGAGGAAGTTTGTTCCAAGAGAGTGGACCAGAAACAGAGAAGGCTCGTGGACCATAGGTATTGAGCTTAGTGCGTGGAAAGCGAAAAGTCAGAGGATCGGAGGCAGAGCGGAGGGTACGTGAGGGAAAGTAGATCTCAAATAGGCTTGACAGGTAATCGGTGGCTGTGTTATTGAGGCTTTTGTAGCACATGGTGTCTAGTTTGTACTGTATGCGCTTTGATACAGGGAGCCAGTGAAGTTGTGCCAGAAGAGATATGTGGTCAGCTTTTTTCTTTTTGAGTACAAGGCGTGCAGCATTGTTTTGAATGCGCTGCAGGATGTGAATGGTGGAGGCAGGAAGACCAGACAGGAGTGAATTGCAATAGTCAATGCGAGATATTATGAAGGAGAGAACGAGTTTTGCAGTTGTTTCCAGAGAGAGATACTTCCTAATCAGGCTTATGCGATGGAGATGATAGTAGCAAGATCTGGCAGTTTGAGAAACAAAGTTGTTCATGGAGAGGGTAGAGTCAATGCAGACACCAAGGTTTTTAGCTGAATCAGAAATTGGGACTGATGTGTTACATAATGGGAGAGAAAGAGGAGGCAGCTGAGAAAATTTCTGACGGGTGCCAATGAGAATAGCTTCTGTCTTGTCATCATTAAGCTGAAGTTTGTTGAACGTCATCCAGTTCTTAATGTCCGAGTAACACTCAGTGGTGCGAGTCAAGAGGCGCTGTATATTGTCTGGTGTGTCACTGTCTAGAAATTGGGTGTCATCAGCATAGAAGTGGTGTTGGGAGTTGATGATGGTAGACAGGGGGGAGGTGTAAAGAGTGAAAAGAACAGGGCCAAGGACAGATCCTTGTGGAACACTACAGGTCAGGTATGCAGGTTGAGAGTAAGTGCCATTAATGAGAACAGTTTGTTTTCTGTTTGATAGATATGAAGTGAACGAGGAGAGAGCAATGTCAGAGATGCCAAAAATATGATGAAGTCTAGAAAGGAGAATACCATAATCAATGGTATCAAAGGCTGCAGACAGATCAAGGAGTGTGAAGAGAGAGACTTTGCCAGTATCAGTTGCAAGGAGGAGATTGTTGAGAATGTGTAGCAGGGCAGTTTCAGTGCTATGGCACTGGCGGTAGGCTGACTGGAAAGGATTGAGGAGATTGTTGGCAGACAGGTGAGAGTTCAGCTGGTTGAGGACAACTTTTTCGATGAGTTTTGACAAGAAAGAGAGATTAGAGATAGGCTGGTAATTTTTCTGTTCATTTGGGTCTAAATTGTATTTCTTGAGGAGAGGGTGAACAATAGCAGACTTGAAAGAATCTGGGACAGTTCCAGTTTGAAGAGAAGTGTTGATGATGTCAGTGATGAATGGGAGGAGAGTAGGGAGACAGTCAGAGTAGAGAGAACCTGGAAGAGGATCCAGTTCGCAGGTTTTGAACGACATGGATCTGATTGTGTTGAGAATTTCTTCTTGTGAGACTGGGGTAAAAGTAGTAAGAGGTGTGCCAGAGAAGGAAGGGTCAGGTGGGCATGGTTGACAGGGTGTCCTGTCAAGCCTGTCACGAAGAGTTTGTATTTTGGTGGTGAAATACTTGGAGAATACAGATGGGAGTTCTTCATTTGTGTGTTTTGTTGGGAGAGGTAAATCTTTTCGTGTGCCAAGGAGATGATTCATGGTTGTAAAGAGTTCTCTTGAAGAAGAGGCATTCAGGATTTTGGTTTGGAAATAGCTTGTTTTTGCAGATGCAATGAGGGTGGATACTTTTGTTTTACAGGCTTTGAAAAGTTGCCTATGTACAGTGAGTTTGGATTTGCGCCAGCGGCGCTCTGCTCTGCGGCGGGCACGTTTTGCACAGGCAATCTCATTAGTGAGCCAGGGGGTAGGGGGGTGGTCAGGTAAAAGACGGGTTGTGGCTGGAGCATGAGTGTCCAGAAGATGGTGGAGAGTAGTATAGAATTCATCGGCAAGGTTATGTGACTTTTCAGAAAGGAGGCGGGAGGCAACAGATGAAAATGTGGAGAGGTCGATAGATTTGAGATTGCGTCGAGTCACTGTGCGCGTGGTACGGGAAGGAGGAGAAATGTCAAGAGAACAGAGAATTGCAGAGTGGTCAGATGGAAGGGCTGAAGTTAGACGGGTAGAAAGAACTAGGCAGTTGTCAGTAGCTGAATTGTGGTGATCACGAGAAATGATCCAGTCAAGAATGTGACCTTTTTTATGGGTTGGTTCAGAAATATGTTGTGTCATATTGTGATTGGACAGAGAATTGATGATATGTCTTGTGTCATAACGGTGAGTGTTGTCGTAGTGGACATTGATGTCACCTAGAATGATGAGATTTCCAGGTAAGAGGCAGTAGTAATCAAGAAGTTGGTCAAAGTCAGAGAGAAACATGGATGTGGTAAGCTTGTTGGCAGAGCTAGGTGGAGGTCGATAGACACAGGAGAAGGTGATGGGGTGAGGGGTGAATTGGAAGGATACTTCAACGTGCTCGAAAGAAGGATGGGAGAAAGGCAGAGACTGTGAGAAAGATAGGCGGGAATGGAGTGAGTCGTTGTAGAGGATGGCGATACCACCACCTCGGGATGAGCGATGGAAAGAAGCAAGCCTGTAACCACTCGGAGTGAGACTCGCATGTATAGGTTCATGACCATGGGGGTTAAGCCATGTTTCTGTGATAAAAACAATGTCAACATGCTCATCTGCAATAAAGTCAGCAATGACATCGGCTTTGCCATCTGCACATGTTGACTGAGCGTTAAAAAGGCATAGTTTTAGTCTACCAGTCACATGGCGGCGGCCAAGTTAGAGGTGAAGGCAGCACCTACGGGACAGAGGACGAAGGCGACACCAGCGGGGCACAAGACGAAGGCAGCAACGACGGGACAGAAGACGAAGGCGGCACACGCAGGACAGAAGACGAAGGCGGCACCAGCGGGACGGAAGATAAAGGCGGCACCAGCGGGACAGAAGACGAGGGCAGCGCCGGCGGGACCGAAGACGAAGGCGACACCGGCGGGACAGAAGACGGAGGGGCACCGGCGGACAAGCGAAGCGGCGGGACAGAAGGCGAAGGCGGCACCGGCGGGACAGAAGGTGAAGGCGGCACCATCAGGACAGAAGGTGCAGGCGGCGCCACCAGGACAGAAGGCGAGGGCGAAGACGGCAGAGGAGGAGACGAAGCCTGCAGCAGCAAGGCCGAGGGAGGGGCAGTGGCACAGCAGGAGGCAGGTTGTGCCAAAACGGTGGAGACGTCCACCACGGCAGGATCGCGCAGTGCGGGGCTTGCAACACAGCCCCAGTGTTCGCATGCGCTGGTAGACGTCTCCACCAAGGTAACACTTGCTGTGTTTAAAAAGTGTCAGTCCAATTTGTTTTAAAAACGACGGGTCCATAATTGCAAGCGTAGGTTGGGCGAACACAGTAGACTAAAATGTAAACACAGTTCACAGATAAAATGTCCGACTTGAGGCTGAATTAAAATGATGAAAAAGTAGGTATAAAAAAATAATATTTAAATTATTAAAATATCATCACCATATGTCGGGATTTAAAAGGAACAAGCTGATCAAAATTCAATGCATAAAATCAAATAGAACCACGATAAAATCACTGTAAAACACAACACACACTTTTGCTGCCTGCTGGCGCGACATCCACTCACACACAATGGTTTATTGTCAATGAGAGAGAGACAGACAGAGACAGACAGAAGAGAGAGACAGATAGAGAGAGAGAGAGAGACAGATAGAGAGAGACAGAGAGAGCAGAGAGAGTGAGGCAAAGAGAGTGAGCGAGAGAGGAGGGAGGGAGGGAGAGAGAGCAAAGTTATCGAGAGAAAAGAGAGAAGAACGAACAAGAGAGATAGAGAGACAGACATAACAGACAGACATATAGAGACAGACAGAGACAGACAGAGAGAAGAGACAGAGCGAACAAGAGGGATAGAGAGACAGACATACAGACAGACAGAGACAGAGACAGAACAGAGACAGAGGACAGACAGGACAGCAGACAGGCACGTAGGCAGATAAGAGAGAGAGATACATAGACACACACAGACAGAGAGACAGACAGCATAATACATTTTATTGACAAACATGTGAAATAACTAATTATATGCTTTACTTTTTCCACATTCAGCACAATCAAAGGGTAGATCTACACTACGCATTTATTGGTCAATAATGCAAACTGCTTGTCAGTAAGATTCACGTTCAAAACAATTACATTTTAAAATTTCAATCTAAGTACTTTAACCTCTTGACTCCCACACCCTGTCTGCCAGCATCACCCTTTCACTCTCTAACCCTATTTACCAGCTTCCTGCAGGAATCTGATGGAAAGGTTGAGGGAGTGCAAGGGTTAAGTTTTAGCAGCTGGCAGATAAGGTGTGGAAGTGAAAGGGTTCATCATTGGAAATAATCATGCTAGTGATAGACCTTTTTGCTAGATAGTGTAGGAACCAGTCAATTCATGAGATGTGCTGTATACCTCTTCCTCAATGTCATAAAACAGACATTTTCACATATTTTCCAGCAGCGTGTTGCACAGAGTAGCTCTTGACAAAATGAGGCTAGGAATTAATGAAAGACTCAGAGGTGATTTCTTGGGATGGAGATACATATTTATTCAGGAGTAATAGAGAGAAAGGGCGAGGGAGAGAAAAACAGAGTGAGAGAAAAGCGGGATAAAGAGAGATGGGTTATTACAACTTCTGCCGATCGAGAAAAATCTTCAAACTCCTGCGTATATTATCATCCAAAGCTGAAGATTCCATATTACATGCACATCAGCATTACGATCAATGTACAAACTCAACTGAAACATGCCATATGGACATATATAACAGACACTGAAAAGATATGAAAAAGACTGGAAACTGGAAGCTGGGATCGCGCGCGGGCGCGTGCATACGTGCGTACGTACGTGCGTGCGTGTGTGTGTTTGAAAGGATGCATCAACTTGAAAAGTTCGATTTTTTATATAAATGTCTCTTTAATAGTACGTATACTAGCATGTATGTATGTATGTATAGATAGATAGATAGATATGATAGATAGATAGATAGATAGATAGATAGATAGATAGATAGATGATAGATAGCGAGAGAGAAGAAGCGAGAGAAGAGAGAGAGAGAGAGAGAGAGAGAGAGAGAGCGACCAACAGACAGGACAGACAGACGACACACAGACAGAGCGAAAGAGAATATTAATGTGCGTGCACGCACACGTATGCGCATGCGACCCCACGCATGCACACCTGTCTGTTTTTAATTTCTTTTTTACACACACGCTCTGTCTCCCTTCGTCTCTCTCCCTCTCTCAACTGCCTCTTCCTCCTTCTTCCCTTTCTCCTTCTACATA
>CM060313.1:74626615-74634115 GCA_030674185.1 Monoplex corrugatus
GTTATGTGTGTGTGCATGCCCGCGCGCGCGCGTGTGTGCGTGCGTGTAGGCCAAAGCATTTTTTTTTCACCGACGATTTGTTGAATGTCTACGAATGCGTCTGTAAACTAATTTGTATTCATGGAAACGAATTTGAGAATGCTTAGTTAAATTAATCAGAATCAATGGAAACATTGTCTACAGAAACGACAGGGCTCAGTTACTGACATACAACTATGGATACACCAAAAATACAAAATACAGCGAGATGCTTACAGAAAAAAAAACTTAGCTGCACCGAAATACTAAACGCACACCTCTAGAAAACAGCAACGTAAACAAAGGGGTTTGTCTCGACTTTTGCCAGACGACTTCCTAATACCTAGTGACAAGTCTCTTTTTTGTAGCTGAACTACACATACACGTTGTGATAACGGCTCAAACAGGCGCCTAAGGGCCCTTATTCCTTCTGTTAAATTGCTAAGTTCTCTTCTTTGACGACTGGTCGTTCGGGTAGATGACCTTCTTGTTAATGCATTTACTCTTCACTGACCCCAGTCTACTCTTAATATCTTCACAGTTCGTCCTATCGACGTATATCACTCCTCTTTTTAAAAAGATCTGGACTATATCACTCCTCTTTTTAAAAAGATCTGGACAATTTCCAGCAGTTTATCAACTTCTTTGTGCATATTTTCATGTTCAAATTTTCCCTCTGCCACCGTTATCCATTTCCTCTTTTACACAACGTTCTCAAACCAAAGCTTAAAGTATATTTTTCTAAAATCAGAAAATAAGTAAGTAAATGAAAATCTTCCACTGAAGAAACTATTTTGAGATTTTTCTACAATTATAATAATTATGTACTTATTACACACTTTAACCGGTATTTATGTACTAGTGAGTACGCGAACAGTGCAGTGCATATTCCGTAGAAACAAAGAACACACACACAACAACAACAACAACAACAACAACAACAACACACACACACTCAAGCTAAAGACAAAAGAAACATGAAAACTTAAGTCCTTAAGTCTTTTCGTTCTCAAGTTGTAATAATGTCAGACGAGTTGTTTTCATCTACATCTCTTCTCTCTCTCTTCACGCGCTGGATATTAAAAAGGAAGTAGAATACAAAAGATTTCAACATTTAAGAAAGAGAGAGAAAAAAAAAAGATAATGACGAAAACAAATATACAACAAAGATAAAGAAAGAACGAAAGAAAAACAGCAGCACTCATACGCACGTGCTTGTGTTTGCATAAAAACAAAACACAATGAAGGAAGTGGGGAAAAGGTGGGAACACAATGTAAAAAGTCTGAAGGAGACAAATACGCTGAAAAGAAAACCAATCATGAACCTAAAGAAAGAGAGTCATAAGTTAAAACAAACGTTGCACGGACAAAGCGTATCCCAAGAGAAAAGGAGTCAGAGAAGAAACGAAGAACAGGAGACATGACAGCCAAACCATACGACTGATCTTTATCAAAGGAAACTCGATTCAATCCCAGCCTACAACATAAGAACTGCCCAGTTTGCTTCCATCTTAATGCTCCAATAATTCTGGAAGTGTCAGCTTTAGTTTCTCACAGGTCCCCATTCTCTTCCCAAGGCTCACGGAATCTGCCAGATAATTACTTTCAGGGTTAGGTAAATTGCATGTAGAAATGTTCGACTGAAATGAATCCCAAACTCCACACAAAACAACAGATCTGTACGAATACTTCCAGACAAAACAAAATTATATATAAAGATACAAACTTCGCCAAGTGGAAATTTTTACTTGTACGAAATTAAATTTGTCAAATCTATAACGCACAACACACTGAAAGTTGTGACGCTTTTTTCTTCTTCAATACAATGTAAACATATGGAAATAAAGATAACACTGATCAAACAGTCAATGATATAATATTAATCGTTAAAATGAATACACACAGTACAAGCTACTTAACTTTACGGCAATGTGAGCAAACGTTTAGCAAATATTCATTCAAATCAATAGGTAACAATGCGTTTATGACTCGGAATTGGAAGAAAACGTCCACGTTATTCATTAATACCGGTGCAGAACTTGCCAAAAAACCTTATTCATTTCACACACACACACACCACACACACACACACACACACACACACACACACACACACAACACACACACACACACACACACTGTAGAGGCGAGTATGCATGCACACACACACACACACACACACACACACACACACACACACACACACAAAACAGGTTGATCTCAACCAGTCTTTTCGTTTTCAACTTCAGTTTCAATACGTTAAAAACCCAAAAGGAAAATTAAAAAAGAGCCAGAAGCACAATAGGGGCTGAAAAATGGAAAGTTACGACATGAAAGGAACAAACAGTTGCAAATGGGGGGAAAACACAAAAGTGAGACAGACAGACGGACGGACAGAGGGTAGCCGAGACACAGAAAAAGAGAGAGAGGCAGAAGGGGAGGGAGGTAAGGATAGAGAGAAGGGAAGCACTGGATAGGACAGGATCAGAGAGAGAGAGAGAGAAACAGAGACAGAAACAGAGAGAAGGGGAGCATTAGATCGGACAGGATCAGAGAGAGAGAGAGAGACAGAGAGAGAGATAGAGAGACAGAGACAGAGAAGGGAAGCACAGGATCGGACAGGATCAGAGAGATGGGGGGGAGGGGAGAGAGAGAGAGAAGGGAAGCATTGGATCAGACAGGATCAGAGACAGAGACAGAGAGAGTGAGAGAGAGAGAGAGAAGGGGAGCATTGGTTAGGATAGGATCAGAGAGAGATATGAGAGAGAGAGAGAGAGAGAGAGAGAGAGAGAGAGAGAGAGAGACAAGGGAAGTATTGGATCAGACAAGATGAGACAGAGACAGAGACAGACAGACAGACAGACAAGCAGACAGACAGACAGAGAGAGCTGAAGAAAAGGAGAAAACGTGTCAAAGTAGGGACGTGGGACAGGGAAGTCCTCCAGGGCTTGTCCCCCCATCAACACTTCTTGTGTTGTTAGCGGCAAGCTGCACGGGCAACACGAACAACAGGAATCTGGGTCAAGGGAACAAACAACTGAATCGCTTCCATCTTTGTCTGTCTTGTCTGTTGTATTTCCACTTTGCTGCAGCTGTCCTATTTTTAATACCTCTTTCTAATTGCGAATGAACTCTCTCTCTCTCTCTCCCCTCTCTCTCTCTCTCTCTCTAGTCTGTATACATGTAAATGTGTAGTATTGAATGTTCATGTTTCCCTTTCCAAGGAGATAAGGCCTCCATGAATAAACCATTTGAATTTGGATCTGAACCCATCTGTCCTGTTACTATCTGTCAAAGAGAAAGCAAATTTGTCAACAGTTTCTGTTCGAGTAAAATAAAACATATCTTCTGACAACTACCCCCATCTGTCTCCTTTCCCTCCCTTCCTTCCTTCCTTCTTTCCTTTCTGTCATGCTTTTTATTCCTTTCCTTGTTCCCCTCCTTTTACTATCTCATCCTACTCGACTTTCTCCTTGTCCTCCTCCTTCTCCTTCATTCCTCCATCTTACAACTACGTGGGTTTTAGTATTATTATTATTATTATTATTATTATTATTATCATTATTATTACTATTATTCTTTCCTTATTTTCTTCAGCATTTTACTTCTCGTTTTCCTTCATCATTTCCCTCCACTGTTTTATCCTCGTTTCTTTCCCTATGGTTGTTCCCCCCTACATACACACACACACTGTTTCTCCTGCTACCCCACCCACCCCCCCTTTTTTTTTTTTTTTTACCTTTTCTCTGTCACTCTACCCCCACGCTGCTCACTTCGCCTCTCCAACAAACCTCTAAAACCTACAGAAATTCCTGTTACCATCAGAGCAGGCCATGGATGTGTACAAAATCTGTGACAGTCTTTCGCCTGTGCTATAATGATGAGAAAAGCGATGGTACTGATGATGCTATGGAATTCCGTTTTTGATAATGGTTATGTGACAAGATTGTACAGGAAGCTGGTGGAAAGGGTGAGATAAGCAAAGGGTAAAGTTTTTGCTTTGCTAGCATGGTTGACAATACAGGATGCTGGTGGACAGGGTGCGGGAATGAAAGGGTTAAGTGGGTGAGGCTCTATTTTGTGGTCCAAGTTTTCCGTTTACCCAACAAACACACTGCACGCTCAACTTTGGGTAGTGTAGTATTCAGCTAGGGCTGAGATATCCTGCAATATCTTTCTTTTTTTTTTTAAACATTTTTTTAGACTAATGGGGACTCGAACCCACGATCGCCCAGTCAGGGGTCCGCTGCGCTCACCACTTCGCCATGCTGACTGGTTTGGTGCCTCTCTTTGTCTGTCTTTACAGTTCTACGTCTGTGTCTGCCTTATCATCCCACCTCACCCCCATCCCCAAGTTTTACGGCCGTGCTATGATCGAAGAGTGGAGAACAGCCAGTAACGATCAGGGCCTCGCTCACACTCCCGTAAACCTGAAAGTCATCGTCGTCAAAAATCGAGTTCGTACGACTGCTGTCACTTACGATCTTTTACACCATTGATGGCAGCTGCTGTGACAAAGAGTCTTTTCTTCCTGGTGGATGCCAGCACTATCCCTATCCCAGCATTTTTTATGTGTTTATTGGTTTGGTTCTCATGACAGGGGGCTGTGGGTTGTCTAGTTCTGTTGACAAGAGCTTGCAGATTCAAGATCTGATGTCTCGACTTGAATCTCAACCTGCATCATAAATGATCGCCTGTTCACTACCCATCCTAATGCTCCAGCTTCGTCTTTTGTATGTCCCCCTCTCGACCTGCTTGCTTTCATTTCAAGGTCTTGCCAGCGCATAAGGCTTTGCGCAGGCTCAAGAAGTCAACTAGATTATCACTACCTGACTTGGGTGGAGCGCATGTGGAACAGTGCAAGCGTGTTGAGTCCTTCAGCAAACGCAAACAAACTCAAACTACTGAATAGGGAGTGTGGTGGATTCAAATGCACAGGTTGCATCCTTTTCTGTCCTGTGTCTGCCTGTGGGCAATAAATGAATGAATAAATGGAAAAACGAATAAATAACTCAATAACTAAATGAATAAACAAACAAATAAATCAATGAAAATAATGTGTCAGCAACATTCGTTTCAGTGTTCATGGATGATCGTTTCAATCTTTACTGTGGGTAGTCTCTAAGGTTTTAGTCTCTCTTATTTCAAAGTTAAATAAATAGGTAGGGACTAACTCAACCAGTGAAAGTGCCCCCCCCTCCACCCCCGCCCAGATTCTTTTTTAAAATGATTCAGAAAAAAGTTAAGATATGATGTCATTTGTTTAATAGATGGATTTTGTCAAATTTGACTTTCCATTCAGGACCATGTAAGTTTCAAGAGGGCTATATAAGTTTCAAGATGTATACACACACACACACACGTACGCGCGCACACACGCACGCACGCACGCACGCACGCACGCACGCACGCACACACACCACACACACACACACACACACACACACACGCACGCGTACTTCACTGCTCATCTAACTTCCAACTCCCCCTTGTCTGCACAATATATGACTTTGCTGATATATGTATCTTTTCTGCGAGAAAAAAAAAGCAGATCACAAACAAGGTTTGACCATCTTATATTTTTGCCCCGTTTTGTATTGATTTCAGTTATAATGCATTCGTATCTGTCTCATGATTCCATGATCTTTATCCTGGTGAATGGAACACAGCTCGTAGCTAAGCCTTCACAAAAGCTACTCGATAATGTTAATCTGAAGGAGAAAATCTATATAAAAAAAGACAATAATAATAATGATAATAGTAATAACAATATCATTATTATAAATGTTATTGTATTATATCATTTTGATGATGATGATGATGATGACGACGACGATGACGACGACGACGATGATAATGTGATGATGAATGATGATGATATCAGTGTGTGTGTGTGTGTGTGTGTGTGTGTGTGTGTGTGTGTGTGTGTGTGTGTGTGTGTGTGTGTGTGTATGAGTGTGTGTGTGTGTGCGCGCGCGCGCTTCAGGCAAAGAGGCAGGCAGACAGTGAGAACTGAATAACCTGAACGACTCAACAAGAGGACATAAAAAGTTCACCCCTGATTTTGTCCTTCTTTTCATCGAGGTGAACAAAATGTTGCTAAAACTGACTTTTGTTACTCCCCCTTTTTGAGTGATGTCACATTTGTCTAAATAGATAAACGGTTCCTGAATATGCTCAGATCAGTAGGTCTAAGTGGGAGTCTGGTCCGCTAATACCAGTTGGTGCTTTTGTAGCCTGCTAATCGGCTAGGCCATTACCATGGCAAGGCCGTCCAATACAGTCAGTGCACAAAAGCAAATACAATGCATTTAACTCTTAAACACACACCTCAAACAATCCTTAGAATAGAAAATGCTCAAGAGGGATTAATCGCAATCGGACAATTACATATGCGCTCCCATCCCCAAAATTTGCGGGTCATGATCTTACGGACTCCCTGACCCTGCGCACACACGAAGCGCTGCCAAGGTCTTGAAATGGGAGAGTAGAGGAGGAATATATCGAATACTACGCTGACACCACAAGAATTATTAAAACATGAAGATGGTTGGCAAACAAGTCAGTTTTCATTCTTTGGTCTGGGACTGAACTCGATACATCAAATTTTGAGTATAAGTCTGTATCAACCGATCCATTAAACCCACTTGATGTATTCCTTAAACAGCGAATAAACGATACTCGGAGAATCTGTTTCACAATCTGCCTCATCGTTTTAAGTATCCATCACTTGTCTCTTGCAGTTATTCAAAAGTAACTTATGAAGGGCTTAAAAGTTGAGCGAGCGAATTTTATTTTTCACTTGACAAAGGGCCTGCCTGGGCTCGAAACATCGTGTTTTATACTCCCAACGATCGATTTTATTTTTCACTTGACAAAGGCCTGGGCTCGAAACGTCGTGTTTTATACTCCTAAGGATCTTTTACAAACAAGGTATTTTTCAATATTTTGTTTTTACCCTCAAGATCCAGCAGTCATATTTTGTTTTACCTATAAAAGGCTTTGTCTGATAAAAGTCACATCCTCGCAAAATCATTTCGAACTGCGACCATCAGGTAGACAATCTCATTCTTTAAACTGAAAACTGTTAATACAAACTCCAGTGTTATCCCAAGATCTCAGGACACACTTTTATTATCAGATTCTAAGAGAGATTTACAACAATTTCTATACACTCTACATAATTATTGCACCTATTAAAACCTTGAACTTAATGACAATAAAACCAAGGTGATGGTTTTAAATGGACGAAATAATCCCCATGATGTTTTTTATTATGGACAGAAAAACAATGAAATTGAAAACACTATCAAATATTTAGGGGTACAATTCTGTCGAACTGGTAAATTTTACAAGGACTAAAAAACTGTACATGATCAAGCTCAGAAAACCATGTTTTCTTTATTGCGGCCAGTCAGAAATCAAGATTTGCCTGTCAGTGTCGTTGTTAAGTTATGTAATACTACCGTTGCACTATATCAG
>CM060313.1:74639115-74646615 GCA_030674185.1 Monoplex corrugatus
CTTTTCAAAGACGTTTCCTGCATTCATTTACAAGTAACGACGAATACGTGAAGCTTTACATTGCTACGAATTAAAAGAACAGTAGAAACCCATTATGTTAAGCTTCTTTACACGACAATCCCTATGAACTGCCCTGAATTAAAACAGTGGATCAGATACTTTTAGTGACAATGCAAACGTTCACTTTATAGACGACATGCAATTTAGCCTATCACTTTCGGGGCTATTGTTGGGATCTGTTCCGATTCAACAAAAATAGGACACTGTTTGCAGTGTCGTCTACTTCAAACACCAATTCTGTCTGGTTTCAAAATCAGATTCAGAAAACGTTCCTGTATGTGCCTTTACTAGTTTCAAATCTCTCTCTCTCTCTCTCTCTCTCTCTCTCTCTCTCTCTCTCTCTCTCTCTCTCTCTCTCTCTCTCTCTCTCCCTCCCTCTATCTATACACACACACACACACACACACATATATATATAATATATATATATTCACGTGTGTGTGTGTGTGTGTGTGTGTGTGTGTGTGTGTGTGTGTGTGTGTGTGTGTGTGTGTGTGTGTGTGTGTGTGTGTGTGTGTAATCTTCATAACTTTTGATTATCATGTTATCATGAACATACAATAATAACATTGATTACAACGAACACAAATAATGAACACTGTTCTGAAAACACACGCAAACACTGTGCGTACGCAACTGTGTGCATGTGTGCGTTTGTACGTGTGTACCGCTTCGCGCGCATGTGTGTGTTGCGCGCGCGCGTGCGCATGTGTCTGCACCTACAGTACAATGGGTAGATATGAATCAGTAACTCCAATTTTTTTTCGGGGGGGGGGGTGGGGGTGCTGTAAAAGAAGAAAAGTTTGGTGAAAGGACTTGACCCCCATCTCAAAGTCTTCATACACGCACACCAAAATTAAAATCAAAACCTGAGTCACCCTCTTTATATTCATGATGAGTGCTGCAACCCGGACTGAACTTCCCAACTCCACCACCATCACCACCTTCACCACACTTCCACCATTCATTCTAGGCCACTCTACCCACATCCAATCCCCCCTCACAACCCAAAAGCCCAGGAGGGTCGAAGACAGAGTTCCTCCGAGACAGGATAGGAAAACCCATGAGGTTAGGGCAGGGACACTGTCTATCTGCGTTAGGGCTGCACGCCACACGAGCTCTAATTAGTGCCGAGAGGGGTCCTATGGTCCCCCCTGAATTCCTGGTGTTGTCTAATTGGACCGGCTTGTCACCTTTTTCATCTACGCCACCGAGAACCCTGACTTCTTCATCTTGTTTCGTATTGGTGCCAAAGAGCATACGTAGGTACTATTCTTGGCAGCTGCTCCCGGGACTGCCAGCAAAGTACTCATGATAATTCTTCTTCTCCTCCTTGTCGTCTTTCCTGTAAGTGTGCAATGGGGGGGATGGGGGTGGGGGGGGAGAAGCAGAAAGGAGAAGGGTAGTCACTGAGGTGGCCGGGTGGAGGATCAAGATGGCAGGTTACTATCTTCAAGAAATATGCAGTGTATTATGTGATGAATTCTTAAAAATACGCATCGAATTTCTATTCCTATATCTACGTCAATTTGTGGCATCCACGTGCTTTTTATCTGGTTGCAGACAAAACATTTCAGCATAGCCTTACAAGTGACTAAGTGGGTTTTTACATATATGCCCATCTCAGGTAACACTGCTTACACAGACAAAATATTTCAGCATAGCTACATAACTGACTAACTGGGTTTTTACACTGTCCCGTGTATTATTGTTGGCAGGGATAAACAATCCCAGAAAAGAGGGGTGAAGAACGCTGTCTGCTAGGACAATCAAACGACAAACCATACAGACGGACAAGGAAAAAGGTCAGTTTGATCTGGCTCATCCTGTTTATAAGTGAAGCCACTGCAAATCTGGAAAACAGGTGTGACAATAGGAAAACAGAATGCTTATATCAGAATGTACCTGATAATTCATTTGAGCAAGAGTAACTGGAAACATTAACAAAACTTGCCATCATATATCAGCTGTTTATGGATGGAAATGTGCGAAATTTCTCCAATCCCCTTTCACACAATTACACTTAAAAAATACGTAGGAGGGCAAAACTCACGGTGTTAGTATGGCTTAGCTATCTCTGAATTTGTACAAACTTGGCCATACGTATGATCGAGGGAAAGGTGACATCAAATTATCGACAGACATTCAAGTCATGAAAACGCATTAGAGCATGTGACGGATTTCTTCCTGTTCCATCCTTTCGGCACCCCAATGACATTAGCCTCAAGATACCACTCCACCCCATGTTTACACATTTTTTTAACATCGGTCCCAGGACGTTTCAAAGACCGTCATAATGCCAAGCGTTCACACACACACACACACACACACACACACACACACACACACACACACACACACACACATATATATGTATATATATATATATTATATATATATATATATATATACATACATATATATATATATATATATATATATATATATATATATATATATATATATATATATATGAATCTAAACTTCTTCCTGGTCAAGGAACGTTATGCCTGTTATGATTTTCCTCCCCATTTTCTGTTCCTTACCTTGCTTTTGTCCGTTTGCTTGTATGTGTGTTTATTTGTTTGCTTGCTTGTTTGTTTTTTATTTATTTATATATTTTTGGTTCATTGCATTATTTTTTTTTCAAACCTTTTTTTAACGTGTTTTGAAAGAAACAAAAATATATTCTTCGCAAAACATATTTACAGTCGCATCACAGGATTTAGACTTCAACACAACAGTCATCAGTTTTTTGGGGTTTTTTTTTTCAATACAAAGGACATAAAATCTTATCATTTTGCAAAGAATATACATATCAACAAACACCTTCACGGTAAACAGATAATAGGAACATTTTCAATATTTTAAAGCAAACATTTCCATTATTCATTCATTTATTTATTTATTTATTTATTCATCTATTTATTCATTCATTTAATTTATTTATTTATTTATTTATTTATTCATTGATATATTTATTCATTTATTCATTCACCTAGTTATTTATTCATCTATTGATTGATTTTTGTACTTAATGGTGAAATTTTACTCATCCGTTTTTGCCTCTCCTCTTACAAGTCTGTTTTTAGAGACTGATTCACAGCTGTCAACTCCACACACTCTAAATCTTTTCGTTTCCAGAATACTTTTTGTAGCAGATTTTAATTTGCAACAGCACTATGAATAATGGACAAACTCATAGCCAGTAAAGGCAGAGCAAAAAAGAAGAAATGCTGTTGCTGCTGCTGCTGCTGCTGCTGCTGCTGATGATGATGATGATGATGATGATGATGATGATGATGATGACATATCTTGAATTAAAAAACAACAACTCATATACGATACTATTTAAAGAGTGGAAGAGATGGAGTGCAAGTAAAAAAGGTGGGGGATATGATACGTACATGTATACATACAGTTGCAGTGATATTTACTGTATCTAGTGTGTGTGTGTGTGTGTGTGTGTGTGTGTGTGTGTGTGTGTGTGTGTGTGTGTGTGTGTGTGTGTGTGTGTATGTGTGTGTGTGTGTGTGCCTGTATGTTTGTGTCTATATGTGAGTTTGTGTTTGTGTCACACACACAAAGACACACACAAGCACGTACGCAAACACACACAATATATATATATATATATACATAGAGAGAGAGAGAGAGAGACAGACAGACAGACAGACAGACAGACAGACAGACAGACAGACAGACAGACAGACAGACAGACAGACAGACCGACCGACCGACCGACCGACCGACCGATCGATCGATCGATCGATCGATAGATAGATAGATAGATAGATAGATAGATAAGTGCATACACACACATGTCAGTCTGTGTATGTGTGTGTATGCATTGGTGCGTACCTCTCTCTCTCTTTCTCTGAAGACTGACAGTGTGTATACCTGTAGTCAGTCTTGGCTGAACTGTCAAGAAAAAAAACAGACTCTGCACTGTTACATTTTGTATTCATCAGTGTATAATATCATTGTTCACACTTTGTATTAGGGGTAGACCAATTTTTTTTTTCTACCCTCTCTTCATATATTTCACTTCAGCGTGCAGACGCAGTGTTGAAATCACCAATGACCACATTCACTCGAAAAAAACAGGATCTGCGTGTTGGTCATGTTAATGTCTATCATCTCCAAAACAAAGTATCAGACCTGTGCGTGTTCCTACACAAACAAAATTATTACCATTTGTACGGTGTGACCGAGACACGACTAGCATCTCATATTACAGATGAAGCTATAGCAATCCCAGACTATTCTGTAATCAGGCGAGATCCCTCATGCCATGGAGAAACTGGAGTTGCGCTTTACATCCACCGAGATATTCAACAAATAACCAACAGACGTTATGACTTAGAAACCAAAGAAGTTGAATGTATCTGGGTGGAGCTAAAGCCTTCTGCAACAACTCCACCTTTACTTATCGGTATTTTATATAGAAATCCCAGGAGCACATACGAATGGCATGACCACTTTCTAAAGATGATGGACAAATTGTGTCAACGACATACAGACATTCTAATGTTAGGTGACTTTAATTTTGACCTACTCACTCCACAACCCGCATGGCAGTCAACGACCACCCTGGTTGGCCTAAAACAATTAATCAAAGATCCAACAAGAATCACAGCAACATCAGAAACACTCTTAGATCATATCTATACAAACAAACCAGAGGCAATAATTAATGCAGCTGTAGATGATTTAAGCATAAGTGATCATCAACCTGTAAACTGCACCTGGTCAGCCAAAGTTCAAAAAATAAAAAAGAATAATCATACATGTATAACATATAGATCATTCAAACACTTTGATGAGGATGCATTCCTCTCTGATCTTGGTAGAGTAGAGTTCAGTAATGTGTTTAGTACTAGTAATCCTAACGAAGCCCTAGACATTTGGTACAACTTGTTCACGACTGTCCTAAATAAACATGCCCCACTACGACGGAAAAGAGTAAAGCATCCAACAATGCCCCCATGGCTGTCAACAGACATTATCAATGCGATGTCATTACGAGATAAACTCAAGAAAGAAAAACGCTTCATTGAATACAAAACGATGCGTAATAAGGTAAAATCAATGGTCCGTCAAGCCAAGAAGTCTCTCTTTGATCGACTGGTAAAAAACAATAAAGATGTATCATCACTATGGAGAGCAATGAACTTAGTTATTAAGGGAAGTGGGAAAAAGCTCCCAGGCACGCCTCTCAGTTTCACAGCAAACAAATTCAATGATCATTTTCTGTCAGTATCAGAACTACTAACCCGTCCTATTTCTAACTGTGATCAATATGTCCCCTCTGAAAATCTGATTAACTTTTGCAAAGAGAGGACCAATAATACAAGTTCATTTAGTATTCCCAGTATAGCAGTCCATGAAACTGGAATGTATATAAATAAAATGAATAATAAAAAATCATCAGGACCAGATGAAATCAGTCCCAAAATACTAAAACTGTGTCTGCCCTACATCACGGAACCACTTACATATATTTACAACATCAGCATAAAAAACAACGTATTCCCCAGAGCTCTAAAACAGGCCAAAGTTGTACCCTTACCAAAAACAAAAGATCTTTCACAAATAAATAATTACAGGCCAATTTCTCTTCTCTCTGTCCTGTCAAAGCCTTTAGAAAAACATATCCATAAACATCTTTCAGACTACCTGGAAACCAAAAGTATTCTTCACCCACTGCAATCTGGTTTCCGTCAGAACCACTCTTGTCATACAGCCCTAACACGGCTTGCTGACACCTGGTTATTAGCCATGAATGACTGCAAATTAACTGGAGCAGTATTTCTAGACTTTAAAAAGGCTTTTGATCTCGTTGATCATGATATCTTACTAGCTAAATTACGAACGTACCTTGCCAACGACTCAACAGTTTCATTTTTCAATTCCTACTTTCATGAACGCAAACAAAAAGTACATCTTAATGGATCATATTCATCCGAGGGTCATGTGAAATGTGGCGTTCCTCAAGGATCAATCTTAGGACCCATTCTGTTTTCTGTATTCATAAATGACTTACCACTTCATATATCTGATCCCACAGTTCACTGTGATATGTTCGCTGATGACGGAACAATCCATACACAAGACACAAGCATAGCGACTGTAAACACACGTTTACAAAAGAGCCTAGATGAAATTTCTGATTGGTGTGCTAAAAACGCCATGGCTTTGAACCCTACGAAAACTGAATGTATGGTTATATGCACACGCCAAAAACGGCAGCTTGGCCCTCTGTCACTCAATCTGTCTTTGAGAGGTAATTCTATTGCACAAATACCTGAACACCGTCTACTGGGAGTTCTCATTGATCATAATCTTACCTGGCAAAACCACATTGATTATTTATGCAGGATTATCTCCAAGAACTTATTTATTCTGTCCAAATTAAGATATCTAACAGATACAAACACACGCCAATTATTTTATAATGCTCATATTAAATCGCACATAGATTATGCCTCTACACTGTGGGATAGCTCATGTGAAGTTCATCTAAAAAAATTGAACACCTTACATAGGAGGGCAGCAAAACTTATCATGCCAGATCCCACTTTAACAACAGATGAAAAACTTAAACAGTTAGGAATCCTCCCTCTAAAGTCACACTTAATGTTCAATAAAGGTATCACAATGTTTAAAGTATCAAAAAGGAATGTTCCGCAATATCTTCTCAATTTGTTTAATCAGAATGTGCGATCATACTCAAACTCAAGACAAAATCAATTCAAAATTATCCGTCCAAGAATTGACATATATAAAAATAGTTTATCGTTTTCTGGTGCACAACTATGGAACACCCTCCCCCCAAATATCACAAACACTCAATCACTCTCTTCCTTCAAAGTTACTTTATTTAAATACCTTACGTCAGTATCGTAGATTACCTCAGTTAGCAACAATAACGTCAGCTGCCTTTCAACCTATGACATCTAATCTAGTCAATGTGTGTGTGTGTGTGTGTGTGTGTGTGTGTGTGTGGTGTGTGTGTGTGTGTGTGTGTGTGTGTGTGTGTGTGTGTGTGTGTGTGTGTGTGTGTGTGTATGCACAATGATAATTCGTGTTTTTTTTTTTTTTTTTTTTTTTTTTTTTTTTTTTTTTTCTTTTTTTCTCTCTTTAACATTATTGATATTTTAACAGTTCAAACTGCCAACCAGTATTTATTTCTGTATTATATACGATGATTTGTTGATGACTCTATGACGTGTTTGATTCTGTCTTGCTTCTTCTTTATTTCTCATTGCCTTTGTTCATTTTGTTTGTTTGTTTGTTTTTTGCTTTGCTTGCTTGCCCATCTTATCTGTTAGCCATATTGTCTGTTTGTTTGGTTGGCTCTTATCTGCTGTCTGTATTTGTCACTTTTCTCCAACTGTTATCCGTATCATGCTTGTATCTCTCTTCTCCTATCAAGAA
>CM060313.1:74649115-74651615 GCA_030674185.1 Monoplex corrugatus
GATAGTTTTTAACTGAGTCCATGTGTCCATGTCCAATGTTGATAGTTTTTAACCGAGTCCATGTGTCCATGTCCAATCTTTCTGAATGCAAAGTATGTGAAACTCGAGACTCTCAGACACTCTTACTGTCATAAAATCCATCAAAGAAATTGTGGCCACAGAAATATTTTTTACAAAATCTTAAAGACAAAAAATATCAGACTCGTTCCTATGCAGAATGCAGGGAAGCGATGGGAAAAAAAGAACATATGCAGTTATGAGACATGTAGTGTGTGTGTGCGCGCCTGCGTGTACGTATACATGTGTATGTGTGTGTACGTGAGCGCCCGTGTGTGTGTGTGTGTGTGTGTGTATGTATGTGTGTGTTGTGCGCGCGCGTACGTGTCTATATGTACATGCGTGCGTGTATGACACAGTGAGAGAGAGAGACAGAAACAGACACAGACAGAGACAAACAGAGACAGAGAGACAAAGAGAGAGACAGAGACAGAGAGAGGGACAGACTGAGAGAAACAGAGAGACAGAAAGGGAGAGACAGACAGAGACAGAAAGAGCATTCCACTTCATCAACCAGGCATCTGTACCACCACTCAATTCATATTATTTTAATCCAGTCAAGATTCCTACTGATAACGGGTGTAGTGATCATATAATCAACACCACACAAAACAGACAGGGCAGCAGCAGCGACAACAATGCTGACAACCAGTTATCAACCATCAAGAAAAAACATTCTTCTTCCATCACAAGGGAAACAAACCGAAAAGCACACAAAATTACAAAAGATTCAAAATTCAAGTGTTCATTCTATTTGTCACACTTCAGGGATATGCAGAATTGCTACATAAAACAGAGATACACACTTACATACACATGCACACACACATACGCGTGCACACACACACACACACACACACACACACACACACACGTCTAATATCATTCATAGTGAAAAGACGTTAAATTAAAGAATGAACGAACGAACACACACACACACACACACACACACACACACACACACACACACACACACACACACACACACACACACAGAGAGAGAGACAGAAAGAGACAGAGAGACAGACAGACAGACAGACAGATAGAGAGACAGACAGACAGACAGACAGAGACAGAGAAAGAGAGAGAGACAGAGAGAGAGACACAGAAAGAGAGGCATACGTCTGCATTTCTATCAATCTAAATCATTATAACCCCTAATTTTTCAGAAGAAGAAGAAGAAGAAAAAGAAGAAGACAAGAGTCGGGAGAAGGGATGAGAAATAAACGAGCTCGATGCGGGACAGGAACTGTATAGGCTTCCTGCAGTAATTGAAAATGGAAAGAGGGAAGGAAGAGGGGAGTGGTAAGAGACAACAACAAAAAAAGATGTAGTGAGAAAAGAGCGTGAGAGGGTAGGAAGGGAATTGCAGACCGAAATGAGAATGAACAGGGAGGGTAGCGAAAACGGCCACCACCATGTTAAGTTAGTCACTGTAATGTAAGCTCATATCAAAAAGACGATGTGTGTGGGAAGGGATTCACAAGAAATGGCGAACAATCCAAACGATTCTTTGCAGTCTCATTTGGAGAGTGCTAGTACTAGGCTTACTACAGGTTCAAGCAACGTAAGTTGCAGCAGCAGCAGCGGTAATAACATTATCTGAGTAGTATTTTATTGCTGCTGATATTGTTAACTCTGTGGCCCACGTGGTGATATAAATATGGCCTGTTACCTCAGTTGAATAAATGGTTGCTAATGGTTGTGGGTTCGAATCCTGGGGTGCGCTACATTAAAACTGGCCTTTTCACTGTTCCATCTTAACATCATTGTTGTTTTGGTGGTGTTGGTATAGAATTAGATAGGTCCTACTTCCCCCACTTCCTTGGGACGGTCATTTCCGTCGGCCATATCACCCAAGGTGGGTGTCGACGTAAAAACTGAACCAAATCAATCAATCAAGTTGATTACAGCACCCAGCAGACAACACAAAAGCCGTGCATGCGTTCGATCCTAAAGTGGGCTGCAGTTTCAAAATGGGTTGGATGGCTCTTGTCACCGAGCCATGGCTTCAAGATCTGATGTCTTGAGTTCAATTTAAGCCTGTAACATGAAATCTGGTCTGTTTGCTGCCCATCTTGTTGCTCCAATCATTCTGGTGGTGGCTCCTTTTTCTTTCCAGATCTTGCCAGCGATAGGCTTTTGTACACGCGCAAGACGCCTACCACTTTAACTGATGGCAGATATGGTGAAGCACACATGAAATTATCCAAGTGCGTAATATCCTTCTTGACTAAACCCTAAGCTCGACTAACTCTGGTGCAAGTGATTATTTCAGACACCAAAACATCACCACACTTTAACAGAAGCCATATAACAGCCTGAGAAGAAGTATGACCAAAGATCCCATTCAAACACAACTTTATCCTAATCCTGTCCAACAAACACACGTCAATCACAGCCATGACAGAACGTTGTGGAATTACAGCAACATTCAGTATTT
>CM060313.1:74654115-74661615 GCA_030674185.1 Monoplex corrugatus
GATGATGGGTTTAACCAAACTCTCCCACAAAGACATACGTCATAACGATCACAAAAGCACGCCTCCGCAAAACGGCTACGTGACCAAAAATGCATGTCTCACCTTTTCAAGGTGTCTTCTTACTTCTCGATAAATCTCTCTTTTGTACCAGAAGTGCACAAAACAGTTGCCATAAAGACTCGAACAGACGTCTGGGGTCTGTCATCCGAACTTGTAAATTGCAAAAGTTAGACTACAACGTCTCACAACTTCTTCTCGGAAACCACCCGTGCCTATATTTCTGATCTTCTCGCCGTTTATACTCCTCCAAGACAGCTCTGGTCATCATAAGATAAACACATTCTCCGCGTATTTCAATGTGAAGATTAATGCTTTCGGCCAACGTTCATTGTCTATCTGAGCACCAACACAATGCAACTTGCTTCCCTCATATGTTCGTCATTCGCAACCTTTTAAAAGAGCTATAAAACCTGATATTTTCTAGCAATGCTATCACTAGGACTAATCTCATCTCTTTCCCCTTTCTTCTCTTTATTTTACTGTCTTTTCCTCTCTATACTTTTTTAACGTACTGTCCTTACTGAACTCGTATGATTAGTTGTGTGACAAAATGCTATTTGGGTATGCTTCATCGATCTGCTTCCGTGCCTTGCGTCAGTGTATGCGCGCTTGGTAGCATGAGTTCTGTACTTTGGCCAGTGTGTGTGTGTGTGTGTGTGTGTGTGTGTGTGTGTGTGTGTGTGTGTGTGTGTGTGTGTGTGTGTGTGTGTGTGTGTGTGTGTGTGTGTGTGTGTGTGTGTGTGTGTGTGTAAGTGCCTGCATATGTGCACGAGACTTCTTTTCTTTTCTTGTTTTAGCTGATTTTTTATGGTCATCTTTCTACACATAACACTTTCTCTTAAATGCAAAGCACTCTGAAGCTGGCTTCTTGGGATATTGCGCTTTATAAATCGCCCATTATTACTACTGTCTCGTAATGAATAACAAAATGTCAAACCATGGGCACAACGAACAAGACAAACCATTTCAGTTTCTTTATATGTATCAATCTGAAGAAGCGTCATCATAACGCATTTATCGTCAGGTTACCATTAATGCTGTGCTATCATTATTTTCGTTACGACAATTATTATCATTGTTGACAGTATTCTTCTTATTGTCATTGTGTTGTTGTTGTTGTTGTTGTTGTTGTTGTTGCTCAATCGTCATGTTGTTATTAGTCGCATCGTGTCATTTTCATAGTTGTATTTACAAAGTAAAATAAACCAGCGACTCTCTGCATACAAGGTTTTACCATCTAAACAGGTTAACATCTAACAAATAACCATCTAAAAAACCACCAACAAGGTTAACATCTAAAAGAGCTTAGCTCTGGCCATCTAACAAGGTTTAAAACCATCCTCCAAACAAGGGCTATAACCATCTCAAGAACAAGGCTATAAACCAACGTTAAAAACAAGAGTTATAACCATCTCAACAAGGTTATAACCATCTCAAACAAGGCTATAACCATCTCAAACAAGGTTATAACCATCTAAACAAGAGTTATAACCATCTCAAACAAAGGGTTATAACCATCTCAAACAAGGCTATAACCATCTAAACAAGGGCTATAACCATCTCAAACAAGGGCTATAACCATCTCAAACAAGAGCTATAACCATCTCAAACAAGAGTTATAACCATCTCAAACAAGAGCTATAACCATCTCAAACAAGGCTATAACCATCTCAAACAAGGGTTATAACCATCTCAAACAAGGGTTATAACCATCTCAAACAAGGGCTATAACCATCTCAAACAAGGGCTTATAACCATCTCAAACAAGGGCTATAACCATCTCAAACAAGGGCTATAACCATCTCAAACAAGAGCTATAACCATCTCAAACAAGGGTTATAACCATCTCAAACAAGGCTATAACCATCTCAAACAAGGGCTATAACCATCTCAAACAAGGGTTATAACCATCTCAAACAAGAGTTATAACCATCTCAAACAAGAGCTATAACCATCTCAAACAAGGGTTATAACCATCTCAAACAAGGGTTATAACCATCTCAAACAAGGGCTATAACCATCTCAAACAAGAGTTATAACCATCTCAAACAAGAACTATAACCATCTCAAACAAGGGCTATAACCATCTCAAACAAGGGCTATAACCATCTCAAACAAGGGCTATAACCATCTCAAACAAGAGTTATAACCATCTCAAACAAGAGTTATAACCATCTCAAACAAGGGCTTATAAACATCTCAAACAAGGGTTATAACCATCTCAACCAAGAGTTATAACCATCTCAAACAAGGGTTGTAACCATCTCAAACAAGGGCTGTAACCATCTCAAACAAGGGCTATAACCATCTCAAACAAGGGCTATAACCATCTCAAACAAGGGCTATAACCATCTCAAACAAGAGCTATAACCATCTCAAACAAGAGTTATAACCATCTCAAACAAGGGCTATAACCATCTCAAACAAGGGTTATAACCATCTCAACCAAGAGTTATAACCATCTCAAACAAGGGTTGTAACCATCTCAAACAAGGGCTATAACCATCTCAAACAAGGGTTATAACCATCTCAAACAAGGGCTATAACCATCTCAAACAAGGGTTATAACCATCTCAAACAAGGGTTATAACCATCTCAAACAAGGGTTATAACCATCTCAAACAAGGGCTATAACCATCTCAAACAAGAGCTATAACCATCTCAAACAAGGGTTATAACCATCTCAAACAAGACTATAACCATCTCAAACAAGAGCTATAACCATCTCAAACAAGGGCTATAACCATCTCAAACAAGGGTTATAACCATCTCAAACAAGGGCTATAACCATCTCAAACAAGAGCTATAACCATCTCAAACAAGAGCTATAACCATCTCAAACAAGGGTTATAACCATCTCAAACAAGGGTATAACCATCTCAAACAAGAGCTATAACCATCTCAAACAAGAGCTATAAGCATCTCAAACAAGAGCTATAACCATCTCAAACAAGGGTTATAACCATCTCAAACAAGGGTTCTAACCATCTCAAACAAGAGCTATAACCATCTCAAACAAGAGCTATAACCATCTCAAACAAGAGTTATAACCATCTCAAACAAGGGTTATAACCATCTCAAACAAGGGTTATAACCATCTCAAACAAGAGCTATAACCATCTCAAACAAGAGCTATAACCATCTCAAACAAGGGTTATAACCATCTCAAACAAGGGCTATAACCATCTCAAACAAGGGTTATAACCATCTCAAACAAGGGTTATAACCATCTCAAACAAGGGCTATAACCATCTCAAACAAGGGCTATAACCATCTCAAACAAGGGCTATAACCATCTCAAACAAGGGTTATAACCATCTCAAACAAGGGTTATAACCATCTCAAACAAGGGCTATAACCATCTCAAACAAGGGTTATAACCATCTCAAACAAGGGTTATAACCATCTCAAACAAGAGTTATAACCATCTCAAACAAGGGCTATAACCATCTCAAACAAGGGCTATAACCATCTCAAACAAGGGCTATAACCATCTCAAACAAGGGTTATAACCATCTCAAACAAGGGCTATAACCATCTCAAACAAGGGCTATAACCATCTCAAACAAGGGCTATAACCATCTAAACAGGGCTATAACCATCTCAAACAGGGCTATAACCATCTCAAACAAAGCTATAACCATCTCAAACAAGGGCTATAAATCTCAAACAAGGCTATCCATTAAACAAGGGTTATAACCATCTCAAACAAGGGCTATACCATCTCAAACAAGGGTTATAACCATCTAAACATAGAGGCTATAACCATCTCAAACAAGGGTTATAACCATCTCAAACAAGGGCTATAACCATCTCAAACAAGGGTTATAACCATCTAAACAAGGCTTATAACCATCTCAAACAAGGGCTATAACCATCTCAAACAAGGGCTATAACCATCTCAAACAAGGGCTTATAACCATCTCAAACAAGGGCTATAACCATCTCAAACAAGGGCTATAACCATCTCAAACAAGGGTTATAACCATCTCAAACAAGGTTATAACCATCTCAAACAAGGCTATAACCATCTCAAACAAGGGTTATAACCATCTCAAACAAGGGTTATAACCATCTCAAACAAGGGTATATAAACACTTCTCAAACAAGGGCTATAACCATCTCAAACAAGGGCTATAACCATCTCAAACAAGGGCTATAACCATCTCAAACAAGGCTTATAACCATCTCAAACAAGGGCTATAACCATCTCAAACAAGGGCTATAACCATCTCAAACAAGGGCTATAACCATCTCAAACAAGAGCTATAACCATCTCAAACAAGGGTTATAACCATCTCAAACAAGGGTATAACCATCTCAAACAGGGCTATAACCATCTCAAACAAGGTTATAACCATCTCAAACAAGAGCTATAACCATCTCAAACAAGGGTTATAACCATCTCAAACAAGAGTATAACCATCTCAACAAGAGCTATAACCATCTCAAACAAGAGCTATAACCATCTCAAACAAGGGCTTATAACCATCTCAAACAAGAGCTTATAACCATCTCAAACAAGGGCTATAACCATCTCAAACAGAGGCTATAACCATCTAAACAAGAGCTATAACCATCTCAAACAAGGGTTATAACCATCTCAAACAAGAGCATACATCTCAAACAGCATACTTCAAACAAGAGCTATAACCATCTCAAACAAGAGTTATAACCATCTCAAACAAGAGTTATAACCATCTCAAACAAGAGTTATAACCATCTGAAACAAGGGCTATAACCATCTAAACAAGAGCTATAACCATCTAAACAAGAGCTATAACCATCTCAAACAAGAGTTATAACCATCTCAAACAAGGGTTATAACCATCTCAAACAAGAGCTATAACCATCTCAAACAAGGGTTATAACCATCTCAAACAAGAGCTATAACCATCTCAAACAAGAGCTATAACCATCTCAACAAGGGCTATAACCATCTCAAACAAGAGCTATAACCATCTCAAACAAGAGGCTATAACCATCTCAAACAAGGTTATAACCATCTCAAACAAGAGTTATAACCATCTCAAACAAGGGCTATAACCATCTGAAACAAGAGCTATAACCATCTGAAACAAGAGCTATAACCATCTCAAACAAGAGCTATAACCATCTCAAACAAGGGTTATAACCATCTCAAACAAGAGCTATAACCATCTGAAACAAGAGCTATAACCATCTGAAACAAGAGCTATAACCATCTGAAACAAGAGCTATAACCATCTCAAACAAGAGCTATAACCATCTCAAACAAGGGCTATAACCATCTCAAACAAGGGCTATAACCATCTCAAACAAGGGTTATAACCATCTCAAACAAGGGCTATAACCATCTCAAACAAGGGTTATAACCATCTCAAACAAGGGCTATAACCATCTCAAACAAGGGTTATAACCATCTCAAACAAGAGCTATAACCATCTCAAACAAGGGCTATAACCATCTCAAACAAGGGCTTATAACCATCTCAAACAAGAGTTATAACCATCTCAAACAAGGGCTATAACCATCTGAAACAAAGCACAGACATCTCTCCACACATCAGTGATCCTGGGGAAAAAAATAGAAAAGAAAATTAACCACACATACCACAGCATTCATGCAAATAATCTAAAGATACGCCCCCGGCGCTGGCCACTCTGTCAAATTCATCACCAGGGGAATTAACAAAAACTGAATACAAATCTATAAACAACTAAGTACACAAACACATACATAAAAACTTACTTATACTACCTAAAATGGCTTGAAGCAGTTAATAGGTCTTTAGAGCTGAAACTGCAGTTCATACCTGTACCCAGTTATCAATTATAACAGACAGTATGTAAGATTTCTTGGAAAACATAAAGGTGAAAGAACTAGCAAGACAGGAAAAAAAAGAAAGAGAGAGATGACAGAAAGCAAAAGAGCATGCCAGAAACAAAGTGAATGACAGAAAACAGGAAATGTTTAGCAATGGAGGGATACATTTATATTGGAAGCGCCCTCGGCATCCCACAGGGATTCTGACATAACAAAATAGACAGATAGCTATATATGTATGTATGTATGTATGTATGCATGTATGTATGTATGTATGTATGTATGTATGTATATAATGTATGTATGTATGTATGTATGTATGTATGTATGTATGTATGTAATGTATGTATGTATGTATGTATGTAGGTAGGTAGGTAGGTACGTAGGTACGTAGGTAGGCGGACAGGTAGATATAGACAGATAGATAGATAGGCACACGTATGTAGATATAGATATCAACTTGCATATAATTAAAAACAACCACATTATGAATAAAAAAAAAACACAAGATAGATAGCGTTATGTAGGAACAGACATGCACAGACAAAAGAAGAAAAATGAAGATAACACGTAAATTGGTGCTCCATTCGTCCGGTAGGGACCGTCATGCGGCGCAGGTGACACCAGACCGTCAGCAAGCTACTGCGACCAAACTCAAAAATAACAAAATCGCAACATGGAACATTAGAACATTGTTGCAAAAAGGTAAATTAGACAATATCAAAATGGAGACAGAAAGGCTTAACATTAGTGTTTTAGGACTAGGGGAAGTGAGATGGAAGGGGGCAGGCATGATAACATCAGGCGGGTATACAGTAATATACTTTGGTGGAAACTCACATGAAAGAGGAGTAATGGACAGGGACAAATCAAAAGTAGTTAAGGGATACTGGGCTGTGTCCGACAGAGTTTTGCTGGTCAAATTGGGAGGCAGGCCATTTGATATCAACATCATTCAGGTGTATGCACCAACATCCGAAAGTACTCAGGAAGACAACAACTTCTACGAAGTATTAGAGATGGCCAAGGCCCAATGTAAATCACAAGAAGTTACAGTAATAATGGGAGATTTTAATGCTAAAGTGGGTCAGGATAGGGCGGAGGACATAGTTGGACCTCATGGCCTTGGTACACAAAATAAAAGGGGTGGGAAACTTGTAGAATGGGCACAGATGAATGAGTTCATAGAAGGAAACAACCGGTTTGAGCAGCCTAAAAGAAGAAAATGGACTCTGAGGAAACCGGCAGATAATACCAAAAATTAGATTGACTACATCCTGATTAATAAAAGATTTAGAAATTCTTTACTGTCAGCAAAAACACTACCAGACGCAGACTGCAACAGTGACCACAATCCTGTAGTGGGAAGATTTAGGCTGAAATTAAGGAAAAGGAAACACACAAAAGCAATATCAAACTCAATCTTGGACTCTTACAGACAGATGAAGTGATACGTAAAAAATTTAATGTACATGTTCAAAACAAATTCAGTGCTCTGGAAGATGTTAGTGACAGTCACGAACAATGGACAAAGTTGAGAAATTCGATAAATGAAGCTTGTGAAGAAATCCCTGAAGTAGATAGAAAAGCTAAAAAGAACTAGATGACAAAAGAAATTTTAGGCTTGATGGAGGA
>CM060313.1:74669115-74676615 GCA_030674185.1 Monoplex corrugatus
ATTCTCATCATTACAGCATGGCAAGAAATCGTGCTCAGCTCTGTGGCTCTTCTTACCCTACATTAATGTAGAGCTCAATGTCAGTGGGCTTGGAGATGTGTTGAAGGCCAGAAATGAGTGGCGTGGGCAAGTAACAAAGGAGCGCTGCAGAAGATGGAAGACAAAAACAAAAAGAGAGCCATGCATCCACACACCCTCAACACTAATACCAACAAAAATACTGACATACAATGTTCTCTGCTTCTCATGTCAAGTTTTCCTCTTTCTACATCCCCCCCCCCCCTATCACCCCAGCCTCCCCTAAGCACGCACGGCTCCCACGCAGACACATTAGAGATAAGCCACACACACTTCACCTTAACCCTACCTCCCCTCCACCTCCCGTTTCTTTATGCAGTTGGCCTTGGGACTTAAGTTTTGTGGCATTTCTTTGATGGATGGACGCTGGCAAACATTTAATCGCCAGCCTTTACCTACGGAACAGATTTTGCTATACTTCTTTGTATATCGAGCGATAAAGTAAAATTCTTCTATTCTGTTTTTTTACTGTAACTAAGCTGTTTTGTAGTGATATTGTTTTAACAGCTACTCCAATTCTTTTTTGCACGCGTATTAAATGCATAACTGACTGAAGCAGACGTAATTCTATTTGAATTTAATTTCCCTTTAACAAATACCATATAACCTTTCCAGATGAGTGAGAAAAGCCCAGAACTTCTTTAATGTCGGTGTATCGTGTTAACAACAATAGCAGCGGCAGCAGCAGCAGTAGCAGCAAGAACAATCCCAGCAGCAGCAAGAGCAACAATAAAATCAACAACAACAAAAACAACAACACAGCAACAAAATCTGCAAATGATATCGACAGAAGTATTTTGAAGACGTTTCGACAGTGCCTAGAGGTAGTTCATTTCCTGAGTATACTTTCAAATGTCCCAACTAGAGACGCTGCAGATACGATCCTTTAGAGGGAATCTATGGCACTAGTACTACTTCAAAAGCTTTGATAGGCGTACAATCGCCATTGGGATGTCGATAAAAATGCTACGATCACTCATTACCGCTGTACAGCGAGAGGCACTAACTCGGTTCGACAACCTTTAGACCCATCCCATTCACAGTCGCGCAAATCCGCTTTATTGGTGTAGACACTGAGACGACTCAGACACAGATATGTGAGACTGGGAGACACAGGGAGGTGATGGGGGAAGGGGGATCGTTGAAAAGGGTGGGTGAGATTTTTCTTTCTTCACTTTTTCCAAGTCCCTCAAAGATGAAGATAAACAAGACTTTGATTTAAAAAAAAAAAGTCAACATCAAAATAAAACAAACAAACAAACAGATTTATAAACGGGGAATAGTTTGTAAACTTGATTTCATACAAACGAGATTCACCAAGTTTGGACACACTTAATCAACGCTAACTACAAATCTACCAGTGGTGCTTTGAAAAACTACTCTCGCCTACATTAATAAAACCTTATGCATTAGTGAAGTCTTCAACTTTAGAAGAGTTGTGTTTTTTTGATTTTTTTTTAATGAAGAATGTATAACATAAATGAAGGATTAATACATGAAACACAGTCTCACATCTTCAAACATGGTGCTTATATATACTTTGTAAACCTACTGGATGTCACTGTCCTCCAGATCGTGTGTGTGTTTGTGTGTGTGCATGTGCGTGTGTGTGTGTGTGTGTGTTTGTGTGTGTGTTTGTGTGTGTGCATGTGCGTGTGTGTGTGTGTGTGTGTGTGTGTGTGTGTGTGTGTGTGTGCATGAGAGAGAGAGAGAGAGAGAGAAATGGGGAGGAAGGGAGGGAGGCACAAAGTGAAGATGACACTGATCATTACAATGGTACTATACTTTCTAACAGTGAAAGTAATTGTGCATATCTGTAAATGTTATTTTTGTTTTTCAAACTTGATTTTGCTAATCTATATATATATGAATGTAAAACTCTGAATAAAATGTACTTAAGAGTTTTCGTCTCGTATGTACACTATAACGAATCCTGTGTGCGAGAGAGAGAGAGAGAGAAAGAGAGAGAGAGAGAGAGAGAGAGAGAGAGAGAGGAAAGAGAGAGAGAGAGAGAGAAAGAGAGACAGAGACGGAGGGAGAGAGGGGGAGGAGAGAGAGAAACAGAGACAGAGACAGACAGACAGAGGGAGAGGGAGGGAGGAGAGAGGGAGGGAGAGAGAGAAAGAGGGAGGGAGGGAGAGAGAGAAAAAGAGACAGAAACAGAGACAGAGAGAAACATAGAGAGAGACAGACACAGAGAGAGCGGGAGAGACACAGAGAGAAAGAGAGAGAGAGAGAGTTTTACAAGACAAAGACAAAGTGCCCAAAAAAAAGAAAATTCCACACAGAAACCTGAAGGAATCAATAGCAGAGCTACCAAGTGCACACCACCCGCTCTGGCGACGGACAGAGGACAATCCAAAGACCTGAATACTGGCTCCTGGATAGTGGATAACGGGGATAGCGGAAGGTTAAAGGCAGAAGAAAGGGAGGACTGGCCCGGGCTGGAATGATTACATGACGCTAATTGACTTGTGGCTGTCCCGTCTCTCTCCGTCTCTCGGCCTGTCTTTGGTGCGCGCGCGCGCGTGTCGTGTCGCCGTGTAACAGGCACTCGATATTGTTCATATTGCTTGGTGCTTCAGTTATGCAACGCAGACTGACGTGGTTTATACTCGCTTCTTCAGTATACAGTGGTGACCCCCAAGTCGAATCTAATTGGTTCCTTGGGCCATTCGACTTGAGAATGTTCTAGTTGGGAGGCAATTTTTCCCATTAAAAATTAAAGTAAAAAGCATTAAATTAATTCGTTCCAGGCCCCAAAATCCCCCATATCTATTTTACATTTTTGTGGGATTCTGTTGTGCCCTGTGGCCAGATAACTGCAATATAAGTACAATGGCAAGCAGACATAGACTTAAATAGACTTAAATAAAGCAGAAATAGACTTAAATACTAATACTTTGCACTTTCTTGGGAGCCATAATGAGGGCTAATTTGAAGAAGAAATGCAAAAAATGTCAGCAACAACAGAGGATGATGTACACGGCACGGGGGAGTGAGCGGAACATGGTGGGCAGCGCGCGCCTCAGGTCCTGGCTTTCTTGCCAGACGTTCGAGATGAGAGTGAGATTCGACATGGGAGGCGAAATTTTGCCGAAATTTTCGTTCGAAATGGGAAAATTCGACTTGGAATGCATTCGACTTGGGGGGTACCACTGTAGTTTTAAACCCTTTGATTCTCGCCCCTATCCACCACCTGCAAAAACATAACCCTTTGACTCCCTCACCCTAACCCACCAACTTCCAGCAGGAAGCTGGTGGTTAGGGTGAGAGAATCAAAGGGTAAAGTTTTTGCTTTGCTAGCATGGTTGGCAATGCAGGACGCTGGTGGACAGGATGTGGGAATCAAAGGGTTAATGGTGATAGGTCTAACGGCTATAGAAACCCGCTCTACTCTCCTCCCCAACAGTAAACAGCACTCTACATGTGTATATACTGAAGTCAGTGCATTTGTGTTTCATTTCTTAAAGTATTTTGTTTCGTTTGTTTGTTTTGTTTGTTAATTTATTTGTTTGTTTGTTTGTTTGTTTCACTTCTTGCATAATGCTGATGGGAAACAAAACTGTCGTTATTGCCAATAACATAACAGTTTCGGACTATTTCGACACATGTCCTCACTCTTGAAATAGGGACACTTCCTTGGCTTTACATTTGGATATGTTAGTTTTTGTGATGAACGTGGCAGTCTTCAGTAAGAACTGTACCTGTATGATGTAATTCAGCAGATGCAGGCCAAATCGTCTTCCTCAGACCTGCTGCACATTGCTCAACCACATGGTCTGCCTTTCCACACAGAGCACACCAGGCTTGTTGCTTCTTTTGACAGAGCTGTGGACTCGATATTTGATACCTCAGTTCAATCACAGCCTGGAACATTAAAAACGGTCCTGTTTCCTATTCATTTTTAATATTTTCATCATCAAGGTGGTGTCAGCTTAGTGTTTCATACGTATGTCTACCTCCCCACCCCACCCACCCCCCTCTCATTCTAAGATCATTTCAGCGCATAGGGGATTGCGCAGGCTCAGGGAGTCTGCTAGATAATTGCTAGCAGATTTCGGTGGAAAGCATGTGTGCGATGAATCCTTCTTGAACAAACTCCATGATATGATTTTGTGTTGATGATTCAGTTTAACTGTCAGACGTAAAGAGTGTGTTTTTTTTAAAGGCTCTGGATACTCTTCATGATTACTGTACCTACTGAAAACTTGAAGCTAATGAAAATAAGACCAAGGTGGTAATTGTTAATGGACCAAACAGTCCACGTGATATGTTAAATTGTGAAATGGTAAACACTGAAACTGTAAGCATTTTCAAATACTTTGAGACAGAATTTTCTGGAACTGATAAATTTTGTAAAAGAAAGGAGACTGCCCATGACCAAGCTAAAAGTACTACGCGATTTTGTTTTAAATCACACACAGCCAAATCAAGATTTTCCAGTATATTTTGTTCCTAAGTTTTAAATTACACACAGCCAAATCAAGATTTTCCAGTATATTTTGTTCCTAAGTAACATAATACGATCGTGCCTACATTAGTTATTACTTTATGATTATGACTTACGGGGACATTTGAATTAGAGTTTACTTGAGAAATTGCAGCCAAAAGTTTTCTCGCATTTATTGAAGTTACCAAGAAGCACTGTGACTGAGAGATCGTTTAAGGCGATAATGGATAATATCCAATTTCAGAGTGGGTTAATTTTAAAATGATTTACTTTTGATGTAGACTTGTCTGAGATGACAACACTGAGAAACACTCCAATAAAATACACAAACTCCTTTATGAGTGTATAATATACTGTTCGGCTTAAAAGACATTATTAAGTATTGACTGACACAGATTGATTTCGCTCAGGAATTTCAAAGTTTTGGGTTCAAATCCAGATTTTTTTTTTAAAAAGTTACTTTTTCGCATCAGGCTAATTATCAGCAAGGATGGAAGACAGCTTTGAAAATAGGGATATTGTATCGAACTTTGAAAAAAAAAAGCTTAGAAAAGAGAATATAACTACAAAAGTTACCAGGTACTTACGATTTCCTCTGATAATATTTCGATGAATCTGTCCCCAAAATGAGTTTAAATTAAGCAAACGCAAAAGGATAGCCAGAAAAAAGCACAACATGGACGTTTTGTAATGACAATGTAATGATCAGTTCAATCTATTTTCGAATATTCTAAATTCATTGACGACGAACTGATGTTTATATCAGAAATATATTTGCCAGTTATATCAATGTTTTCATTCTGTAACTTCATTTGTGAAGAACATGAATTAAAATTAACAACTCTATTACATTTTCTAAAGCTATACAATCATGTTCCATCCCTTCGTCTCACTCACTCCCCCTTCCCCCAAGTTCCCCCGGCCAATATAGCATGTACTTTGTACCCTTAAGTTCAGGTGTTGGTTTTGTCACTGTGAGTGAATGTCTGAGTGAATGATGAGAGTCTGCGCTTTGGTTTGATTTATATATCAGGATCTAGCGCCTTATGACGATGACGATAAGAAGAAGAAAAGAAACAGAAGATTATGATGATGATGATGGTGATGATGATGATGATAATGATGAAGATGATTGTTATTGTTATTATTATTGTTGTTGTTGTTCTTGTTGTTATTATTAACAATAATAGCAATTTGATGTTACCCTTCACGCCCAAACTGCGCTTAAAAATACGTTAAATAAAACTCTCTCTCTCTCTCTCTCTCTCTCTCTCTCTCTCTCTCTCTCTCTCTCTCTCTCTCTCTCTCTCTCAGGATGGGCGCACGCGTGCGCGTGCTTGAGTGTGTATACGGGCGTGCGGGCGAGCGCGACCGTTTCTTAATTAGGGGAGCAGCAATGGCTATCCTGCACTACGTGAACCTGCCATAGGCGGAACGAATTAAAACAATGTCATATATATATTCCGTCACAGCTGACGAAGTACAAAAAGGTCTCGTCTCTTCACAGTCGTGATAAAGGCACTTTTCTATGATCAAATTCTGACATTTCGATAAAACGACCAGACAGGGAGAAATAAAATAGAAACAAAAACAGGAGAAATTATAAAAAAAAAAAAAATAAAACAAAGGAAGGGGAAAGAGAAAACAAATGGAAGGAGGTGGGTGTGAGGAGGAAGGGAAACAATAAAAAGGAAGGAAAAAAGACAACAACAAAAACAACAACGACAACAACAAAAAAGAACTGTGCAGAGTTTCTGACATTCGCGAACACCTTCATCGTCCTCGTATGAAAAGTTTGCATAATGATCTGTTGGATGCGCCGGCTGTCTCGCGTAACACTTGAACTCTGTGTGTGTGGAACGTGTATGTGTATGCATTTGTGTGCATGTGTGTTCCTTCGTTCGTTATTTGATTTAACGTCTTTTCACTATAAGTGTGTGTGTGTGTGTGTGTGTGTGTGTGTGTGTGTGTGTGTGTGTGTGTGTGTGTGTATGTTTGTGTTTGTGTGTGTATGTTTGTGTGTGTATGTTTGTGTTAGTGTGTGTGAGTGCGTGTGAGTGCGTGTGTGTGTGTGTGTGTGTGTGCGTGCGTGCGTGTGTGTGTGTGTGTATGTGTGTGTGTCTGTGTGTGTGCGTGTATGTGTGTCTGTGTGTTGTGTATGTGTGTGTGTGAGTGTGTGTCTGTGTGTGTGTGTGAGAGAGTGTGTGTGTCTGTGTGTGTGTGTGTGTGTGTGTGTGTGTGTGTGCGTGAGTGTGTCTGCGTGTATGTGTGTGTGTGTGTGTGTGTGTGTATGTCTGTCTGTGTATGTTTTAGTGTATGTCACTCTCTGTGTGTGCGCGCGCGTATGTGCGTGTGTGTGTGTCACTCTATATGTGTGTGTGCGTGTGTGTGTGTGTGAGTGTATGTGTGTGTGTCCATGAGTGTGTGTGTGAGTGTGTGTTTGTGTGCGTGCGCGCGTGTGCGTGTGTGAGTGTGTGTATGCGTGTTTGTGTGTGTGTGTGTGTGTGTGTGTGGTGTGTGTGTGTGTGTGTTTGACTGTGTGTTTGACTGTGTGTCTGTGATTGTGATTGTGATTGTGTATGTGTGTGTGTGTGTGACTGTGTGTGTGTCATTCTGCGCGCGTGTGTCACTCTGCGTGTGTACGTGTGTATGTGCGCGCGCACGTGTACGCGCGTGTGCATATGCGTGCGTGTGTCCGTGTGTGCTTGCATGCGTGTTTCTGTACGTGTGCGAGCGTCTGCTTGTGAGAGAGTTATTTTCGGAGGGATTCGTCGCACTGGGACAATTCCATATGCACTCCACCCAAACCTGCCAGCAATTGGCTAGCAGACTCCTTGAACCTGTGCAAAACCTCTGCACTGGCAAGGTCTTAAACTGGGGATGACAGATGCTGTGGGGCAAAGGGACCCATGAAACTCTAAGTTAACACCTTCAGAATGATAGAAACATTCAGATGGGCAGCGAACAGA
>CM060313.1:74681615-74686615 GCA_030674185.1 Monoplex corrugatus
GGCACATCCACTGATAGACAAATGGATATTACATCAGCTTGTAACGTGTTCATTTACGTGAATCTGTCTACTCCCCGTTGTGTTCTTCTACAATCTATACTTTGTTCTGAAGCTTATGAAAGATCATGCTTACAGCGATGCATTCCTTACGCTGTATAGAGTATCAGAGCACGTGCACGCATACATACACGTGCGCGCGCGCGCATGCGCGCACACACACACACACATCGTGATAAAAAGAGAGAGTGAGCGAAAAAATTACAGAGAGAGGAAGAGAAAAGCTGTAGTTTGCAATGACAAAAACACTAAAAACGCGCATACACATGCACACGCACCCATACATCCCACTACACCCCCCTCCCACACACACACACACACCATTCTTTCTCTCTCTCTCTCTCTCTCTCTCTCTCTCATTTACTCACATCTTATGGACACACAGACATACGCATGTACTTCTGGACACACAATCACACTCACGCACGCACACACATACACTCAAGAAAAGTATTCTGAAACTAGTTTCCAAAAAGTTACATCAGATCAATCTTTATTAGTTAAAATTTCAGAATCATTAGTTCACAGTCCTGTTAACGCATTACTTTAACTTTATGCGGTTTGTGCATTAGTGTTACAATTTCCCTTCATATTGTTGAAGTTAATTGTTAGAGTTAAGTTTTCGTTCCATTTTCCTGTTCTCCCACCTATTTATGTCTTTTTACACGCAAGCTTCTAGTACTCATACAACGGAGGAAACTGAAATATGTTGGACACGCAATCCGTAATGAGAGAACAGACTTGATGTCCACTGTCCTCCAAGGTAAAGTGGAAGGAAAGAGAAACAGAGGACGGCCACCTGCATCACTTGCTAGAAACATCACAAACATCAGTGGCAAGAAACTCCAGGAGGTGGTCAGACTTAGCCAAGATCGAGAGTGCTGGAGGCAACTTGTGAGGACATCATGTGCAGCGGCCAACACTGTTCCCGGTGACGCCGACAGGTGAGACAGGTGAGACTCTATCTCCCCTCTGCCCCAATCCAACCCGCTTAACTATCGTTCTACATTTTATTTTATCTATTCCTCCCCCCCCCCCCCCCACCCGGTCTAATATCACTTATAGTGAAAAGACGTTAAATCAAAGAACGAACGAACGAACGCTGGCACACACAATACACACACACACACACACACACACACACACACACACACACAATCCACACTCGCACGCACGCACTTACGTACGCTTTTCTGGAATTACAATGTATGCGCAAACATACATACACACACACACACATACACGCACGCACGCACTTACACGCACGCACGCACTTACACGCACACACGCGAGCACGTGCGCGAAGATACAAATATACACCCTAAGCGCGTGCAGGCGCGTCTCTCTGTCATCAACCTTAAGACTGGATGGTCCCATGACAGAACGCACGACAAAAAAGGCAAGGTCGTTCAGATATAATGTTCAGCTTAACACACAGGTAGGCGAACTGTCGATGACACAGACATTGAACTCTCTCTCTCTCTCTCTCTCTCTCTCTCTCTCTCTCTCTCTCTCTCTCTCTCTCTCTCTCTCTCATTCACTTTCTATCTGTCTCTGCCTCTCTCACTCACTCTCTCTCTCTCTCTCTCTCTCTCTCTCACACACACAACACACACACACACACACACACAGATTAATTCATCTTGTACCCTTTCTCTCCCTCTCTCTCATTCATTTCCTCTCTCACCTCTCTCTCTCTCTCTCTCTCTCTCTCTCTCTCTCTCTCCTCTCTCTGGCGTCACACACCTCACAAACATACACACACACATATACACACACGTACGCGTGCACGCATGCACGAACGCACGCACACATACACACACGTATGCAGCTAAGTCAAGATGATTTGTTCTCTCTGATTCTGTGTGTCTGTGTGTGTGTGTCTCTCTCTCTCTCTCTCTCTCTCTCTCTCTCACACACACACACACACACACACACACACACACATATACACACAGAGTGCAAACTGTAGTTTACATTCCACTTGCATTCATTCTGTCTCTCCCCCCTCCCCCTCTCTCTGTCTGTCTGTCTGTCTGTATGTCTCTCTTTCTCTCTTTATCACACACACGCTCAAGACAAGGTCACAGAAACTGACAGAATATTTCTTAACCACCACAACCACCACCACCACCACCACCACCCCACAAACACGTAAGGTAAGATAAGCGAACATCAAATCACAAGGTATGACACATACCCTCGCACACGCGTTCAAAACACACACACTTGCGCGTGCGCGCGCGAGTGCCACACACACACACACACACACCACACACACACACACACACACACACACCACACACACACACACACACACACACATTTAAGACAAGGTCACAGAAACATTGTGACTGAATATATCTCCTCACCACAAGAACTAAAACACACAAACGTTAAGTAAGATAACATCAGATCAACAAGGCATCACACACACACACACACACACACACACACACACACACACACACACGCACGTACAGACAGAGAGAGAGAGAGAGAGAGAGACAGAGAGAGAGAGACACAGAGAGTCAGACAGACAGACAAAGACAGACAGACAAAGACAGAGAGAGAGGAGAGAGGAGGGAGAGAGAAAGAAAAAGAAAGGAGAGAAAGTGAATGAGAGAGAGGGAGAGAGAGAGAGAGGAGAGAGACAAGAGACAAAGAGACACATACATATACACAAGAACTACACAGACGCACAGACAGGTAAGGCAGGTATCGATGGGTGAGGTAAACGGGACAGGTAAAGAAAGACACCCCACATCCCTCTCCCCAGGTGTATGTATGGCGCGCGTGATCACAAGACCTGTATTGACGTCAGCGGGATGTCCCAGTTCCCGATGGCCCGTGACTGTACTGTATGTCGGCAGTAATGTATTTACATGGCAGGGAAAATGAAAAATTGTCTATTACCAGATCTCGCTGACAGAAAACTGGTAAGAACGAGCAGACGAATGCATGCGTTCTTTGCCGTCTTTTGTTTGAAGAGAAACAATATAGCAACAAACGCTTTTTCTTTTTTTTTTCCTTTTTTTTTTTTTTTCTTTTTTTGTTTTTGATCGTGTTCGGTTTGGAGACAAACAGGAACAAGACAAACAAGACCCAGTAAAAAGACAAACACGGGTTAAATCGAGACCTCGGAGAGACACGACAGTAACCAAAAGAAAGGAACTAATGAATAAAGAAACAAAAATCAATTATATATTAACAAAACATAACGACAATGATAAAAATATTAACATCAATGATCATAATAACAGTGACAATAACAGTAAATAATGATAACAGTGTTAACAATAATAACAGTGATAATTTCATTTATACAGCGCAAACGGTCCATGTCTAAAGCTTGCTCGCAGCACTTGACTGGAACAGAACACAGTCAATGGAATAAAAAGAAACAGTGACAAAACATGAAATAAAAATGGAGAACCACAGTAAAAGTAAATGGTCCAGGAAGGCAAAAAAGAGAAAGGAAGAGATTACAGAAAGCAAAGGAACAAAGCAGAACCAAAGAGGGTGACAGAACAGAGGAAATTTCTAGAAAAGAATTTCAAACACTATTTAAACTGAAAAAGGCCACGGCAACTTCAGAGTGGAAAAACAAAAGAAGCGAAAGAAAAAGAAGAAAGAAAAAGGGGAAAAAAAACAACAACAAAAACCGGCATCAAAATTAGAGCATTTCCACGCTACGTATTTGATTCTAACTAAAAACCTAATCGTGAGAAGTCGTGGGCTCTTTGTCAGTCCAAAACTTGGACAACAATATGAGAACAACCGACTCAATTCAATTCAGTTTGTGTCGTTTATACTCCCACCGACAGCTGAAAGAATATTAAGGGGAGGGGGAGGGGGGGATTTTTCTTCTTCGTTTTTTTTTTCAATCCGTTTCCTCCGGAGACTCGGCATTTTGTGATCTATGAAATACGGATGTTTTTCGGACATACTGAAATAAAAAAAAAATTGTGTGAGAATATGTGTGTGTGTGTGTGTGTGTGTGTGCGCGCGTGCGTGCGTGCTTGCGTGCGAGAGCACCAAGTTTCGGTAAAGGGATCCAGCAAAGCTTCAAAGTTGTGTTCAGTGTCACCGCTGAAAATTAAATTCTTGCAATCTATCTCAAATTCAAACGTTATCAATAACTTCAGGTTGACCATTTCATCCTCCCTCTCTCTCTCTCTCTCTCTCTCCTCTTCTCTTCCTCCCTCCCTCCCTCCCCGCAACCTTATTTTTGTTTTCCTTCTTTTCTGCCATTCATTCGTTCTCTTTCTTTCTTTCTTTCTTTCTGTCATTTCCTTCCTGCAGTGTCTTTCTTCTTTCATTTCACAACAAGGGCTGTATTCTCTCAATATCGTCATTTACGTCATATCATCAAACTGTATTTTTCCACGGATAAACAAAAGGCTCCGTAACCTTCAACAGACCGACACACGGCAAGGCCAGGCAAAAAGAACAGGAAGGACAAGATGTCAGGCCCTTCTAACAACCTCCCTTTTTATATAAAAACACCAGAAAAATCCCGATTTTCTATTCCCCAAAGTCATCGAGGCTTTGAAAAATTATATTTCGGTCGAACTAGACTTGACGTTTAAGGAGAGCTATGGTCCACTGTTACGACAGAGACAACAGATTTTTCCCGCTTTCCACACCTTCCTCTGAAAGTGCTGCTTTTAGACACTTTTTACCGCGGAGCCACCATACCTTCCCAATTTATGCTTTCGTGGCTTCTCTATATTCAATCATCATCTTTATTTACTTATTTATTTATTCATTGATTCATTGACCCATTCATTCGCTCATTCATTCATCTCATTTATGTTTGTAATTTTAAGTGTAAGGATACTTGAATCAAAATTGCGTGTAGGTCCACCCAGCAAGAGCTGACAAACTCTTTGTTTACTCACAGCTCTCTCTCTCTCTCTCTCTCTCTCTCTCTCTCTCTC